>VWZE01012097.1:20776-64327 GCA_013396675.1 Eubucco bourcierii | reverse complement strand
TGCAATGACAGGACAAGGGGAATGGGTTTGAACCGGCAGAGAGGAGATTGGAGCTGGATGTTAGGAGGAAGTTGTTTGCAGTGAGGTTGGTGAGACACTGGCACAGGTTGCCCAGGGAGGTTGTGGCTGCTCCCTCCCTGGAGGTGTTGAAGGCCAGGTTGGATGAGGCCTTGAGTGACCTGTACTACTGGGAGGTGTCCCTGCCTATGACAGGGGGTTGGAACTGGATGATCCTTGAGGAGGATGCTTTGTTTTGGAGGAGGAGATTCACTCAGCTGAGTCCTCAGAGAGCTCTGCATCGGCTTTCCAGGCAGCACTACAGTGGTGCCGAGCCCACATTACACTGCTGACATGTAGGTGGGCAAGTGGAATGGTCACAGGCAGATAATGAATGGCACCAGGGTACAATAAATCTGTTTCTCATATGCCTACAACCCGGACAGGTTCTCACACAGATAATCCTTCAGCCCGTGGTAATTTATCGAGAGGCTGCACTTCTGATACAGAAAACTATTTGTACACAAGGAAAAGCCCAGCTTGAGTAATTCAGCCAACCACTAGAGCCTGATGGAAAGCAGAGTCTGCCATCCAAAACAAATGAGACCCCATACAGATGCTTCTATTGACTTATACTTGAATTAATTTAATCTTTATTTTATTTTATTTCAACTCTGCCTTAATTTTTTTTTCTTCCCCTGGTAATCCTCTGGCCAGCATGTAAGGCGGGTAACTGTTGATCGGGCTCATCATTTGAATAATCAGCCATTTAGTGACATGTCTAGTCCTGTTTAATGACTGAATCTGTAAAAGTATGACCTCAAGCACTGGTTAACTTTAAAATAGCTGTGCCCACTGCATGACATAGCCAACAGGAAGCCATTAGAGCTCCAGCAATTACCATTTACATCCATCGACGAAGTCCCTATTTTATTTTAATCTGCTTAAGTACATTTTCTGCACGAGGTTAAAATATAAATCCCTTCTCCTGAACAAGACTGGTTTTCTGGCTGACTTGAGAGCACAATTTACAACTGATTTAATTTGTTCTTCACAAACATTCCTAATGACATTACCCTGGTGCATATACTGACTGCCTCCTCTTATTCCATTAACTCCCAAATCGGGTTTAAAGACCATATTGATGCTAGATGTTATTATGGGTGATTATCAAAACAACAGACAATGGGGCAAAGTGTTTACTAACTGGTTTATATATAATTTCTGTAATAACTACAACAGATGGTAATGCTACAAACAATAAATCAAGCTTTTCACTGCTGAAATAAATTGGCAGCCTGCAGTACAGAAATGCTGTATGTAACTATATACAGATGCTTCAGTCATCAACTGTATTGTTCATCTTATTAGAAAATGGGTCTGTTACTGCTATTACAGGAAATCTTTCCATTTGCAATTACAAATGTATATTTTCAATTAAAATTGGCTTGAACTGCCAAACTGGTTTAAGTATACTTTAACCTTTAATTACAAATAGAGTTACTACGTACTGCCAAACTGGTTTGGGGCTTTTGTTCGTGTCTGTGGAAGTTCCTCCTCAAATTGGGTTTCCACTCCATAAATATATCTCTGCCCTTCAAGAATCCTCTGGCAAAAGGCATTGGCAGCAACTTTAGGAAGTTAATCCAATAGTAGCTACATAAAAGGATGCTTTATTTGACAGTGCTTAAAACAGTATCAAACCTGCAATTAATTCCATTCACTGTTGTTTGCAGTAATTTATCAGCCTCCTCGTCTCTCTATGCTGCCTTCTTTCCAGCTTCTTTGTGTCTTTGTCCTCATCTCACCATCTCCTGCTGTTTCAGAGCTCCCGGGCTGAGGGGAGGTGCCCTGCAGCTGCTCTGCCGGTGGGTTTTGGGAGCAAAGTTTGTTTGTGCCAACGTGGCAGGCAATGATTCTGCCCGGAGAGGTTCTGGAGTCTCTTACTCTGGAGTCTCTTACTCTGGAGAGATTTCAAACCCTCCTGGGCACTGTGATCCTGGCCCTGCTTGGGGTGACCTTGCTTTAGCAGGGAGGTTGGACTTGATGATCTCCAGAGGTCCCTTCCAGCCCCCAGCATTCTGTCATTCTGCTATGCTTTACGGAGCTGCCTATTGCCTGGGCAGTCACCTGGCTGCTGGAGGCTGCTGCTGTATGGAGAGGGTCTGCAGGATAAATCCCACTGGGGCTCATCAGGCAGAGAGCACAGCCCCTGCCTGGTCTGCCTGTGCCACGCACGGATGCACACCGTGTACGGATGCGAGCCATGCAAATCATATCTGCAGTGCATAATAAAGACAAAAAATGCAGGAAGATCTTTAATTAGAATCCTGCAAAGGTGCAATCTGATTACTTGCTAATTGCCTTTCCATATTTTTTCAGTCCCTCCCAAAGCATGGGGGATACTAAAGAGCAAACAGTGCTTTAAGGCCAGGGTACAATGTGACAACAGTGATAGATATGCTAATTCCTTCATTCACTCCACTTCACTTCTTTTATTCTTTCCAATTAAAGCAAATGCTACTGAAACTGTAATTAAGCTAGTCCCTGGCCCTGATTGCCTGCTGTTTTAATGAAGCCCTATTGATTTTTCTATTATTCCTAATGGCCACACATGGTGCTCAATGGTCAAACACGGGGACACCACAATGTGCGCCCAAACTCCAGTTTTGTTTCCTGAAAGGGTGGCCTGATCAGGAGGGATACCCAAAGAGCTAATTGTGTGAGGTCTCTATAGTTTTTTCCCCCCTCTGTCTGCTTGGAGGAAATGCACTTTTGAGCAAACCTATTACCATTAAAAAGAAATGAGTTGCCTTGCATGGAGGAGAAAAATTGCAGTTAGTCTCCTGCAGTTGCCATGAGCTGCCCACAGATGTGGCATATTCATGGTTTCCAGCATACTTTTAAGTTTTATTATTTATATATATATATAGATAGATAGATAAATATATAAAATCTATCTGGAAGAGAATGTGGGGAACATCATATTCTCTCCTCAGGATATTATAAATCACACTGGCAATTTAAGACCTAACAGGCTGTGAGCTCTTCCTGATTTGTTGATAATTTTATTGAAGAATTCATTTTCACTGCTAAATTTCCCTGAATTATTTTTCTGGTTTGCCTGGAAGCAGTGAAAAAGACAAGGCAGAAGAAAAACTCTTTCAGAATCCCTGTAAAACACAGGTCATCCCTAGAAATTTATTATCCACCAGTTGGATTGTTCTGCCAGGGAAGTACAGATTCATAGAATCGTAGAATGGTAAGGTTGGAAGGGACCTCAAAGATCATCCAGTTTCAACCCCCTGCCATAGGCAGGGACACCTCCCACTAGTACAGGTCACTGAAGGCCTTGTCCAACCTGACCTTGAACACCTCCAGGGAGGTTGTGGAGCACAGAAGACCTCCAGGGAGGTTGCAGAGCACAGAAGCACCCAACGTGATCTTTGATCATGTTCAGTGCTTCTGTGCTCTACAACCTCCCTGGGCAACCTGTGCCAGTGTCTCACTACCCTCACTGTAAAGAAAAGTAGGTATTTAACAGGTGAGAGCTCTGCTGTGCCTTCAGACTGGTACTCTGGAGCCAGGTGTGTTGAGGGAGGCACCAAGTCTCGCTGCTGATGACCCTGTGCAGCCTGCCACAACACACTGAAGCAGCAGCGCTGCGTGGACTGGACATGACTACAGGAACAGTAAAGGTTTTAATGCACAGAACACAAAGCTTGGGGATCCTGTTCTGGTTTTGCTTGAGGAAAAAGAGTGGTAACAAGGAAGATGTTTTCTGAGCAGTCTGTATCTGAACAAGCTTCTCTTCTGCAGTGCCATGGAGGATAAGCTGCAATTACACTCAGGATACACAAAATCAGAGGTGGCTGAGCAGATGCACAAAGCACACATGAGCTGAGGCCTGAGCCATGCTCTGTGTGCTGACAGGAATTTTTTTGTTGTTGTTCTTCCCACATTTGTTCAAATTTAACTAAATGTTGACTCTTTTTTTTTTTCCTGGACTAAGGCCATAATTTGGCTGTACAGGCAAAGCTGCTCCCTCTTCACAATCCCTTGATCAGCATCTCTGTTGTGGAAGGCCAATAGGCCTTCTGCTGATGGGGGAAGCAAGGGTGGGAGGAAAATGAAGGCTTGGGGCATTGTGCCCCCTCCCAAAGTGATAAACAGGTACCCACAGGTGTTTAGGTACTTGTGAGTGTCTTGCCCAAATAAGGGTAAGCAAATTTTTCCAATTTTCTGATTCTCCTAAATGAATGAATTGCTCATCAGCATCCTTGTGAAGATTTTCCTGACCAAATTAGAACCCAAATTTAAGTGCTTTGTATAGTTTGTGGGTGGGGCTTTTGGGAAATAAAATAACTACATATTTTATAGTTCCTGACAACAAATAATAGGTTGGGAACTTGAAACTGGAAGATCTTTCAGGCCCCTTCCAACCCCAGCCATGTTATGGTGTAACTTGTTTCACACACAGGAGGTGACTGTCCATGGTTTGAGCCAGTCAAAAGGCTCCTTAGAGCACAGTTCTGTTTTGCTCTTGCCCCTAATCAATTTAATGACACATTATTCAATACTTATCTGATGCCCAAGGTCCTCATCCTGCAGCCTGATCTGCTTGAGACACCCTGAGCCTTGTCAAGAAGCACAGCGAAAGTCTCTGTGATGTCTTCTTTGAGGCCCAGCTTAGGGGATCACAGGGGCAAAAGTTACACCAACCCCAAAGCTGCTGAGTCTGACCTCAGAAAGGGGCCTGACTGGACTCCAGCAAGGCTAAATGACTCCTTCATGTGGACTGTGGACCAGGAGGGGTTGTCTTGGTGTGATAGGGACTGCTTGTGCCATAGGAACAGTGCTCGCGGCCTCAGGTCCAGGATGCCCATTCCAGAACCCACTACTATGAAATTTCTGTTTGTTTGGGAAAGCAACTCTAAACCCCTCTAGAAACAGATGAAAATGACACCATAAATGCTGTGTCCACCTGATTTGTTTGAGAAAAAAACCACAACAGACAGCATGAAGTGTTGAAAGGACCCTATGCAGGCTTTAGCACCAAGAAATGGATTTGGACACAACTCCTGTAGCTTTCCTCCTTGTCTGCTGACTACTCAGCCCAGCTGCATCTGCCTTAGTTTACAACAGCAGCAGATCACATTTTCAAGGTGCATATCAATACGGGGTTTTCAGGAACCAGATTTATCCACACTGCCACTGTGGTCCCACACAGAAAGTCTCCGTGACACACCAAGATCAGCAGAAGGGCTTGGAGCAGCGTGAGAAAAAGCTTTGATCCCACAGGTGGAGGTCAACCAGGTGAAACTCAAGAGTAAATGAGGTGTAAGTGTCAGTTTCCAGCTCGAGCAGTTGAAGTCCCACCCAGGACAGACAGAGAGCCCTTGCTGTTGGTTCTCATCCTGCCAGTTGTTTAGCTCTGCACACAGCACAAGGAATCTCTCCTTGATTCACTCCCAAGAGCTAGGAGAAATGTGCTGGCCACAGCATGGTTGTGCATTTTGGGTAGAATTACCTTCCAGGGCTGAATCACCTCTCGCAGGAAGCCGAGCCACAGCCACCCTCCACGCATGATTCCAGGCAGGCAAACAGAAGGAGTGGGCCTGGAAACCACTTCATTACCCTTTCCCCGCACTGGCAGAGCCATCTTGCCCGCCTTATTTCCCAGCCTTCTCCAGCCACACTTCTGAATCACCACTGCATGCTAACCACACTTTTATTCTACCTGCAGGCACTGAATTTTTCAAAAGCCTCCCTCTGCCATTAGCCTGCCAGCAAGCCAGGACCATCAGCTCTTTTTAATTAGATTTCCTAACCGCGATGCTCATTCGGCAAGGGATAAATTCCCTTTAGTGGAAGCCGCGGAGTAGGCTCGGACTCGTTAGCTCAGGAGAAGTGAATATAATAAATAAAATCTGCCAGGGGGGGTAAAAAAAAAAAAGGTAGCAGCAGGAATAGCAGAAAATAAGACAGCACCGTGGTGCTGCTCGGCCCTGTCAACTGTTACACTAATCAGGGCAGAATTAAAAGCACATTTTCTGCCGAGCTGTTTCACAGCCACACCGGTTAAATACGGATTTTAACAAAATTGAAAGAGTATTATAGAGAGATTTGTGGCCTCCAGCTCTGCCAGCGAGTGCTGGAAGTGTGATGAAATAACAAAATTGCAGCCTAATAATCTATGGAATAATATTGTCAACTAATGGATTATAATAAAATAAAAGCTATTATTAGGGTAAAACATTATAACACCAAAAAAAAAAAAATTAAAAAAAACCCACCCCAACTTTTATTTGTAGCACCTCCCCCTTAATGGTCTGAGGCGTTTTGAAAGGTAATTTAAACAAGTACATCGGGTCCTTATTGAAACTGTTTCATCTCGCTGGCTGCTGAAAATGGCTTTAACCATCCCTCTGAACAAAAGCTTGCTAATAAGACAACAAAAAGCCCACAAAAGCACTGGCTCAGCATCACTGCAGAAAGGCAACTAAAGACAGCCTGTAAATGGTCTGCTGCTTTTTTATTTTTTTTTTTCCTTGCATGTAATTAGATGAATTAAAAGGACAAAGTAGTTAATGTGGCTGTTGTCTGAGGCTCCCGGTCCTTTTCACAGCGCCCGCTCGAGACAAGAGCCCGCGGCTCTCGCTCCAGCAATGCGGTGAAGAATGTTGGCAATAAGTAAAATTAACAAGCTTAATCTGTGAAGAATCTGGTCTGAGTCATAGATGAAATGTATCTCTAGCAACGAAAGGCTACTCATTCCTGCTCTCCTTTTATATGCCTAATAAAACTTGCAATAAATTAACTGCATTTTAGTTTGCAGCGCCGGCTCCATTAATCAGGGCCGGGATGCGTAGTCAAGTTACAATAGAAAGAACTCAACTGGGTGCATTTCAGTTATGCAATTAGGACCCATTGGCCTGGCTCTAATTAGGCTGGGGATGTTGATATTTCAAGTAGTGTTTTATCATTAGGTTTCATTTCCTTGGAACATCCTCAATGGCCAAGTAGAGAGAAGGGCAGAGGATATTATAAGCAGGGGTCATCAGAAAGTCATTAATGGGAGTTGGGAAGGGAAGGGCTGACATCAATACCTCACCCCGTGAAATGTGCACTTCTCTCTGGGAGACTCAGAGCCCCTCTGTCTTGCAGAGGGATCGGTGGCACTGAGAGTGGCAGGATCAGGCTCCTGGTAAAGGACCACCCCTAGCGATGCGTGGAAAAGTCTCTTTGCTGCAAGTGTGGTCAAGCACTGGAACAGGCTGCCCAGGGAGGTGGTTCCTGGAGGTGTTCAAGGAACATGTGGACATGGCACCTGGGGACGTGGTTTAGTGGCCCTGGTGGTGTGAGGTTGCTGGTTGGACTCGGTGACGTCATCGGAGGTCTTTCCTAACTCAAACAAGTTTATGATTTGTTGTTTAATTGTTAGCTGCTAGATTGGGGTGGCCTGAGGGGCAGTCCTGCCACAGAGCTGTTGATTTCTCACCCCTGTAAGCTCACAAAACCCCAGACACCCATACCTGGGCAGCAACGAAGGGATCCTGAGGCAGCCTCCTGAGGGTAACTATGGCGATGTCCCTGGGCCATCCCCACTCAGCTTCCTTTTGGCTGTGGCTTGCTCTCGGTTGTCAGCTCCACCAAGTAGGCTGAGGAGGATGAGCTGGAGCTGGCTTACCTTCCATCAACACCCACGGGCCACCAGCAGGAGGTTCTCTCTGGGTAGCACAGGTGTGGCTGTGCTCCCTGAATGCACAAACCCAGCAGTGAAGGTCAGACAAATCCAGAAGGAAGAGAAGAGCTTCCAGTCCTCAGCAGTGCTTTTCTTGCCAAATGTTAGCTCAAATCTGCAACTCCAAGCAAGGCTTGGCCTGCTTGTGAAATATGACTTTGTTTCATTATGAAAAAAGGAATTACATAATTAAATTCATTATATCCAATTACTATATGATTCATCTGGTGGCTTAATGAAGCTTCACATTATACTAACAAGATAAAGCAAAGGAACAACATTTGATGAGACTGCAGGCATTCTGTGTGGAGCAGACTGTGAGGCTCATGAGCTGTATGCAGTGCACTTCCTAGCAGTGTGGGTTGTGGTAGCTGCAGTAGGGAAGTTACTGCATGGTCCTGTGCTATCTCACCCACCTCATCCTGAAAATTTGCTGAAGCAAAGAAGTCCAGCTTCATTATTTTTTTCTGTCCAATCCTGGACATCTCCTCTGGATGTTGCCAAATTTTATCCAAGAGGGTGATGGAGGACTGGAGCAGGCTGCTCAGAGAGGTTGTGGAGTCTCTGGAGAGATTCCAAACCCACCTGGACGTTGTGGTGCTGGGCAAGCTGCTCTGTGTGACCTTGCTTAGTAGGGGGTTCATAGAATGATAGAATCACAGAATGCAAGGGGCTGGAAGGGACCTTGAAAGCTCATCTGGTCCAGCCCCCCTGCCAGAGCAGCATCACCCAGAGCAGATCACAGAGGAAGATATCTAGAGGCTTCTTGAGTATCTCCAGAGAGGGAAACACCACAGCCCCCCTGGGCAGCCTTGTGCCAGTGCTCTGTCACCCTCACAGGGAAAAAAATTCTTCCTCAGGTTCACATGGAACTTCCTGTGCTTCAGCTTCCACCATTGCCCCTTGTGCTGCTCCTGGGCATCACCCAACAGAACCTGGCTCCAGCCTCCTGGAACTCATCCCTTATATATTTATAAACATGACTGAGGTCACCTCTCAGGCTCCTCCTCTGCCAGAAACACAGCCCCAGCTCCCTCAGGCTCTCCTCCTAAGGAAGATGTTCAACTTCCTTCAGCATCTTTATGGTTCTGGACTCTCTCCAGCAACTCCTGTCCCTCTTGAACTGGGGGGCCCAGAACTGGACACAGGACTCCAGATGTGGCCTCATCGAGGCAGAGCAGAGGGGCAGGAGAACCTCTCTTGGCCTACTACCCACAGCCCTTCTAACCCACCCCAGAATGGCATTGCTCCTCCTGCCCACCAGAGCACGTTGCTGGCTCATGGCCATCCTCCATCCTCCATCCACCAGGACTCCCAAGTCCTTTTCACCTTTACTGCTCCCCAGCAGCTCAGTCCCCAACCTGTCCTGCTGCCTGGGGTTGTCCTTTCCCAGGTGCCAGACTCTACACGTGCCTCTGTCGAACTCCATTCCATTTCCCCCTGCCCAACTCTCAGCCTGTCCAAGCCTCTCTGACTGGCAGCACAACTCTCTGCTGTGCCTCAGCCTCTCCACCCGGTTTGGTGTCCTCAGCAAACCTGCTGCCAATGCCCTGCATGTTGCTGGGCTGGATGACCTCCAGACCTCATCTTTCTGTGGTTCTGTGGCTATGTGATGGAAGAAGCAACCTTAACAGGCTCACAACAAGAAAACCCAGCCCCCTTTGGGGCTGTCAGAAGGGCAGGCAGTTGGGCTGCAGAGGAGCTGCTTTGGTTGTGAAACAGTGCCCCAGGGGAGGATCACCTCAGTGTCTGCCCTGAGAGGTGTATAAATATTTTAAATAGGATTTTGCAGAAGTGTAAAACTGACTTCTCTTTCAAAGTACATTAGCAGCCTAAAGAAGTCTATCAACCCTGTCCTCCCAATAATTTATGATCTAATAAAAGGCTTCTGTCTTTGGGAAAACTGACAAAGCCTCATGGTTTTATCTTCTGGGAGTGGGATCAGTCAGTAGAGTGAAGCTTTGCTGTTCAGATGGGGCTGTGAAGCTGTTCAGAGTGGTCACAATTCTGCAATCAGTCACAGACAAAGCAAAGGGAGAAGGTAAAGACCTTCAGCCTCCTTTTTCTCCCACCTGTGAGTGCCCTTCAGCTTTTCTCATTACCATTTAGTGTTTCTGGACAACCAGAGATATTCAGTAGGAATGTAAATGGGCTTGAAAATCATAAATTGTGACAAATAGGTTTGGAGTCTTCAGAATACTTTGAGGCAAAGTGACCTCTGCCTGTGTGGGAGGGCAGCAGGACTGCTGGCACTGCCCTGCTGCAGGGTGAGACTGATGCTGCCCAGGCTGGAGGCTTTGGCTGGGCATTAGGTGAAGTTTTTCACTTTTGCCTTCTCAGCTGGGTAAATTTCAATGACTCAGAGGAAAAAGGAGTGATGAGTCCCAGCATAATTAACAGCCTAGCTTTATTACTGCTGCCAGTTACTCCAGCGAGCAGCCTGTGTTTGTGCTTGCTGTTTCCTTCTGGAAAGACACCAACGAGAGGGGTTTAAATATCTTCTCTAAAGCATAGAATCATAGAATGGTAAGGTTGGAAGTGACCTCAAAGATAATCTACTTCCAACCTCCTGCCACTAGAACAGATCACTCAAAGCCTCATTCAGCCTGGCCTTGAACACCTCCAGGGAGGTTGTGGAGCACAGAAGCACCCAATATGATCAAAGATGTGGTGCACCACATCTTTGCACCGCAATTCTGTGCACCACAACCTCCCTGGGCAACCTGTGGCAGTGTCTCACTACCCTCAACCTGTGCCAGTGCCTCCTGTAGCCCCCTTCAGATACTGGAAGGCTACTATAAGCTCTCCTGGAAGCCTTCTCCTCTCCAGGCTGCAGAGCCCCAACTCTCTCATCCTGTACTCACAGCAGAGCTGCTGCAGCCCTCTCAGCATCTTGGTGGCCTCCTCTGGACTGGCTCAAACAGTTCCATGTCCTTCCTGTGCTGGGGGCTCTGGAACAATCAAGCTCATGACACAAAACCTAAAATATTTCCTGTGGCTGGGCCTTCATCATCTCCTAATTTGTTTAATTAATGTAAGAAAAGCCCTATCTGCCTCTAGGCAAGTTTCAGCTTTGGTCATTTGTCTTACCTTCAGTGAGTAGGAACTGCTTAGAAACGTAGGCACATATGGAGTGCAAGTGAGAGGGAAGGACTGAAATGGAGCATGGTGATGGGCAGCTGGCATGTTCAGCTTGAGGAGGGAAGATACAGACCAGGTATTAGGAGGAAATTCCTTACAGCAAGGGTGGTGAGGCACTGGCACAGGTTGCCCAGGGGACTCATGGATGTCCCCTCCCTGGAGGTGTTCAAGGTCAGGTCAGATGAGGCCTTGAGCAACCTGGGCTGGTGGGAGGTGTCCCTGCCCATGGCAGGGGCTAGGAGCTGCAGGATCTTTCAGGCCTTTTCCAACCCAAAATGGTCTCTGATTCTGTTATCTCTTCCAGATGTTTGGGTTACCACAGACAGTGAAGCAGCCCAGATCTCTTCCAGAAGTGCTGATAGTTGGATGGGGCTGCAGTCTCCCCAGGAATGCTAGAGTGATGACCAGAGGGCTCAGGGCTGCTGCTCCATTGCCATTCTCCTTTCCCCAGTCACATCAAAGCAGTTTGGCAGGTAATAGGTTATGCAGTCACTCCTGCAAGTCTGCTCCCATATCCCTTTGAAGGCTCTGGAAGCAGAGAAGGTTCCAGTGGGAGGTGTCCCTGCCTATGGCAGGGGGTTGGAACTAGATGATCTTTGAGGTTGCTTCCAACTCAAACCATTCTATGATTCTATGAATCTAAGGTGTTGGACCCTCTGATTTTTGCCACAGCGTGGGAGCCTTGGCTGGTTGAAACACAGGTGTGCAATCCATGTCAGTGCCAGCTCTGGAGACACAGCTGCTGGGCAGAATTTGCTCTGGTCTGTCTACAGCCAGCACCAGCACGTTATGCATCTCCTTTCAAAAGCAGGTAACACTAGGAATTGTACAGCTCTTCAGCCAGTTGCTATGAGTGACCACCGTGAAGAGCTGCTGGGTGTTAGGAGGAAGTCTTTACAGTGAGGGTAGTGAGACACTGGCACAGGTTGCCCAGGGAGGTTACAGAGCACAGAAGCACCCAATCTGATCAAAGACTGGCTGTCCTCCCTGAAGGCAGCAAGAGGAGCACCAGAGGAGAGCCTGGCAGTGGCAGTAGGTTAGGGGGATTTGCCCAGAGAGTGCCAAGGATAGCAACAGTGGCTGCCCACAGGTTTGCCCTTGACCACCTTGAAGGTCTCTGAGCAGGAAACCGTCAGTTTTAGTAAAGCTGGATCTGAAACTCAACAAGAATCCTACTGTTCATCAGAACTTTGTTGCAGGTGGAAAATGTGAGTTACTCTGAAGTGTAAACGGCCTGGTGTAAAAGTGCACTAGCAAAGACCTGCCAGAAACACCAGACTGGCTTTGGAAGGCAGCCCCAAAGCCTGGCTGCAAGCCTGGCTGCAGTGGATGCCACTGAGGGAGGTCCGGATGCTGCACTCAGGCAGGTACCCAACTGCAGGGACTTCCTCTGGAAGGCATCCATGGCAACCAGGCAAAAGCTCAGCAGGAATTTCCCTCTGGAATGTGGGTTGGTGTCTTTGACCTCTTCAGCAGCTCTCGCTAGGGCTTTGCCTTATGTGCAAACCCTGAACCTCTGTTCAGGATGTGAATTCCAAATCAGGGTCCTCTGTGATGCATTTGACCAGCATGCAAGGAGGGCTTTGGAAGTGACAACAGGCAGGGGCATCAGGAGGGAAAGGAAGGCTCTGCCTAGCAGCACAGCTTTGCATCCTGCCAGAGGAGTCAGCTGCGTTGGTGCTTCATGGGGGGCGATCGAATCATCAGCAATGAGCTCCCACCAAAAGCAACCTGCAGCCCGTTCTACCCCTATGAGGACTCAGCTCTTGGGCACCTCCTTGCTATATGCCCCAGTGCCTTGGGAAACAGGATTTGTGTCCTGTATGGTGCTGTCTGTGAAAATTCACCTTTGGAATCAGAAAACAGGTTATTATTTGGCTGCTAAAATCCAGCAGTTCAAAAGGTGATTTATTTTTTTCCCCACAGTTCTTGAAACTTCTCATGCATTTTCACTTCCTATCTTCCATCATTTTGAAATTGAAATGATTGTGCTTTGAGCAAGCATTCACCTCGGCACCAGGGAACAATCTGTATGATTTTCAGTGTCCTGAAATATGGGGATGAATAGTTCAGGTGGCAATACATTTTATTGCCAGCTAACGCCATATACATAACGAACACATATTTGGCAGTGCAAAAATTTTCAAGTAAGGACCAATTAATTCTCCTAGAAAGAATAGTTCCCACATAAAAGAACTTTCCATCTCCTTTACAGTCCATTGCACTTTACTAGATCTAATGGGGAAAGATCTGGATGGGGGAAGTAAAATTAAATATCATTTTTAGATGAAATAAAACAAATTTATATGGAAAACACAACACGTTAAAATATTCTTTCTGCAAATGTAATTATTTTGTGCAAAACAAAGTGAAAACAAACAAACAACACCAGCAGCCTCCAGTCTCTGGAGTTCTGTGGGTGTTTATGTAACTGTCAACTAGAATTCAGCTGAGGGGAGGAGTACATAAAAGAAGAGCTCTCACCTGCCACTTCTGCATTACCAAAAGGTCGATGCAGGGCCCAATGTAAGTGGCATCCCCAAATGCATTCCAGCAATTCCTTTTGTACTGGCTAGGCTGGTGGAGGAGCAGCTCAGTGTGAGCTGTCAGCGTGCTGTGGCAGCCCTGAGGAGAGGGAATTGAGGGTGCTGGTGGACAAGCTCAACATAAGCCAGCAGTGTGCTCTGGCAGCCCAGGGAGCAACCAGAGCCTGAGCTGTGTGGGCAGTGTGGGCAGAAGGGCCAGGGAAGGGATCCTGCTCCTCTGCTCCCCACTGCTGAGACCCCACCTGGAGTATTGCATCCAGTGCTGGAGCCCCTGGGATAAGAGGGATGTGGAGGTGCTGGAAGGTGTCCAGAGAAGGGCCACGAGGATGAGCAGAGGGCTGGAGCTGCTCTGCTGTGAGGAGAGACTGAGGCAGTTGGGGCTGTGCAGGCTGGAGAGGAGAAGGCTCCCAGCTGACCTTCTTGTGGCCTTGTAGTATCTGAAGCTGAGGAGGGACTTTTTAGGCTGTTAAGGAGTGATAGGATTGGGGGGGGGGAATGGAGCAAAGCTGGAAATGGGGAGATTCAGCCTGGACGTTAGGAAGAAGTTGTTGAGCATGAGGGTGGTGAGAGCCTGGCAGGGGTTGCCCAGGGAGGTGTTGGAAGCCTGATCCCTGGAGGTGTTTAAGGCCAGGCTGGCTGAGGCTGTGGGCAGCCTGATCTAGTGTGAGGTGTCCCTGCCCATGGCAGGGGAGTTGGAGTTGGCTGCTCCTCGTGGCCCCTTCCAGCCCTGACTGATTCTATGATGCTGTGATGTGCAGGGTTCTGGGTGGAAGCAGTTCAGATGCAGAACCTTTGGTACCTGGGGCTCTGTGCTGGGGCTGGCAGCACACTGGGGTATCTTTCTGTATACATCAAGAGAGTGGCCAAAAGGCAAGGCCTGGTGTGACTTATGGCTGCCATACTGCACCCTGCCCACCTAATGCCTTAAACATGAGAGGCTCTTCTCCGGCAGATCATTACCACGATCATCGGAAATGTGCTTTAACTTCAGCCACCATGAATCACTTTAATTTGACAGCTGTGAAAGAAAGAAGTGTAATGAAGGGCAGGAGCAAAAACTGTACAAGCTTGGTCTGAATTTTAAACCCAAGAATTTTAAAAGATCAGTGATCAAACGGGGAAAAAACCTGAAAGCAAACACTTTTGTCTGGCTGCATGGCTGGTGAAGGCCCAGATCCTGCCTGAGCAAGCTCCCTCGGAGAGAGAAAGCTTTGCAGCTCGCTGCTGGCTGCGGGCTCCGGCTCCAGCTTTTAAATCCAGCAACGGTGTGATCTAAAGAGCAAAACCTGTGAGGAGCTGTGGAAGCTGGGGTTGGAGCCCAGCCTGCCAGCACCACCAGCAATTCTGCACATGCTACCACTGGGCTCAAAGACTTAATGTAAAGCTCCCGGTGGTGGCTTTAGATGCCAGCTAACAGCTGTTGGAGTTTCATGTGGTTGATTTTACGCACAGCCGCGGCTCTGAGCCAAAGAGCCTAGCGGTGGCAAGGACTGAAAAAGAGAGGGTAGCAGAACTGCTTTGCAATTAGATGCTTTTGTCCTCATCAGCCTATGTCCTCCAAGGGTAAATATGAACAGGGCACTGGGAGCTGAGGTGCACATGGGAATGTAGGGCAAGAGTCACTTGCTGAAGGATTTCTAGAGCTAGCTTTGTCCATGGAAAATTTCACTTCACTGCCCCCAGACTCGCTTATCCTCAGACACGTGGGGAAGAGATGCTCCTGATGTGGCAGAAGGACTTTGGCCACCTACCCAAGAGACCAAGGGACACAGAGAGCTGCTGTGCTCTCAGTTGCTCTTGCTTATGTCATGGACATTCACATTTGGACTAGATGACCTATAAAGGTCCCTTCCAACCCAAAGCATTCTGTAATTCTATGATAAAGTGAAGTCTTATTTAGCAATTGATGGTCTCCTGCACACAAGCCTGAGGATTGACACTGCTTAAGCTGCAAAAGTAAAGCCAGCTGAAATCAGCCTCCTCACAAGCTATGGCAGCACCACAGGCCTCATGCATCATGAGTCAATGGAGCAGGCTCTGGCTCCTCAGCCTTGGGCAGGAGACAAGCTAGGGATAACTCTCCTGGATCGGGAGCCCCTGGCTCTCCAAGAAGCTCCATGTTTCATGGCTGGTGTCCCAAAGCCTGTGTGAGCCTGAAGCTCCCCACTTGTGCTCTGCACTTCTCCATGCTTCAGCAGTGCAGGTAGGAGGGACGAAAGAACCCTTACTCATCCTCAGCACAGGCACAAACTCTCCCCAAAGGTGGCAACCCTAGATCTGACTGAGGAGGCAATGAGCCCTTCTCTCAGCCCTACAGCGTGCCAGGCAGGATCTGCCTGGGGGCTCTTTTTTGGAGCCAGTTGCTGTTTGCCAACTCCTGGCTCACACAATCTGCAGACTGTGGATATTCTCTCTCTTTGGTGAGCCTCTGGTTCAAACAGCAAAGCTGATCAGAGCAGTAAAAAGAGGAGGCATTATTTATTCCTTTCTGTGGCACCAACATATAATTCAGGCTGGGCAGACTGTGGCAATTAGGATGCATTTTTTATTCACTCAAATGAATAAATCACTTGCTTCACTTGTATGTGAACAAGAAGTAATGAAACAAACCCCCTGAAAATTAACAAAATAAAATCCAAATACTTGCCTGCCTGGCAATAAACAGAGCAGAGGTTTGTTTTGTTAAGCCTGGCATTTACATGAAATTATCTGCTTATATAATTAACAGCCCCCAGTTAATAACCACCCTGCAAATCGCTGTGTGTCTATTGAGACAAGCAGATGAATCATTATCATTTAGCACTTACAGGATAATAGCAGGATCTAAAAACTATCAAAAATGTGAATACTTGAAAATCTACCAGAAAGTGGCACCTCTGGCGCAGGAGGAACCCGAGGCATGGAAAGGTGCAAGCTCCTGACGTGCACACACCAGGGGCTCTGCAGTCTGCTTCGTGGAATCTGGCATACAAAGAGTCATGGAATCACAGAGAGGTGGAATCATGGGACCATAGAGTCATAGAATCATGGAATCATGAAAAGGTCACAACATTAATTGATGAGGGGTGAGCAACTGATGGCATTTACCTGCACCCGAGCAAAGCCTCTGGCACTGTCCTGCACCACATCCTGATCTCCATGCTGGTGAGACTTGGGTTTGATGGATGCACCACTGGATGCATAAAGAACTGGCTTGATGGCTGCACCCAAAGAGTGGCTGTCAATGGCTCCATTTCAGTATCTGAAGGGGGCCTACAGGAAAGCTGGGGAGGGACTTTATAGGTTGTCAGGGGGTGATAGGACTGGGGGTAATGGAACAAAGCTGGAAATGAGGAGATTCAGCCTGGATGTTAGGAAGTTGTTCAGCATGAGCGTGGTGAGAGCCTGGCAGAGGTTGCCCAGGGAGGTGTTGGAAGCCTCATCCCTGAGGTGTTTAAGGCCAAGCTGGATGAGGCTGTGGCAAGCCAGATCTGGCGTGAGGTGTCCCTGGGCATGGCAGGGAGGTTGGAACTGGCTGCTCCTTGTGGTCCCTTCCAACCCTGACTGGTTCTGTGATTCTCTGATTCTGTAGAATCATAGCACAGAATGGTTCAAATTGGAAGGGACCTTAAGGCTCCTCCTGGCCAACTTGTGTGCACTGAGCAGGAAGGAGATGATGAGGCCATGTGCTGTACCCACGTGCACTAACAAATTGCTTGTGCCTACAAAGGCGAGGCAAATTACAATGGTAAGAAAGCCACGAGTAGAAGAAGAGGGATTTGACTGCTGGCTCTGGGCCTCTAAATTCCACAGGCATGGCTGCCACAACTGTGTGCCACCTTCCATCCAGAGCCACCTGGGATGACTCCCAAGATCCGAGCGGGGTTAGGTTTTCTGTTCTGAGCATGTGCAGTTCTCCTCACTTCCTACAAGAAATCCCAGAGCAAAGCCCATCCCTCCAGCATCCCATGTTCCTGCTCTCCCTGTAAGAGTCCTTCCACCTTTCCTGGGAGGAGAGGCATGAGCCAAGACCTGGGTACAGCTAATTGCAGCAATAACTCTAATTTAGCCTTCTAGCCTCCACAGCCGTAATGGGGCTGCATTATGAATATGATTGTCTGAAGTTAAGGCTCTCTTTTTATTCATTTGTCTAGCAATTGATTTGTAAAAAGTAAGCAGAGGGAAAGGAGCAGGCAATCAGCTGCCCTGACACAGCATTTTACCCAAGGGTATTCTTCAGCAACGGAGGCAGACTATTGCAGCCATGCAATGTAATATTTATACCTCCATCATGAGAAGAACTCATGACCTTACTCCTAGTTGTAATGGAAAGGTATATATTAAAAAAATAACCCTCTCTTTGTAATGAAAGATGTTGCAATACCCCAAACTCTAATACAGGTGGACAGAGGTGTTTTGAAGTACTGCAGGACATATTCCAGTGGAGCAATCACCACCAGCTGCTCTGTGTGCCTGGCCCAGCAACCGCAGCGAGCAGTGCTTGGCAGAGTGTGCTGGGAGTTCAGCTGCTGTATGCACCTGTACTGAGATCTATCAGCCTGCCCATGCTTGCATGCATCTTTGCTTTCTGTTTCAGCCAATCTGCAGGCAAAAGTAGTCATTGCTGAGAACCAGCTCTTCCTTCTCAAGCCCAGGCAGGCTGCAGGAAAACCCCCCTCTGGCTTCAGTGTCCTGCCAGGCACGGGGACTAGTCAGGAGTGACCAGACAGATGCAGAAGCTTGCGGGCAGTCCAGAAGATGGGGGAAAATCAACCATGGAATTGTCTCTTGGGAAGAGCTCCCTCACTGCTACCACAGCAGAATGGGCTGAGATCCTCGTCCAGGTGCTACCAACAGCAGAGGATTGCTTTTTATTGTCTGAGGTAAGAAGAAACCAGAGTCACAGAATGGTTTGGGCTGGAAGGGACTTCTGAAGATCTCTTAGTTCAAACTAACTGCAGTCAGCAGGGAAATCTTCAACCAGAGCAGGTTGTTCACAGCCCCAGGCAGCCTGACCTGGAAGTTTTGCAGGGATAGAGCAGACATCACTGCTCTGGGCAACCTGGGCACTGTTTCACAAAGCACAGTGTTAAAAAATTCCTCCTTATACTTAGGCTAAATCTCTTCTTATTTTTTTTTTTTTTTTAGTTTTAAAACATGAACCCCTGTCCTGTGCCAGGAGGCCCTGCTGAAAAGATTGTCCCCATCTTTCTTTAAGTACTGAAAGGCTACCATGTGGTCGTCCTGGAGTCTTTCCTTCTCCAGGCTGTGCAACCCCAGCTCTCAGCCCGGCCTCATAGAAGTCCTCCAGGCCTCTAATCATTTGTGCCCCTCCCCATCTAAATCTTTGTCATTCACAGGAATTGCTGTTTTGGAGGCAAAGCCTTGTAAATGTACCCTGCAGAAGATACTCCTACGCCTACACTGGTAGTGTAACTTACTCCTCTTGCAAAAGGCAACACTTTGCTCCTTCTCACCCCTCTGTTAAGCCAGTAGGTTGTCTCCTGACTGACGTGGCCACAGCACTTGGCCCAGTTTGCACATGTATGTGTAAAGGGTCTGAGAGTGGTGAGCAAGCACTGAACGGGAGCCAAAGGTGCGTGGGCGTCTCTGGTGGAGCGAGCAACAGCCCTTTGGAAATAGAATCAGGGCCTCAGAGAATCATTTTGCTTGGAAAAGACCTCTGAGATCCTTATGTCCAACCCTCCACCTAACACTACCATACTGCACTGAACCACTGAATCACTAAACAGCGAGTGAGGGTGGTGAGACACTGGCACAGGTTGCCCAGGGAGGTTGTGGAACACAGAGGAGGTGTTCAGGACCAGGCTGGACCTGGCTGGACCCGGTTGGACCTTGAGCAACCTGTTCTAGTGGGAGGTGTTCCATGAGCTTTGAGGTCCCTTCCAACCTAAACCATTCTATGTGCCATGTTTGCATGCATTTTGAGCAGTGCCAGGGCTGGTGGCTCCAGCGCCTCCCTGGGCAGCCTGTGCTGCTGCCTGACCGCTCTTGCAGCAAAGACGTTTCTTCCTAATAATCCCATCTCAGCCTCCCCTGCTGCACCTTGAGGCAGCTAATAATCCCATCTCAGCCTCCCCTGCTGCATTTTGAGGCAGCTAATAATCCCATCTCAGCCTCCCCTGCTGCATCTTGAGGCAGCTAATAATCCCATCTCAGCCTCCCCTGCTGCACCTTGAGGCAGCTAATAATCCCATCTCAGCCTCCCCTGCTGCACCTTCGGGTGGTTAATAATCCTCCAGGCTCTCAGCACAAAGTGGGGAGGGCCCTGGCAGTGTGCTGAGAGCAGGCTGTGCTCCCTCTTCCATCGCCGTGCACAGCCCAGAGGCCAGGCCAGCTCCCAGGCATGTCCTTCAGGGCATTTCCAGGGCAGGAGGAGAAGGCAGAGGAGAAGATGAAAGGCAGGCTGCAGCGGTTTGCCCTGCAGGAGTCAGCACCGCTGAAAAGAGAATATTGTTCCCGTAACAAAGGTGGATATTGTAAACCCGAGCAGATGATGATGATGAACGCTGGCAACAGACTTCCTGTCCCAGTGAGCTGGGAGGCTTTAATTGTACTGGGGAGGGGGAGAAATAGGATGAAAATAGCCACGTGATTAATTTGCTATTTTACCTGTAATAAATAAACCTTTACCTCTGCCACTGCCCTGCTAATGGCTGGGCTGGCACACCGCTGTCTGCCGAGGAGCTAACCTCTTTAGTTTTATTGTTTTGTCAGAATCCAAAGACTATCAATACATCTCCATAACTCAGCCTTACACAAAGAAGCATTTTTGTGCCATATATAGCAAAGATTGTATTATACTTCTGAGATCATAGGTAATGATGACAAAGTGATCTGTGTTCAATTTCGGCATTAATGTCTGGTTTGAACAAAGCCTGAAATATGGGCTGGGAGCTAAGAGGCTTTAATATTAAGATCTTTAACTGTAATTTATGTGACAGAAGATAGGGTTTAGCATAATAAAATGTAATGGGCTCCTCGAATGAAGAGGACTAAGAGACAATTGAAAACAAGGTAAAAATGGTAAATTATAAATAACAGTAAATTTACCTTTATGTTGTTACTTCATTTCTTTTTGATTTGTTGGACAGGCTCTGTAATTTCTCATTTTGCTGCCTTTGGAGCAGGCATTTCTGCACCTCAGGAATAAAGGGTCGAAGGCACAGCAATGTTGTTGGGCCACTCGATGAGATCTGCATTACAGCTCCAAATCGAAACCCGCTTCTTGCTCCAGAGGCTGTAATTTACCTGTGCAAATCCAACCTGAGCTGAATTTCAACACCAAAGCAAAGGCATTGGCTCAGTTTGCCTCCAGACTCAGCTGTCCAAGTGTGGAGCATCACCCTCACACCCTGACCTCCCAGCTGTGAGACACGGCTCTGATGGAGGCACCACTGGATGGGCAGAGCACTGCCTCGATGGCTGCACCCACAGAGTGGCTGTCACTGGCTCCATGGCCCAGTGGCTGCAGGGACAAGTGGAGTCCCTTGGGGACCAGTCCTGTTGAACATCTCTGTGGGTGCTGTGGTCAGTGGCACTGAGGCAACCTCAGCAAGTCTGAGGATGACATCAAACTGTGTGGTGTTGTTGGCAGCTGGAGGGAAGGATCCATCCAGAGGGACCTGCACAGCTAGGCCCAAGCCAATGTCATGGAGTTCAACAAGACCAAGGGCAAGGTCCTAAAGCTGGGTCCAGGCAACCCCAAACACCAATCCAGGCTGAGCAGTGCCTGGTTGGAGAGCAGCCCTGAGGAGAGGGACTTGGGGGTGCTGGTGGAGGAGAAGCTCAATGTGAGCNGCTGCAGCCAGTGCTGGAGCCCCTGGGACAAGAGGGATGTGGAGGGGCTGGAAGGTGTCCAGAGAAGGGCCACGAGGGTGAGCAGAGGGCTGGAGCTGCTCTGCTGTGAGCAGAGACTGAGGCAGTTGGGGCTGTGCAGGCTGGAGAGGAGAAGGCTCCCTGGTGACATTCTTGTGGCCTTGTAGAATCTGGAGTGGGTTATAAGAAAGCTGGGGAGGGACTTTTTAGGCTGTTAAGGAGTGATAGGAGTGGGGGGAATGGAGCAAAGCTGGAAAAGGGGAGAGTCAGCCTGGATGATAGGAAGAAGTTGTTGAGCATGAGGGTGGTGAGAGCCTGGCAGGGGTTGCCCAGGGAGGTGTTGGAAGCCTGATCCCTGGAGGTGTTTAAGGCCAGGCTGGATGAGGCTGTGGGCAGCCTGATCTAGTGTGAGGTGTCCCTGGGCATGGCAGGGGGGTTGGAACTGAATGCTTCTTGTGGTCCCTTCCAGCCCTGACTCTGTGATTCCACAAGAGTAGGACATGTGTCAAATGTCCCAGTGCTAGTCAGATCCAGGCTGTGGAAGGGACAATGACTGCAGCTAGCAGGCATTTGCTGCCAGGGGACTTGGCAGAGCATTTGCAGCTGGTGACCACTGCCTGAGGCCTCTCCCAGGTACAATCTGGATTCTCATAGGCGGCACTGCACAGCCCAGTGAAGAGTGGGCCACAGGAATTCACCTGAGTGCTTACAGAAATGGGTGGAAATCTGCCCTCTTCTTCAGAGTTCTCTAGATGGGGCCATGTGAGCCCTGCAAAAAAAATCATTGTATCAGGGGAAACATCAGACCTGCCATTCTGGGGTGGGTTAAAAGGGCTGTGGGCAGCAGGTCGAGAGAGGTTCTCCTGCCCCTTTGCTCTGCCCTGATGAGGCTGGATCTGGAGTCTTGTGTCCAGTTCTGGGCCCCCCAGCTCAAGAAGGACAGGAGCCACTGGAGAGAGTCCAGCCCAGAGCCACAAAGATGCTGAAGGAAGTTGAACATCTTCCTTAGGAGGAGAGCCTGAGGGAGCTGGGGCTGTGCTGCTGGCAGAGGAGGAGCTGAGAGGTGACCTCAGCAATGGTTCTAAAGATGTGCAGGGTGAGTGGCAGGAGGTTGGAGCCAGGCTCTGCTGGGTGATGCCCAGGGACAGCACAAGGGGCACTGGCTGGAAGCTGAGGCAGAGGAGGTTCCATGGGAACCTGAGGAAGATTTTTTTTTCCCTATAGAGGTGACAGAGCCCTGGAACAGGCTGCCCAGGGCGGGTTGTGGAGTCTCCCTCTCTGGAGATATTTAGGACCTGCCTGGATGTGTTTCTGTGTGATCTGCTCTGGATGATCCTGCTCTGGCAGGGGGCTGGACCAGATGAGCTTTTGAGGTTCCTTCCAGCCCCTGACATTCTGTGATTCTGTGAATCCATTTTGCTTCTTTGGTGGTTTTCCATCTTTAGGCCTTCTGCCAGCTCAGCATCCTGTATCTCTCCTTTTCTTTATTCCCTGACTGGGGATGGTTTAAAGGACACCATGGTTTTGCAGTCTGCTCTGCTGATGGCCACCCTCAGCCTCTGCATGCCTCCCTTTTCACTGTAGCTCATTAATAGGTTATTTTTTGGGGGCCCCTCTAGTTTTTGTCTATTTCTTGCCCTTCTTGCAGGGTTCATGTGCTTGGGATTCTCTCCACAAGCAAAGTTCAGAGACTTGCTGCATCCCTTTGCAAGGCCTTTCTATTATTTTTCCCCAATAGTAATTTAATCAGTTTTGTATTACTGATCTCTATGAAAACTCCTCACACTTCTCATGTTCAAAGACTGAGACCTCTTTTGGTGGCAAAGGATTAGGTTTTCCCTTGGCCTCATGACTTACAATTTTGCCTCCTTTGGTCCTGGGCTGGTCCAAAATTGGTGACAGAGAGGAATGATCCTGTGTGTGCAGTGCTGTTTATTAAAGGTGTGTGGGACTTCTAATGGTTGCACTCCATCAATAATCCCAAGGGACAGTACAGAGAACAGAGTTTTCTCCCTTTATAAGAGGGAGAAAAGTAGTATAAGTCAGGAGAATATGCTGACTTGAACCAGGAAGATGAAAGATATCTTTGTGTTAACGAATTAAAGGCGACCAGATACAACAGCAGCCACTCCTATAGACCTCAGGTTGTGGACAACTACAGGACAGAAGTGCTGGTTGCCACAATTCACCCCCCTCCAGGTACTGGCCTTGGCCGTCCTCATGGATATGAATCATAGAATCCTTTTGGTTGGAAGAGACCTCTAAGACCATCAGGTTCAACTTCTAAACCCATGTTACCACCACCACACCATGTCCCTCAGCACCACATCTACAAGAGCACAGAGCTCAGTGCTTCCCGAGGGTGGTTCCAGCCCTGTTTTTCATGATACAGATTAATACATACATCTGGCATAGGCCAGTGTCCCAGTCACAGCCTGTTGTGTACAACTGGCCTGGTCTGGCCTATGGAATGCTGAAATCATTGAAGACCCTCCTGTTGTCTTCTATAGAAAGTGGCCTGGAGTCTCAGCAGGAGCAGAAATCAGGCCTGAGGTTGCAAAGAAAGTCCACAGTGTTTCAAGGAGGGGAGCCTGGTGGAGTACAGGTGACCACAAACAGGAGGTGTTAGCGATAATTGATAGAGCTTGCTGTGAGTCCCCTGTAAATGGCTGCTGCCCAAGCAATGAACCAGCAAACCTGTTCATTAGCCAAAGTTATCATGGCTAATAATTACAGGTTGCATCTGTGCAGCTCTCCCTGGCTGGGGGCAGCCCCAGGTGTGTGCTGGCGGCCAGAGCGTGGTCCTGGCTCTGTGTTATGACATTTGGAGTGCTGGGAGGGGAGCTCCATGCTCTAAGGGCTCTGGAAATTCGCTCTGCTCTGTTTCTTATTTCACAGCCATGCTGTGTGTTAAATGAAATTCTGTAGCCCAAGGAATCTGTGCTGCAGCCTCGAGTTCTGCACAAGTGAACGCTGTTACTGCAGGAGACATGATTGATGGGGGAGAGGGTTTGGTTTGCTTCCGTTTCCTCCGGTCCCGCTGGCATACAGTGTCTGTGGTCACGCTGCTCAGGCCAGCCGTGCAGCTCCCGAAGGGAGTGAGAGTGTGCTTTAGAAAGGCACTGACTTCTCACAACAGGCTGCCCATGGAGGTGCTGGAGCCACCCTCCCTGGAGGAGTGTAACCAAGGGTAGATGTGGCACTTTGGATGTGGATTAGAGGCCATAGAGGTGTTAGGTTGGGAGCTGGAGTCAGTGATCTTAGAAGCCCTCTGTGACCAGAACAGTTCTGTGATTCTATGGCTGCTGAACGTGGTCCCAAACGCTCATCCCAGGGATGATCACCAGCTTTTCAGAAGCTTCTGTCCCTGGTTTCCAGAGTTCAGAGGAGCAGTGAAAAGCAAAGGAGTTTGCTCAGCATACAGAAGGTTGCACACAGCTGTGTGTACAGCTGAGCCCTTGGCCAGGAAAGTTGGTGGGTAGGTACTGCTTGCACTTCTCTGGTGAACATCTCCCCGGGCTGCCCTTCAGGTCACAGGAAAAGTATCTACAAATGGAATTCAGTTCTCAAACACTTAAGCACAGCAACTGTGACTGTCTTCTGCCAGCTGCTGCTGGTCCCTCACCTTCTGCAGTGTCAGTATTTGCCTGATCCAGGTACCTGTCACCAGCATGCTGAACCTCCCCCAGGACCTTCTGAGAGAGTGCTCCTGGGCATGGCTACAGAGCTGAGCTTCCTCCCCCGAAGAACCTGCAGTGTCAGATGGCTGCCTACCCTTCCGGAGCTAAGCTGGGGCAGGCAGCCCTGGAGAGGAGATCAAAGGTTCTCAACAGCAGTCAGCTGTAATGAAGAGTGCAGAGGAGAGAACTGCAGGTTGCTCGCAGGGGCTGGCAACTCTGCAGGTCCAGGTGCAAAACTGGAATCTGAGGATTAGATATGCAAGTGCAGGTGGTGGGGGACTGCAGCAACAAAGTCAAGAAGTTTAAAAGAAAGAAGAAAGGCAACGGTTTGCTCACTCCTCTCTCTCTTTCTTTTCCTTCCTCCCTCCCTCCTTCCCTCCCTCCCTCCCTCCCTNTCTTGCATATATTAACTTCTCTGTCAAAGTTCTGCTGGCACTTCAAAGCAATGGGATTGGTTCTGAACAGAACAATACAAAATTAGTTTGTCCTGTTTGTGATCTGCAGGATGCAGATAAACTTGCAAACTGAAATAATGTGGATGCAAACAGAACTGTCTGTTTTCCCTTTCCCATTAATACCACACAGGTAGCAAGTATTGTCTAGGTGTTTCCAGAGAGGTGTTGACAATTGTGCACCATACATTGCTAATTTTCTCTTTTCCTTCCTTCCTTCCTTCCTTCCTTCCTCTCTCTTTCTCCCTTTCTCCCTCTCTCCCTCTCTCCCTCTCTTCCTCTCTTCCCTCGCCAGGCAGATGGGCAGACGGTGGCTGTGCGGCAGGTGCAGGGCTCAGGCGGCAGCGCCGTGCGCAGCTGAGCAGCGCTGGGCTGGCGGAGCGCTCGCAGCGCCCTGCCCGCGGCCCGCGGGGCGATCTCCTCCGCTGCGGCAGCCTGCCCGGCACCGCGCTCAGCTCCCGAGGACTTGGTCGCAGCGCCATCTACTGGCTGTTCCCCAGCCCTGCCCGCGTCTCCTCCCGCGGCGCCCAAAGCAGAGCATCACTTTCGGCTGATTCAAGGCCAAAAAAAGTGACATCATCAGGGCCTAAACTCGGAAGCTCTTGAAATCGGCGCAGAGGTTTATTAACTTCAGTGGGGTTCTGGTTCCTTCTGGGGATGCTCAAGTAAAGTCCTATGTAAATGAGCAGCTTGGACTGGGTGGCGAAAAGCAGGTGCAGAGTGTGAGAGCAGCATGAGTACAGCAGAACGTTCCCAGTCCCTGCAAGGAGTGTTCGTCCTGGGAACTAACGAGGGCGTTACAGAGCTGGATGGGTGTGCCTAGACAGGTAGGAAGTGAGCAAACAAATGTGGTGCCCTCGGGCAAAAGAACTGAATAGCAGCACAAAACACTGAATTAATTTACAGAAAGAAATTTTACTTAAGGGATTAATCAGTTAGGCTTAACTCACACCACGTTGCAGGAATCCCTTGAATTACTTGCCAAAAATAAATTGATTTACTCCTGGAGGGAGGATGCATTTAAAAGCTGATTAGTGGGAGCAAGCTTTGGAATATTTTCATTCTCCAGTGGTTATTCATTTTGCACATAATCCAGGCTCCCACTGACTCTTGCACCGTTGTGAGTGCAAGGGGACATAACCCTGCTGGCATGGGAGAAGGGCTGTGTGCCATCTGTTAGCAACAGACACACTTAGTGCCATGGTCTAATCTTGAGGGCTGTGGTGATGGGTTGGACTTGATGATCTCTGAGGTCTCTTCCAACCCTTGCGATACTGTGATACTGTGATACTGTGATACCGACTGCTCAAGCTACTATTCAGCACAATCCACTAATTCAAAATCTTTAGTAGCAGGTAGTGTTCTTATTTTGTGCTCATAAATGGCTTTCTTGTGTATTTTGCTATACTGTGATGGATGAATGAGTGCCACAACCTTCCATCCTGATCGACTGCTCCCCATCACTTGTGCTGGCCCAAGACTGGCCAAGGAGCTGCTGTGTGAGCACAGAAGATGGTGTGAGCCCAAAAGGGGAGCCTCACTTTCCCTTTGCACACAAACAAACCAAAAAGCTGCTAAAACCGACTTTGTAATGACACTGATGTGGGAAGTGAGGTGGTAAAAGTGGCTGTCCAGGTGAGAAAATGGAACCTTGTGAACAATGAAGCTGGTGAGAAACCCTCAGGGCTGTTTGTCAGGGATCAGCCCTCACTGCCACACCTTCATTGGATTGTCTTTGCTCCTTTCAGAACTGCCAGCAACAGCTCTCCCAGGACATCCGATGAAGGTGGCCTGAGTAGCCACTCTCCTCACTGTCACATTCCCCTCAGACTCCTTAGGACTGGTGCTAGGTGAAAGCCAGAAGTGCTCAAGAGCTTATCTGAAGTGTATCCTTATCTCACACTGCATCCGACCCTGCAAGCATTTCATGAGAGTCTTGGAGTGCCCCTGTCACTGCCACTGCTCTGTCTTGGCTGTGTGCACCCCTGGTGAGGTACCCCACAGACCTCCCTGGGCTGAGCAGGACTCCAGATCCCCCTCAGTTCCCTCCAGAACATTATCCTTGCTGTCTAAACCTACTATTTTTGCAGCTGAACCTGTCAGTTATCATTTCATTCAGCACAGCAAGTTTCCACCTTCTCTTTTTCTGTGAACTCAACATGCTTGAAGGCCTTTGTGTGACTCTGCTTGATCCTGTGAATTTCTTGTGTCTTTGGTGCAGACAACATGTGAACTGCTACATCCTCTGCACAAGTGTGGCCCTTTGAGCTGGATTTCTAGCTCAGACACGGGAAAAAAAACAAAACAAAAACTGGGAACAGAGAAACTTAGAAGTGGAAGAGTATTGGAGACTGAGTGGAGAGGTGAACATTCCAGAGATAGGCCATAAAATGGCAACAAAGGATAAGGGAATATAATTTCATTGGAGCATCAGCAGCTCTATGTCTGGAAGCACAGCTTGGACCTGCCCCTTGGAGCATCAAGAGCTTTATGTCTGTAGGGGCTGGAGCAGCTCTCCTTGGAGGAGAGACTGAGGCAGTTGGGGCTGTGCAGCCTGGAGAGGAGAAGGCTCCCAGCTTACCTTCTTGTGGCCTTGCAGGATCTTAAGGGGGCCTACAAGAAAGCTGGGGAGGGACTTTTTAGGCTGTCAAGGAGTGATAGGAGTGGGGGGAATGGAAGAAAGTTGGAAATGGGGAGATTCAGACTGGAGGTTAGGAAGAAGTTGTTGAGCATGAGGGTGGTGAGAGCCTGGCAGGGGTTGCCCAGGGAGGTGTTGGAAGCCTGATCCCTGGAGGTGTTTAAGGCCAGGCTGGATGAGGCTGTGGGCAGCCTGAGCTTGTGTGAGGTGTCCCTGGGCATGGCAGGGGAGGTTGGAACTGGCTGCTCCTTGTGGTCCCTTCCAACCCTGACTGATTCTGTGATTCTATGTCTGGAAGCACAGCTTGGATCTGCCCCTTGCTGTGCCTGCTGCACCTGCTGCTATCTTCCCCCTCTGCTGTTCTGGCTGCTGCTGCTTTGCTGATCCCCATCTTCCTTAAGGTTATTATATTTCTGTAGTGGTTTATTCTTCTTGCACCATTACATTTAGTTTAAACTGTACAAAAATACAATTCCACTTTTTCTCTTCCTTTCCAAAATTCTGAGCTGTAGTGAAGTTACTCTGCTGGGGGAGGGATCCGCTCTAACCCAGCACAAGAAGCTAACCCAACAGACCCTGCAGGCTGGTTTTAGTGTGAGTGAAGGATGAGTTCAGCCTCAACCCAAAAGTTCTGTGCTTGTGCTGTCAGGTCGAGGTGCAGACGTGGAAAACGCTGGCATGAATATGTTTGGTACCTTGCAGTGAGAAACCCTTCACATTTGCACAGGCACAAACACCCTGGTTGGACTTCCTTACTGTTGCAGCTTCACTCTCCGGGAAACACCAGCTACCTCTGTGTTTCAGCACAAAGGCTCTTATGTCCCCAAGGGTGATCAGAGGAGGCCTGCACTGGCTGGGGCAGTGCCCCAGCAGGACTGTAACCTGGGCTGCCAACCTGTGGTGGTTTGCTCCCTGCAGCCCACAGCAGTGTATTTTGCTGCTGGGTGCCTGTCGTCAGCCAGACGCCCAACACTGCGTGCAGGAGCCTTTTGGAGCTGGCCTGCTGCAGACGGCTGAGCAGCTGCTTGCAAAGTACAGGGTCTGCTCCCTTTTGGTCTCAGCAAAGCAGGGTTTGGTAGCCAAAAGCGTGTTTAGGTGCTCCTTTGCTTCTTGGTAGCCTGCCGTGACAGACCTCTAGGCACACTTGTCCTCCCGCCAGCAGGAGAGGACAGCTGTGCCACAGCAGTGAGGTGATCTCCACTGCTGCACCAGGTTCTGCGGGACAAAGTGGAGATGTTCCTGCTGCGCTTTCTCTGGCAGCAGGGAGGGTGCCAAAGACAAAAGCAGGCTGCATACAGCAACTGACAAGGGGAGAGAGAAACCGCTGGGAGGACTCGGATGGGGATGCTGGGGGAGGTCACACAGCTGAGCTGTGCTGATTAGGTGACGGTGACAGAAGGCTTTGCCTGTCTGTCCGTCTCCTACACTCAGTGTAGAACTGTAACAAATCTCTTGCTGTTTGCCTTGCCGTTTTTTAAAGCATGCAAGACTTAAATCTGGTTCTTAAATTCTCCTGCTTTTATTATTGCCCCTGTCCTCTGATGCGTTCAGGGAGCTGAAGGAAAGCCTAAGGGAGCCGAAGCTTTCCTGAGAGGCCTTTAGCTTGATGGAGAGCAAAGGGGTGGTGGTGATTCTGTGGATGAGGCTGGTAACTGTGGTGACAAATGGCAATCCACTGACGTTTGGTAGCCTCCCTAGACAGGGACTTCACACTTGTTATTTTCAAGATTATTTTGTCCCAGATTCCACCTTGCGATAGAGCCCTTCTGAAAGCTATTGTAGCACATTTTTCTTACCTGGAGACTGAAGCCAGTGGAGGGAATGGGGTTGCCTGATGGAATACCCTGTTTAGTTCACTGGTGGTAGAAGGCTTAAACAAGTGGACTTGCTGGTGCCTTCAGAGGGACACGTAGCCAAGTGTTCAAGCTGAGGAAATTCAATGAAAAAATATCCAGGAGCATGGGAAGCTGAAAGGCCTCCTTCCTATGTCTGAGTTTCACTCAGGCAGTAATCCACAGTTTAAAGAACTTAAAAAGAAAAAAAAATTAATAAAGAGGTTATTTTAAACTCAGATCTGCAAAGCACTCGTACCTCCAGCACGTTGCCTCAGTGAAATATCCCTCTACATGAAAATATAGACAGTTAGTTTTTTCTTCCCAAGTGAAACCCTGCAAGGTCTTTCATTACTGGTTTATTATGCTTTCTGTATCTTTGCTCATTTTTCACCAGTATTGCATTAAGTATTGATATTGATTTCTTGTAAATGGTACTGAAATGGATGGCTCACAGTTTTTGTTATTGTTCTGTAGCACTTGTATGTAATTTATTATAGCTGCAATGGAACCTGCCCCTTGCTGCCAGGGTTTAAATTAAATGTGCCATGTTTTGGCCCCTACTAGTCACAGACATTTCTCATTCCAGACCTGGGAGTGTTATGTATAAAGTTACTTTCATAATTACTTCTTTGATGTTATTTAAAAAGTTTATTTCAATAATTTTGATAATTAGTATGTAATGCATTGGTTGAATTACTGGGATTTTCTTCCCTTTCCCTTACAGAGACAAATTGCTGTCCTGTAAAAGCAGCAGGCAGCGGTGAGTGGCTCACCTCTCTCTGAAAGGAAAAGGGCAAAAGGGCTCTCTGTGTCTGCAGCCTGTGCTGGATCTGAGGCTTCACTTGTGCCTGGGCTCCAGCAGTGTCATCATGCAAGGCAAAAACTGGTACTGACTGTGAGCAGGTGGCAGAGTCACTGCAAGGGCATTTCTCTGGCATTTCTCTGGGCCATGCTGCAGCACAGTGGAGAGGTTTTGGCACAAAAACTGACCCAGAAGCAGTGATTCACTTGATTTTCTGGGAATAAAGTTGTAGCTGTGACAGAAACCATAGAAGATGAGATGAGAAGCTCAACATGAGCTGTCAGTGTGCTCTGGCAGCCCTGAGGAGAGGGAATGGAGGATGTTGGTGGAGGAGCAGCTCAACGTGAGCTGTCAGTGTGCTCTGGCAGCCCTGAGGAGAGGGACTTGGGGGTGCAGGTGGAGAGGAAGCTCGACATGAGCCAGCAGCGTGCTCTGGTAGCCCAGAGAGTAACCAGAGCCCAGGCTGCAGCAAGAGCAGTGCGGGCAGCAGGGCCAGGGAAGGGATCCTGCTCCTGTGCTCCCCACTGCTGAGACCCCACCTGGAGTACTTGTCTTGCTGGGGCAAAACTGGCCCTGAGCATTTGCTTGCAATGCTGCTGTTGGGCTGGGTTTCAAATTTCTCTCCTGCCAGGGGTCCATTTTGCCCAGAGGAGCGATTGAAGGGGTTTTGCTCTGGAGGGGCTTGCTCTCACTTGCTTCCGGGCTGTGGTCCTCCTCCGGCGGCAGGGTAATGCAGGCTAGCCCCGGGGGGGACGAGGCTCCCTCCCGGGCTTTGCTTTTTGGGTTTCGGCAGCATGTTCAGACTCTGCTACCCTCTCTGCCTCCTGGTTGCATCGAGAGCATAAAATTGGAATTGTAACTTCCTCGTTTATCATTTCAGCACTGATCAGTGAGTCAATGTGGCTACTAAACCTATTGGAGTCTCTGCTTTTCCCGCCAACAGCCCTGCCCAGTGCAAAGGGAATCCATTTTGCGGCTGCCAGCGGCGCTTGCCGCTCCTCATCTTCCGATATTTGCATCTCTCTGTTTCTTCTCTAAGCTACTTTAGAATTTCCTTTATGCCTTTTGTGTAAATGATTCCCGACTGAGTGTTTGGACTTGGGTAAACTGTAAATAGTTCAGTGTTTAGGGGTGTGCAGTTGTTTGGTGTGGGAATTTGTGTTAATCAAGTTTTAATATTTAATATTTCCCAAATATCAGATTTGAATATTCCTAACAGTGCTGCATCCAGTGCTGGAGCACCTGGGACAAGAGGGATGTGGAGGTGCTGGAAGGTGTCCAGAGAAGGGCCACGAGGATGAGCAGAGGGCTGGAGTTGCTCTGCTGTGAGGAGAGACTGAGGCAGTTGGGGCTGTGCAGGCTGGAGAGGAGAAGGCTCCCAGGTGACCTTCTTGTGGCCTTGTAGGATCTGAAGTGGGTTATAAGAAAGCTGGGGAGGGACTTTTTAGGCTGTTAAGGAGTGATAGGAGTGGGGGGAATGGAGCAAAGATGGAAAAGGGGAGATTCAGCCTAGGTGTTAGGAAGAAGTTGTTGAGCATGAGGGTGGTGAGAACCTGGCAGAGGTTGCCCAGGGAGGTGGTGGAAGCCTGATCCCTGGAGGTGTTTAAGGCCAGGCTGGATGAGGCTGTGGGCAGCCTGATCTAGTGTGAGGTGTCCCTGGGCATGGCAGGGGAGTTGGAACTGACTGCTCCTTGTGGTCCCTTCCAATCCTGACTGATTCTATGACCCTATGGCTCTATGGCTCTATGGCTCTATGACTCTATGGCTCTATGAAGGTGAAGCAGAGCAGAGGCACTCCCTGCAGCAAACCTCTCTGTGCAGGCTATTCCTTTGTGCAGGGAAGGCAATAGCAGTGGAGAGAACATTGCTGCTCCAAAGTGAGAGATCCCTGATGGATCAGACAGCACCAGCAGCACTGGGACTGAAAGAGACTTTCTGTGCCCTTCCCAGTTTCCTTTGCTGCCATTTCTGACCAAGGGAAGTGTTGCTGTTTTGGCAGAGAGGGAGCAACTTTTTTTGCCTGCCAGGGACACAGTTTTCTGCCCTGGGATTTGAAAAGGTTTAGGATGGAGGAAGGAGAGACCTTTGGTGCTTCTACTATAAGGTCTCATAGTAGCCTTCCAATATCTCAAGGGGGCCTACAGGAAGGCTGGGGAGGGACTATTTACAAGGACTTGCAATGACAGGATGAGGGGCAAGGGGTTCTTCCATATGTATATATGTGTATGTGTGTGTGTATAAATATAAATAGATATACATCTCTATCTATCTATATTTGCCCTTGAAGGCAGGTTAGCCACCCAGGTGGCTTTGCCTGCCCCTCGAAAGGAATTGCTTAGGCTAGCTTTGCTTTCTGTTAGTTTGCTCAAGTGCCTTGAGGGCAGCATGTCCGGACTGCAGAGCCTGTTAGTGCCTTGAGGGTAGCATGTCCGGACTGCAGAGCCTGTTAGTGCCTTGAGGGCAGCATGTCCGGACTGCAGAGCCTGTTAGTGCCTTGAGAGCAGCATGTCCGGACTGCAGAGCCTGTTAGTGCCTTGAGAGCAGCATGTCCGGACTGCAGAGCCTGTTAGTGCCTTGAGAGCAGCATGTCCGGACTGCAGAGCCTGTTAGTGCCTTGAGGGCAGCATGTCTGGACTGCAGAGCCTGTTAGTGCCTTGAGGGCAGCATGTCCGGACTGCAGAGCCTGTTAGTGCCTTGAGAGCAGCATGTCCGGACTGCAGAGCTCCCCCTGCAGCGCTGCTGCTGCCTTCCGCGGCTGCTCGACGGCAAATGTGCGCCTGGGAGCTGCTAATCTGATCTGTCAGTATTGGTGTCCCACACCTCGGCACCGCTGCAGGAAATTAAAGAAGGAGTTCCAAGAGGGAACTATTTCATAAAGCTTTAAACAAACGAACTTCTTAACATTTGGTGGTCTCTGGAAGATCGTTTTGCTGGTAGCAGCGCTGCCCGCCGTGCGGAGTGGGCTGAACAAGTCAGTGGCGGCAGCGGAGTCAGCCGCAGCCCCGAGAACCTGCCCTGGGGACACGCACTTGAGCTGTCTCATTGTTGGGTAAATCTCTCAATCATCGTCGGTTTTCACTGGGGCTTAGTTTTATGGGAACAACTGGCCCAAGCCTAGGGCCGCAGACTGCTTTAGACTGAAAAATCCTCACTCAGTGTCCCTCCCACATGGCACCAGGAACACTGCGCCCATGTGGGCAGTTCACAAATCACTTCCCACATTTTCTCCCCTGCTTGCTTCAGAGGGGTTTGCACTGATGTGTGGCCATTAAAGCTTTTTGCTGCTTTGTGCTGTTTAAAATCTCCTCCCTTCCTTTTACACCATTTCCAGGAAAATTTCAATTCACTCTGCTGCCCCTTTGCCACCCTCCGAACCGCAGACGGGCAGAGGGAGGCATCCAGCCCTGAATCAGCAGGCTCCAGCTCTCTTCAGGAGCACCAGATCGTGTCTGAAGAGAAATAAATGCAGTCTGTGCTCAGCGAGAGGCTCTGGCAAAGCCTCAGCCTAACGCCTCCTGTTAATTTCAGAGTCCCCTCAAGAGAAAAAAGGCTTATAAAAAGGAAGCAGAAATTCCTGAAGGATAGCGGTAATGTACCCTGCCCACAAATTACCGCGGACCTTTGCAGCAGCTTATCGCCTATAAAAAGCTCCAGAGTAGTCATTACAGTCATTGAGCTGATGGGAGTTTTATGACTTTGACTCACCAGAAGGCAAGGCAGCAGTAGCCTGATGCAAAATCACTTTGCAGGGCCAGCAGGTAGCTTATCCCCGGCAGGCAACCCTGGGGGCTCCAGTAGGCAGCCCTGGTGCCTCCTGTGCTGCTGGTGTCACCCACCGGCTGCCCAGCTGGAGGAGGATGGGCAGGTGGAGCTGGAACCCCCAACCAGCCCTGCGTGGAGAGCTGCCAGGGGCTTGGGGGGTTGCTGAGAGCTGCCATCAGCCTGGCTTTGCATGGACAGTGAGGGTGAGTCCTACTGGGCTTGGCACCCCAAAGGGAGAAGGTTTGTCCTTCCTTCCCACATCCCTGACTCCAGGGGCTTACTCTGTGCCCAGTCCCAAAGCGAGTCCCTGATTTTATGCCTTGAGACTGGTACCTGGGTGAGCAGCCTGGGTGTGGTGAACGTTCCTGCCAATGTGCTGCTGGAGCTGCTCTGCTGCCATGCAGGCATCACAGCTCTCCACCAGCAGCCTCCTGCTCTCCTTGGTTTCCCACAGGTGTGTGTCTGCAGAGTTGTCCCCTTCAGCCTCTCCTAAACTCAGTGCTGTCTGACTCTGGGTGTTCTGATCTGATTTGAACAGTCAGCAAAAGCAGTAGGCTGTGCTTCACCAGCTTCTGAAATTCAATAAGGCCAAGTGTAAGGTCCTGCACCTGGGTAGGCACAATCCCAAGCACAACTCCAGGCTGGGTGGTGAATGGCTGGAGAGCAGCCCTGAGGAAAAGGACCTTGGAGTCTGGGTTGATGAAAAGCTCAACATGAGTCTGCAGTGTGCACATGCAGCCCAGACAGCAACCGAGTCCTAGGCTGCATCAAGAGAAGCGTGGCCAGCAGGGCAAGGGAGATGATTCTGCCCCTTTACTCTGCTCTCGTCAGACCCCACCTGGAGTACTGTGTGCAGTTCTGGAACCCTCAGCACAGGAAGGACATGGAAGTGTTGGAGCGGGTCCAGAGGAGGGCCACAAAGATGATCAGAGGGCTGGAGCAGCTCTCCTATGAGGACAGGCTGAGGGAGTTGGGGCTCTGCAGCCTGGAGAAGAGAAGGCTTCGAGGGGACCTGATAGTAGCCTTCCAGTATCTGAAGGGGGCCTACAGGAAGGCTGGGGAAGGATTATTTACAAGGTCCTGCAATGACAGGACAAGGGGCAATGGGCTTAAACTGGCAGAGGGGAGATTTAGACTGGATGTTAGGAGGAAGTTCTTTACAGTGAGGGTGGTGAGGCACTGGAACAGGTTGCCCAGGGAGGTTGTGGCTGCTCCCTCCCTGGATGTGTTCAAGGCCAGATTGGATGAGGCCTTGAGTAACCTGTACTAGTGGGAGGTGTCCCTGCCTATGGCAGGGGGTTGGAACTAGATGATCCTTGAGGTCCCTTCCAACCTTACCATTCTATGATTCTATGATTCTATGATTCTGGGTGTCATCAGCCTGGTGCAGGAGCACACCATGGTAGTGGCTGGGAGAGCCTTCTGGAGATCAGCTGCTCTCCAGGGCCTGTGTAACCAGACCCACAGTGAGCTCTCAGAGGTGGGCTGCTGGAGTGTGGTTGGTTTGAAAAGTAGACCTGCTCCAGGCAAACCTCCTTTAGCAGGCAGGTTAGAGCAGATGCCCTGCAGTGGTCCTTTTCAGCCCCCCAGCACTTGGTGCCTCTGTGCTCTCACTAACAGCAGCACACACAGCTACCCTGACGTGCCTGAGTGCTGAAACACAGCCTGGGCTGAGCAGGATGCTCGGTCAGCTGTCTCATCTCTAGAGGTTTTCCCATGGGGCTGGTCCTGCTGCCTCAGTAGGAAGGTCAGGGCTGTCCAGCCTTGCCACAGGCTCTGCAGCTGAGCAGGTGTTAGCAGCCCTGAGCCCCTGTCTGTGCTGTGCTACACCAAGAACCAGCAGGGAAGAACCCTCCCTTGGAGCTAATCATTAAGACATGGTGCAACAGGGCACAATGGTCTGAGCTGTTCTGTGGAGAGGACACGAGAGGGGCAGAGCAGTGCTCATGCCTCTGTCTGGGTGAGCAATGTGAAGGACACCAGGGCTGCAGTGCCACCATTGCTGCCAGCTCCAGCACCCCAACCCTTGGGGTTGGGAACTCCTGACCTTGGGGTTGGGGACTCACTCCTGTCTCTGGTGTTGGGGACTCACTCCCGTCTCTGGTGTTGGGGACTCACTCCTGTCTCTGGTGTTGGGGACTCACTCCTGTCTCTGGTGTTGGGGACTCACTCCTGTCTCTGGTGTTGGGGACTCACTCCTGTCTCTGGTGTTGGGGACTCACTCCTGTCTCTGGTGTTGGGGACTCACTCCTGTCTCTGGTGTTGGGGACTCACTCCTGTCTCTGGAGTTGGGGACTCACTCCTGTCTCTGGTGCTGGGGACTCACTCCTGTCTCTGATGTTGGGGACTCACTCCTGTCTCTGGAGTTGGGGACTCACTCCTGTCTCTGGTGCTGGGGACTCACTCCTGTCTCTGATGTTGGGGACTCACTCCTGTCTCTGGAGTTGGGGACTCACTCCTGTCTCTGGTGCTGGGGACTCACTCCTGTCTCTGATGTTGGGGACTCACTCCTGTCTCTGGAGTTGGGGACTCACTCCTGTCTCTGGTGCTGGGGACTCACTCCTGTCTCTGATGTTGGGGACTCACTCCTGTCTCTGGAGTTGGGGACTCACTCCTGTCTCTGGTGCTGGGGACTCACTCCTGTCTCTGATGTTGGGGACTCACTCCTGTCTCTGGAGTTGGGGACTCACTCCTGTCTCTGGTGCTGGGGACTCACTCCTGTCTCTGATGTTGGGGACTCACTCCTGTCTCTGGAGTTGGGGACTCACTCCTGTCTCTGGTGCTGGGGACTCACTCCTGTCTCTGATGTTGGGGACTCACTCCTGTCTCTGGAGTTGGGGACTCACTCCTGTCTCTGGTGTTGGGGACTCACTCCTGTCTCTGGTGTTGGGGACTCCTGTCTTTGGTGCTCTGCCAGCTGTTTGTCTGGAGCAGAGCTGCTTTCCAGAAGCATTTGCAGGGTGCTGAGGTGACAGATACACCCCAGCCCAGGAAGAAAATCCTTATATTAACTCTTAGAGTGTCTGGGCCATAATGTCCCTACACATGGGGCAGGAAGAAGAAAAGCCCCCAGGACTAAGTATGTGCTGAACAGGGAGGGCAAGCAAGACCCAGCTCAGCAAGGATGAGACAGAGGCAGTCAGCAGGGCTGCTGGGCATCTCTCCCTGGGACAGTAAGGTGGATTTCCAGACCTCTGAGGGAGCTGTGCCAGGTGTGAGGGTTGCCTTGAAGGAAGCTCAGGAGTTGCCTTTGTGGAAGCTGATGGGTAGGGCTGCTGAGCTGCTGGAATGCAGGGGAGCTGGTGGAGAGGAGGATGGATCCAAGCTGTGAAGGGCTTTGGAAGCAAAGCCAAGCATGTTTTTTATCTATGATGGAAAAGAGGGAAGCTGTTTAGACCACGGCATGATACTGTGTCACAAAGTCAGAGCTGAGTTAATTAGAAATAGATCTGTGTGTCCTTGGCTTTGTCCAAACCCTCAGAACTTCCAGTTCTGGGTAGCAATGGTTTTCTTTTTTATTATTATTATTTGTGCTGGTTTGAGGCTAATTGGAATATTTTAATGAAAAAAACCTAAATTACAGGCTGTGAAAAGCAAACAGTGGTGATGTCTGCTGCACTCATAGGCTTGCTGAGATGGATAAGAACACAAATATAGATAAAAGGCAGAGTCTCTCTCTGGGAGCTGCTGTGTCTGCTGGGCTTCTGCTGTTAACCCAACTCATCACTCTGCTTCTAACCTCCCCTTGCCCATCCTCCAAACTCACCTGGCACACAAGGCAGACCCTGGGGTGGGGTAGAGGGGTGGGAAGAAGGTGGAAGGGTGGTTGGGAGCCCCTCCTGGGGACTCTGATTGCTGGGAGGGGAGTTGTGTTTCTGTATTCCCTTGAACTTGTCTATGTCACTATTCCTGTCTGTTGTGTCTGTCTCTGCTTGTGCATTGTGCTGAGCTGTAAATAGAGCTTCAGACCTTAACTTCCAACTGGCTGAGTCTAGTCTGGGGGATTTTCATAGCGTGTGGGGGCAGGGAACTCCCAAACCATCACATCTTAGATATTATTTTAATTTAATTCTTTGTATCTTCAGAGGCAAAACCAAAAGTCTTCCAGAGGTGAGCTGATAATGTTTTCATTTTACTTCTCTCCTCCTTTGGAAGGGAGGGATGAAGTGGTTGAAAATCTGGAGCACTTCTGCTGGAGCACAGCAGAGATGGTAAGTGCAGGAGCCATCTGAGTGTGCTGGATGTTGCTGCTCTCTTCGCTGTGTCATCAGTGGCAGTAACACTAAAAAGTGCCATCAGGCATGAGCTCTATGCCAGGATACAGACAAGGCTCCTGTGCATGTTCTGCAGAGGAATTACTCTTAGTGTCCTCGTTGTCAGCCTCAATATTGTTTCCTTTCTGCACTTCAGTGTGAAAACACTGACATCTGTAATGACCCTCAGAAAGAAGGCTTAGGTGTGACTGTGTGCCCGTCGTTTGCCACCCACCACTGAGCTTTCTTTTTCACAGCCAGAGTGTTGCAGTGGTGTCTGTGCAGTTTCACTTTGTTCTTTGTGTTTGGCCCCTTTTGGCTTTATTTACTAACAGGGAGATGTCTCTGGAGTGAGAACACTGCGAACCCAAATCACATGGGAAAGCACAGTCCTGCACTGCCAGGTTAACCACCAAGCCCTGGCCCCACACAGCTTTAGCAGAGCTAATTCGTGCCCTGGTGCAGAGAAAGCTTTTTCAAAGGCAGAAGGAAGAGCAAGGGTTTTCAACAGAAAGCAAATCTTCAAAGCATAGTACAGCCATAAAACCCTGAGTAAATGTTTGCTGACTGCAACACCTGGAACGATTAAGGTAGTGCAGTGGAGCAGCATTTGATTTAAGAGGGAGAGCCCTGCAGATGTGTGCTGAGCACAGTACCTCTGTCCTCCAAAGCACAGAACTGCTTCAGCCTCTACCCCTCTGGTGCTCCTCTTGTACTAACCTCGTGTTTAGGTGCTCTGCCCTGGAGGGAAGGGGATGGCAGAAGGCAGAGATTTAGCAGCTGTGTTTGCTGTTATTTTTGCTTGCTTTCACTCTAGTGTGTGTCGACCATGGGCCAGAGCTTTCAGTGCCCAGCAGCAGGAAACTGCATTTCATTAACAAAGACATGTAAGTAGCAGCATTTAATCCATTTCCTGGCCAGATGCATTAGATGATTATTTATAAAGCAGTTAATCCAATAAATGCCTATTAAAAGAAGAGGAAAAGGACATTGTTCGTATTTTTAGGTTCTTGAGTACAAAGGAAGAAAATTTTCAGGTTTCCCTGAGCTCTCTTCATGATTTCCTTCTGTTTCTTGACACCACCTTGGCCAACACAGAGCTTCTGTCTGAAGGGTTGTGAGGCCAAGAGAGAGGAGCAGAAGTCACTTTTTGTTTGTCCCCTGCTCTTTTGCAGGAGCAGCTCCTTGAAATCCTTGCCAGCTGTCAGAAGGCAGTGGCCACAGGAACAAGCCTTACCTGTGGATGACCTATGGGAAAGAGGGGAAATGAAAGCTTTCTACTGCTCCTACAAACCCAAGCTAAGCAATGCAAGGAGCTGTCCCCAGGATGTGGTGTCCTTGCTTTGATCTGTGCCTCCTCAAGACCACTCCCTGGCTTCTTTCTCTTCCTCAAGGCAGCTTTGAGAGATGGGGATGCTGGAGGTGGGGCCGGCACAGGCTGTAGCAGCACATCCAAGTACCAGCCAGTTCCACAACTGAGCAGATTCTTGTGAGGGTTCCTTGTTCTGCTGTCCTTGGGCTGAGGACCTGCTGTCACCCTGCCTGCTCAGGCTCTGCTCCATGGCTACACGATAAAGATGCACATTTCCCAGTGCAAGCCCCAGATGTACATCAAAAAGATCATAGGATCATAGAATGGTAAGGTTGGAAGGGACCTCAAGGATCATCTAGTTCCAACACCCTACCATAGGCAGAGACTAGCACATATCACTCAAGGCCTCATCCAACCTGGCCTTCAACACCTCCAGGGAGGGAGCAGCCACAACCTCCCTGGGCAACCTGTGCCAGTCTCTCACCACCCTCACTGCAAACAACTTCCTCCTAACATCCAGTTTCAATCTCCCCTCTGTCACTTCTAAACCCATTGCCCCTTGTCCTGGCATTACCAGACCTTGTCAATAGTCCCTCCCCAGCCTCCCTGAGGCCCCCTTCAGATACTGGAAGGCTACTATAAGGCTACTATAAGTTGCAAGATGAAACCTTGCAACTGGTTTTAGCAGCTGTATGGCAGTCAAGGCAAGCATAGGGAAAGGATTAAAGCTGGTAAACTTATTCTGATTCTCTAAATGGCTTTCAAGCTCCTGCACAGGTTCTTGAAGAGTGATTGTGCTGCCAAGACATTGGGCAAGATGTGTGGTAAATGTATCATCATATTCATGGAAACACCAGAGTCCAGTGAACCACAATAGATACAGGTAGGCATGTACAGGTATGAAATAAACACCACAGTCCAGTGAACCACAATAGGTACAGGCAGGCATGTACAGGTATGAAATAAACACCAGAATCCAGTGAACCACAATAGATACAGGTGGGCATGTACAGGTATGAAACAAACACCACAGTCCAGTGAACCACAATAGATACAGGTGGGCATGTACAGGTATACAATAAACACCACAGTCCAGTGAACCACAATAGGTACAGGCAGGCATGTACAGGTATGCAATAAACACCACAGTCCAGTGAACCACAATAGGTACAGGCAGGCATGTACAGGTATGAAATAAGCCACCAGTTAAAATAAATATGTATGTCCTGTTGGTTGGAAGCCATTCTGATGAAGAAAACCTGCCAAGGACAGTGGGGTTTGTCCTTCTCAGCTCCATCACTTCTGTGCACTTGCAGAAGGGCATTACAGGTGTGCTGCAGACCTTACTGTGGCTGCTGTACCTCATAATCTGCACAAACTCTGCACAAAGTCAGAGTAGAGTGGAGCCTTCTGGAATGTCTTCCCTCAGGCTCATGTGGGCTTGGGATAATCAACTCTAAGATCCCAGAGAAACTGGGAAAATGAATTACACACGATTCAGTGAGACAGAGTTTGTTTTAGCAATAGGCTTTATGTCCTCACAGAAGTGCCACTGGCACATGGAGAAGGAAACTGAGGCATAACCTCTACCAACATTATCCCAACCAATCCATAGCTGCCAACCATCACATTAATGGCACATTGCCAACAGGCTTGATATTGAGCCTTCTGAGAGGGAAATGTGAAGCATCTGTGAATCTGCTGTTTTTCACTCACAGGGCTCCCAGGGGTAATTCCTGGGCAGTGAAATGTTTGCAAGTGATGTGTACCCTGCAGCTGGAGCAACTCACAACTTGAAGTTCAGGATGCACTGGTTAGCCTTGGCTGGATCCTGCTGGCACCATGCTGCCAGGGCTGCTGCCTTCTACCCATACTCTGCAAGTGCTGCCTTCCTGCAGCAGCTAACCACTGAGCTGCTGGCACCATGCTGCTGGGCTGCTGCCTTCTACCCATGCTCTGCAAGTGCTACCTTCCTGCAGCAGCTAACCACTGAGCTGCTGGCACCATGCTGCTGGGCTGCTGCCTTCTACCCACGCTCTGCAAGTGCTGCCTTCCTGCAGCAGCTAACCACTGAGCTGGTGGCACCATGCTGCTGGGCTGCTGCCTTCTACCCATGCTCTGCAAGTGCTGCCTTCCTGCAGCAGCTAACCACTGAGCTGGTGGGGGGGAAGAGCAGCAGCAAAGCATAAAGGCAGACCCCAGCCCTAGGGCTGAAGATAATCTCTCTTTTCACTCAGGTGGACTATCCAAGTTCTTTTTGGTCACTGATTCTGCTCCATCACTTTCCTCATAGCACTTCAGGTGTGGTAGCTGATGGCAGTGCTTTGGTTACAAAACTGATGTATTCAGGGCACCCTCTCTGCAAGTCCTGCTTGGTCTAGATATCGATTGGGTTTTACTACCAGCCAAGGTCAGAAAGCAGGGAGGTTCTTGCTGCAGCAGGCTGTATATTAATCTCAATATCACCTAAAGTACCTAAACTGTTATTGGAGTTTGATGATCAATTACATCTTTGAGAAGTGCTTAGTGTGACACCTGTTTGGCTTCCCTATTTCTTGTTATACAGTCACACCTGGTGGTTCAATAACTGGAAAAAGACCAGCAAAGGATATTCTCAGCTCTTGGTGCAGGCAATACCTGCTTTGTCATTCCTGTTGCTTGATTTCATCCACGTTAAAGGCATTAAGCATCATTAGAAGGTTTCCTTGCTGCCTTCCTCACATTGCTCTGTTAGAGAACATTCTACCATTGCACAAATTTAGTCAAATACACAAAGTCTTCTTCCAGAATATTTCTTCATTCCTGCCCCTGCAACTTTTGTGTTTGGAAATGCCATCAATGAATGCAGCTGTGCCACCCCAGTCTGCTCCCCTGCCATTAACTGCTCTGCCATAGACCACAGGGAGATGGACCCACAGGACCTCTCCCAGCCTGGCTGCACTGGGGGTGAGTCACTCACTCTAGTCACAGACATTTTCCTTTTCTAGAAATTAATTTAAGAAGTAAATTTTAATTTAGGAAGTAAAAATGGTTAAACCTGGAAATTAATTTAAGAAGTAAATTTTAATTTAGGAAGTAAAAACCACCAAAGCCTCTGCCTGTGACACTACCCCCTGAAAACTTCAGAATATTTACCACTCCATTTCCTCCCTCACTTACTTCCCAAGATGGATTTTCTGGGAGTTAAAGCAACTCTCAGAAAATCTTCCCAATAATCTGATCAACCTATGAGAGCTAAAAGTTACCACAGCACAAGACAGAGCCCATTCCAAGGATTTATACTCATTTAGGGCAACAATTGGTGTTGGACCTAAAGGCTGCACTGCCATGAAAGAACAGCTCTCACTATGCCCTCAGTTCTTGTCTCCGCCCTCTGTTGAAAGGCAAGGCAGGAGAAAAGCCTTAGAGGTGCCAGGAGGTCCTGGGTATCTTTAAGGATGGTCTACACATGGCATTCATAGAATCACAGAATGGTAAGGTTGGAAGGGACCTCAAGGATCATCTAGTTCCAACCCCCTGCCACAGGCAGGGACACATAGAATCATAGAATGGTAAGGTTGGAAGGGACCTC
>VWZE01012097.1:0-20634 GCA_013396675.1 Eubucco bourcierii | reverse complement strand
TTCCATGTCCTTCCTGTGCTGGGGGCTCCAGAACTGCACACAGTACTCCAGATGGGGTCTGAGGAGAGCAGAGAATTTGCATTCAGAGCATCTGGAGTCCTATCACGAGATCACTTTACCTTTGTGTGTTTCTTTTGGTTTCCTTAGGTATGGACAACAGTTGGAAGAGGAAGAGTTAAGAGTCTGGGACCTCAGACTCCCCTAATTGGTTCTTATGTCCATCCCCAGTGTGAAGTGGTGCTGAGAAGAGCTCTTCTGGCACAAAATCTGAAGGCTGGGACTTGCATAGTCTAATTGAAAACCAAAGTGGCAGCCAAGGAACTGTGCTGGTTATTAACAGCTGATGCAATGCAAATCTTTGCTCATCTTCTCTTATGCTCCTTTTAAAGCTCATATCACTACCTTCAGTGCATGAGGCAGGGAGGTGACAGTCTTAGCACAGACTGATTGGAAGAAGACAGCAATCAGCCACTGCAAGGCAGTAGCCAGCATGGTAGAATCATAGAATTGTGGTATCATTAACCTTAACCTTGGAAAACACCTCTGTGGGGGTTCTGGGTGTTACTGCCCTCCCCCAAGGATTCACCCAGACTAAACTCAGGCATCTTCTGCCCACCCTCTCCCTTATCTCAGAATCTCTCTTATGTGCAGGGTGAGCTGGAGAGGTCAGCAAGGGGTGTTAGACGCAGAATGATTGGGAATGTGCAGGGTCAGGTAGGGACTGCCTGATCTTTGTTTGTGTCCTTGCTTTTGTATGTCCCAGCAGAATGAATGGCTACTACAGACATCACCTTATTTGCTTTTCCCAGCTGCTACTCTATTTTCTCTCATTAAAATACTCCAGTTAACCTCAAACCAGCACAGCCTCTGAGATGGAGCCCAACAGCCAACCCAGCCACTGTGCCCAGAGCCCCACATCCCAAAGTTTAGAACTTGTGCAGCAGTAAATGCCCTGCCCACGGCAAATTAAAGTGTCCATTACCCAGCGTGGCTGCAGGTGAGATTGTGCAGCTAAAAGCTGTCCAAGTAAAATTAGAACTACCAGCAGTGACCATACCCCAGTACAGATCTATGGCATCAACACACTGCAGACCCTGCACAAATACAGATCAGAGAGAGAGCAGTGAAAGGGAAGCCTCTTAATTAGCAATCTGGTGCAGCTCAGCACAGGAGTGAGATGAAGACATGAGGAGAAGTGCCTGCAGTGGTCATGAGTGGGGTTCAGTGAACCAGATGCTTTTGCTGACTGCAGTTTGTACCTACTTCTGCTGTTGTTACCATCAGAGCCCTAGCCAAAGGCTAATTCTGCTTATCTGGGCACACCAGAGGGCTGCTTCACTCAGTAATCATTAAATTAAAGTGCTAATTGGTAAGACACTGGCACAGGTTGCCCAGGGAGGTTGTGGAGCACAGAAGCACCCAACGTGATCAAAGATCACGTTGGGTGCTTCTGTGCTCCACAACCTCCCTGGAGGTGTTCAAGGCCAGGCTGGATGAGACCTTGAGTGACCTGTGCTAGTGGGAGTTGTCCCTGCCTATGGCAGGGGTTGGAACTAGATGGTCTTTGAGGTCCCTTCCAACCTTCCCAGTCTATGATTCTATATTCATAAATTAGTGCTTGTTTAGCTTGGGATAGTTGATTTTTTTTCTTTTTTTAATGTATTTTCCATTTTTCCTGTAAGCTCCTATTGCAAAGATTTATGTCAGAGAGGCAATTTTCCTCCCAACAAGAGAGTTATCCTTTCTAGCCACAAAAGCAGGTCCCCAGAATCATAGCTTATTGCTGCGGCACAGAAGAATGAGTCAGGAGTTATCACCAGGCACAGTCAATTCAAAAAAAGAAAAAAAAAGGGAAAAAAATAATTTTTTTCATTTTGAATTATTTTTCAGCTCCAAATCCAGTTTCTGAGTTATGGTTATGAGGCTCTCAGCTCTCAGCTCACTTCTAACTAAAAAATCTCAAGAAATCACAGAACTATTGTGTGGAGAAAGCCCTCTCAGAAATTAAAGGCAAACACACAGCTGTTGGAACTGCTCCACACAGCCCTCATAAAGCCACCCTTGGATGAAATGTTAGCTCAAACTCACACAAGTGCTCAGATCCCTCTTCCTTTGTGGCTGACCCACAAGCTTTAAGCTTTTAACCCCCACTTGTGACAGCCCAAAGGATGCATGGATGGAGTCTGCCTGCTCTTGTGCCTTTCTCCCTTAGCTCACCCCAAAGAACACTGACATAGAATCATAGAACCATAGAATGGTAAGGTTGAAAGGGACCTCAAAGATCATCTAGTGCCAACCCCCTGCCATAGACAGGGACACCTCCCACTAGCACAGGTCACTCAAAGCCTCATCCAACCTGGCCTTGAACACCTCCAGGGAGGTTGTGGAGCACAGAAGCACCCAACGTGATCTTTGATCAGGTTTGGTGCTTCTGTGCTCCACAACCTGTGCCAGTGTCTCACCACCCTCAACCTGTGCCAGTGTCTCACCACCCTCAACCTGTGCCAGTGTCTCACCACCCTCAACCTGTGCCAGTGTCTCACCACCCTCACTGCAAACAACTTCCTCCTGACATCCAGTTTCAGTCTCCCCTCTGACACTTCAAACCCATTGCCCCTTGTCCTGGCATTCCCAGACCTTGTCAATACTCCCTCCCCAGGCTCCTTGTAGCCCCCTTCAGATCCTGCAAGGCCACTCCAAGGTCTCCTGGAAGTCTTCTCTTCTCCAGGCTGCAGAGCCCCAACTCTCAGCCTGTCCTTGTAGCAGAGCTGCTGCAGCCCTCTCAGCATCTTGGTGAGTGAGTGCAGCTCTGCCAGCAGGCAGTGATTATTGGGCAATAGCAAACAATGACTTTTTCTAATGAGACTGAAGATTTGTGCCCAGCCAGCCAGGGGAGTTTGCCCACCCCTCTGCCTTGCTGCTGTGGAATGGCTTTGGGTGGGGGGTGTTGGCAGACTGTAAGCTGACACTTTGAAGAGCCAGGTGTGGATTTTAGTAAAGGTTCTCTTTACCAGGTGAGCAGGTTTGCCTAATCCTGTAAGGTTGTATAGTGAAAACCTAGAGCAGGTGTTAGGGAATTTCAGGTCAAAATCATTACTGCCTTTAGTCACAGACCCCTAAGATAGTTTGGGACCTTTAATGCTTATCCAGTCCAACCCCATGCAGTCAGGAGGGACATGTGGGACTAGAGCAGGTTTCCTGACCTGCAATGTTCCCAGGGATGGGGCATCTGCCACCTCTCTGGGCAACCTGTGCCGGTGTTTCACTACTCTCAGTGTAAAAAATGTTTTACTTCTATCTAGTCCAAATCTCTCCTCTTTCAGATTAAAACCACCACCCCTTGTCCTGTCACAACAGGCCCTGCTAAAAAGGTTGTCCCCAAGATTCCACCGGACAAGCTGATCTAATTAAAGTGTTGCTAACTGCTGCATGGGGCTTAGACTAAGCGACTTGTAACGGCTCTGCCAGCCCAAAACACTCTGTGATTCTATGGTACTGCTTGTAGCCCCTCCTTGGTCAGCCCCCAGGACTTGGTGGAGTTAGAAAAGGAAAGCTGAACCCATCTTTTTTTCTCAACTGGAGAAGAAAGAACACATCTCCCAGTTGAAGGCAGGGAGTTCCTGAAGGGATGCTGCTGTGGCCCTAATCAGAGCTCTTTGTGCCTGCAGAGGAGCAGTACTGCCAGGGTACCAGGGCAGCACAGGCAGCCTTGCTGCTCTGTGGTGTGTGGCAGCATGAGCAGGAGTGCCAGCTTGGGGCTCCTCCGTGAGGGGAAGTTGGAAAGTGGTTACTTTGGCAAAAGGGAAAAGTATTCCAGAGGGATTTAGGATACCAGCTGAAAGAGCCCATGTGAGCAGGTGCCCCAGGTGCCAGCCTCAGCTTGCTGCAAGAGCCACTGCAGAGTGACAGATGCCTCTGGACACAGAGGCAGCAAATCCGCTTCACAGTCTAAACTTTGACGATTCTCCTGTGCCCTGTTCCTCTTCCCCAGCAGACAGTGAAGTCTTTTTTCTGTGCTAGAAGTCCTTGCGGAAAATCCTTAGGGGTTGGGACAGAAAATGTCTTTCCACCTGCCCCAGGCAGTGAGGGGCATTCCAGGTGGCATTCGTTCAGATCCAGACAGCCAACAAAGGATCTCTGCACCTTCTAAATCCAAAAGAAGTCCTTCAGCACTTGAGTGATGGGAAGGGCTTGTCTTGGGCTTACTGCCTGGGAGGGAATTTCACTCTCCTTGAATAGTAGTAATAATAGTTAATATTACTACACTTCTACTGTACTCTTGCAAAGAGCAAGCAACCCAAGCAGACAATTCTAAAGCAATGGGAGGTGGAAGTCTCTGGCAGGCTGAAGACTGACAGAGGAGTCCCTACGTAAGCATCCCTCTTTCTGCACTCCAGAAGGACACACTGGGTGCCCCAGGGGTTTCCCTGATCCCACCACTCCCAGCTTCCTGAAAGAACACTTCTTCCACGGGTCACTGATGCATGGGGCATCAGCCCTGAGGGAGGCACATGCTTGGCTCTCTTTACCTCACACAGTGCAGTTATTAACCTCCCCCAGTCTCTTACAAGTATTTTCTGAGCCAGAAATGGTAGCATCCCACAGAGGAGGAGATGGCATTGCAGCATTTCCTACACTTAACAGGCTCACAGGATGTCAGGGGTTGGAAGGGACCAAAAGAGATCACCTAGTCCAACCCCCTGCCAGAGCAGGGCCAGACAATCCAGCTCAGGGCACACAGGAACACATCCAGACAGGCCTGGAAAGGCTCCACAGAAGGAGACTCCACAGTCTCTCTGGGCAGCCTGTGCCAGGGCTCTGGGACCCTTCCAGGCAAGAACTTGCCCCTTGTGTTGAGCTGCAACCTCCTGTGCTGCAGCTTCCATCCATTGCTCCTTGTCCTATCCCAGGCAGCAGTGAGCAGAGCCTGTCCCCCCACTCCTGACCCCCAGCCCTCAGATAGTTATAAACATGGATTAAATCCCCTCTCAGTCTTCTCTTCTGCAGCCTAAGCAGCCCCAGGTCCCTCAGCCTCTCCTCACCAGGCACTGCTCCAGTCCCCTTATCATCCTGACAGCCCTCTCTTAGATGTCTCCAGCAGATCCCTGTCCCACTTCACTCACAAAATCAGATTGTTTGTTCTGCTTTGATGTCTAAGTCTGTGTCACTAAGGCCATTTTTCTCCTCCGAAGTCTCTCTCTCCTGGCTCAGAAATGCTCTGTTAATATCCCTGCCACCCTCTCTTGAAGCATTACTGGTTCTTACAAGCCCCACATATCTATTTTCACCTTCTGCACCATTAAAATATTTTCAGAAACATTGTGCTCCCCAGTTCTGAGACTCCAGCAATTGTGCTTACTGCTCCAAGCTGAAGTGACAAAGGGTTGGTGGTGAACAGGCTGGTTTCAATGCAAGCACTACAATCTGGTTTTCATCTTTATTGTTTTGGGTTTTTTTTTATCTCACTTCTCCCCATCCCCTTCCTTTTCTCTCCATCTCCTATTTCCCCCCATCTTACACCTTTTCTCATCATCTCCTTCCTTTTCCCCATTTTCCTCTCCATCTCCATCCTTTTGCTCTCCATCCTTTTCCTTTCCATCCTTTTCCTCTCCATCTCCCTCCTTTCAGCACCACCTGCCCCTTTCCCACCCCACACTGCATTTTCCCCTTTGTTCCCCCAAACCCACAGCACCTGGGTCTTGTTGGAGTCTCCTCCCACCCCAGGTGTGACCACTTTGCCCTCCTTGCCCACTCCCCTGTTTAATGGGCCCCAGGAAAGGCAAACCCCAAGCTTGCCCATCTGGGCAGAGGATCCTCCTCCTCATCTCTGGTGAGTACCCATGGTGCACACTGGGTGTCTGGTGGAGGGGATCAAAAGGCCGGGGGGCCTGGTGGCCCCCCGGTTAGACAGGGTTAGGCTTGATGCTTGCTCTGACATCATCCACTGGTGTTGGTTGATTTTTAGCTTGCAATTAACAGCTTTTATTTGCCAGTATACCTTTGCTTTTTTCCTCCAGGGTGATGAACCACAGGATGCAGCAGTGCTTGCTGCAAACAAAGCTTTGCATCTGCCTCTTACCTTCCGCTCACTTTTAGTTCCCACTCAGGGAAAACAAAATAGTTGCCATGCAGTGTACATCAGTGGGGCTAACCATTCAGAGGCATTTTTAGCAATGGCAGGGAAAAAATAATAATGGAACAACTTCAGGTGACACTCACGGTTCCTAAAAATGCAAGTACCAACTGGTAAGTTTTCAGAAAATTGAATATAAAATCATAGAGAGATGCTTTATTTGATTCTCTGTTTATGGGAAATTCGTTTTATTTGACTTTTTTATTTGTAATATCAACTATATTGCAGAGCAGAGTTTCTAGGTGCTCCCTTATGGTCCCATTCTTCTAAATTATTAATGCTGCACTGTTGATATATTGTCAGCCTTGTACATACATTCTATGAAAATGAGTTTTACAGTAGGCTGGGATTTATAACAAAGCTTGACATATGCAGCTAATTCACCTAGACAGTCTTGTCAGTTTTAGGTTCATAAATAATTGATACTCAGGGCTTGGAGTTCAGCTACTGTTAGTGCTCCAGCTGTTAAATTTCAGCAGCATAATGGATGAATATTTGTTTATAATTTCTGTACATGGACCTGATGTCAGATCCCAGGCCTCATTTGCATAGGTAGATTGAGATGTTGGCAGCGTAATGAGCACATGAAGATGATGAATTGTTTTCCTCGGTGCCGGTGCCTTTCTGTAAATGTTTGATTAGTTTTGAATGGATTACTGTTAGATTATCTGGTTCAGGGGTTAAAGTGAGCAGCTCTCTGCTCCCAAAGCTTTCCTGATCCCTTGCTGACAGGTTTTAACATTCATGCGGTGGTATTAGTGCCGCCGAGGCTGGGGGTGCTGTTTGCAACAGATGTTTAGTAATTAAACATACGGTTTCCCCGTTTGGAAGTTGCCGGGGAAATTTAAATCAGAATGATTTGTTTACTGTAGTTTGAGGGGATTACAGTTTCTAAAAAAATAATGTACTTTTGCCCCTAAAGTGCTGGAGTTTTCCCCCCAATGACGCTAATTAAAAATGAATAAAACACACACACAGCCTCCCGGCAGCTCAGATGGTGAACTCCTCGGTAGGCAGATGCAATGCTATTAAAAGCAGAGGTTCTTCTCGTTTCTTCCTTCTGGAAATTAACGAGCGCTGTTCAGGCTAAAAAAAACCCCAACAAACCACCTTTCCTATTGGCTGTCCCCAGCAGAGATGCTGAAGCAAACCAGGCTCTCAACGCAGGCTTTTCCAGAAGCTGACCCGGGAGAAGCTGTGGAATGCGGACATGGGTACCGCACCAGCTCCCAGCGGCTGCGGCAGCAGGAGCGAGGAGGTGGACTGCGGTGAGGAAGTGACGTGGGAAGCACAGAACCGGACTCGGAGGGAGTGCTCTGGGTGCTGAGACCCGGCACATCCCAGCGTGTCTGGAGGGGACAATGTATTGAACCAGCAGACGGTGGGAAAGCAGGCTGGATCTGCCTTGCTGGCGGCTCCCGTGAAGCTGGGGTGACGAGGGGCAGGCCGCGCCGTCTCCCGTGGGCTTCTCCCAGCCGCCATGGCGCAGGGGATGCTGCGGAACCCAAGCTGCGGGGAGGGAAATCGTCTCTGCCGCAACCGCCTTCGCCCCCTCCCGCTCAAACGCGGCCCTTTACGCTCCCGTTTCACGCCAGTTCCCCCCACGCCACCCCCGGACCTGGGCCCTCCCTCCCCGCACGGGGGTCTGGCGGAGCAGCCACTGAACGGNGATGATATGGGTAATGAAACACGTGCTCTTTTTGTCTGCGCCTCTGATTAATCTGCTTTCTATTTAGCAGTGATTTATGGCGCTCAACTGTTGAGGTGAGCGCCGGCCCATCAGTTCCGTAGCCTATTACGGGCGCCGCGACGGCGAAATGCCTGCGAGGCTTGAACTGCTTCTTGACAGCCAGGCTCCCCGCTACATTCCCTCCAATCTGTTTTGCTTCCTGGTGTGACCTTTCATACAGTAAAATACATTAGTTGAATAGCACAGTCTCATTAAAAGAGTGAATTAACCGAAGAGTCTTTTTAACTAAATGACAGCCAAAGGACTGAGCGCTAATAGCCACGGGCGGTTAGAAACTTAACTCATGAATCAGGCTGTTAATACTGCTCGGTGCCTGAAGCGCTGAGGGCACCGCACTCTCTGCTTGCTCTCATAAGAAGGGAAGCTCATTACTTTCCTCCTGATGGGGGAGAAAGAGTGAGCGAGCAATAATAAAGCTTGAATTTTTCAATACTGTTAAAAATGGGGCTGACAGATTGCCGACAATAGGAGCAACGGGCTGGCCGGCGCGGGGAGAGCCGCCGAATTAGCGGCACCATAGATCATGCAATCTAATTAAATCAACCCGGAGAATGAAATTAGTTTTCTGTGAGTGAAATGGCCTTTGAAAGAGCGCTATTAAATGAACTGTAGAGCATTAATTAAATAATTCACAGTGAGGGATTTTGCATTTATACAAAAATTGTGCACTTAATTGTCCATGCTGTATTACAGAGCTGGCCTTATGTTAACAATGTGTCTAAAGCACACTTAGTGGAGCGGAGCAGGAGCAGCCTCACGCCAATGCGGCTTAGCAAATTCTTAAGGATTGCCACGGGAAGGAGGAGGCCACAGTAGGAAGTACACAGTTAACGACTCTGCTGCATTAATCCTCCCCACGCCTGACAACTTGTTACATTCTCTTTTTTTTCTTCCCCTCCCCCCAGTGGAATGACACTAGGGCTTCTGGTTTTTAATTAAGGGAGAGCTGCAATTTCTCATGCTCTAGCGAGAGGAAATCTCTTCAAACTGCCTGGAAAATAACACGAGAGGGAAAGTTCTAGGGAAAGGCTGTGCTGCGGGGGAAGGAAAGGCAAACTCTTCTCTCAAAGTTTTCAGTAAGAGAAGCACTGGTAAATAAAGAAGGGACAGGGAATCAATCTAGAGTTTTCTTTTAAACCACCATACTGCAACTTAAATGAAGGAAGATGCCATTTTGAAGATAAAGCCTTTGATTTGATTTGGTGACAGCACAAGGGGCACTGGGTGGAAGCTGAGCACAGAAGGTTCCATGTGAACCTGAGGAGGAATTTTTTTTCCCTGTGAGGGTGACAGAGCACTGGAACAAGCTACCCAGGGGGGTTGTGGAGTCTCCCTCTCTGGAGATATTCAAGAACCATCTGGATATGTTCCTGGGTGCTCCTGCTCTGGCAGAGGGGCTGGACCAGATGAGTTTTCAAGGTCCCTTCCAGCCCCTGACATTCTGTGATTTGGAAACAGCAATAATGAAAGTTGTTGATAAAGATGAGCTGTCTGGGGGGGGAGAGGTTGAAACTAATTATAAAACAGGAGCTACTTACCACCACCCCTTATCCTGGTTCAGAAATGTGTGTTCAGAAATGTGTTCTGGCTTGACACTAACCACGTGCTCAGCTTCGTGTATCTTCCTACCAAAGAGGAGCTTTGTCTGTCATATATACCTGACAATATTGATCAGTGTAAATGCAGTGCTATGAACATCAATAATGCATTTATCACCTCCTCTGCCCCCTTTATTTTCATGTAAATTCATGGTATTACTTTAACATGTGACGATCTGCACCCTTCCCTTGGTATGCTTGCAGAAGAGTGCAGCAATGTGTGAGCCTTTGGGATCTGAAGTTGTTGGTCCTAATTCTTTTTCATCCTTGCAGGTACCAGGAGAAGCAGTCAGGGCTGTTTATTGGTATGCTGTATAACCAGAGAACTGCTGCTACTGGAGGAGACCTTTGTGATCAAGTCCTAGCAGTAACCCAGCAGTGCCAGGTCATGCAAACCATGTCCCTCAGCACCACAGCTGCAGGTCTTCTAAATCTTCGCTGCTTCCCTGGGCAGCCTGTTCCAGGGCTTGGCAAGCCTTTCAGTGAAGAAATGTTTCCTGCTACCCACCTCAAACCTCCCTTGGCACAACTTGAGGCTGTGTCCTCCTGCCCTCTTATTTGCATAAAAATGCAAATAAGCAGAGTATGCTGCTTCCCAGTAACTGTAAAGTCAGGCATGCCCTACTCAATAGCTCCTTTATTTCAGTTTACTTACCTATTGCTGTATTTTCATGTTTAATTTCTGAGAAGTGCAAGTGAAACCCAGCCCAACTGCTTCCAACAGTGCCCACATCAAAAATGTGTGGGTAAATGAAAACAGACCTAAACTACAATGAGCTCAAATCAAATTAACTTCCAAATTACAACACAAGAAACTTGGACACCTATCTCCCTCTTCTCTCTCTTTTCATGGGCCTCAGTTTCTCTCTGGTTCCCTCCAAAGGAAGGCCTTTGTGTTTCAGAAGTCACTTATGTACAGCACAAATCTGAGAGTGGGTGGTGGCAGCCAGTGAAGCCATGGCAGGCAGCAGCTGCATCTGACTAGATAATTTTAAGCAGAAGATGGATGTGATGGAGTTAAAAAATTGGCTCATAATCTTTTAAAACACATTCCCAAATGTGGTTCCCCCTTGAGACCACATGACTGTGAAGGATGAGGTGGGCACCCACAGGAGGCAACAGGAACTTGGGAATTAGAAACAGGGCATGTAAGTGCTCACTACCTGACAAACAGCTGTCAGAAGGAGTTCCTGAATGGGTAGAAGTGGTGATCTGCATCTTGAGACTTTGCCCTGCAAGGCAGAGGAAGAGTTCTTATCGCCTCTCATTGCCAGCAGCAGGAGATTGACAGGATGGCTGCACTGCAGCTGATGGAGCAGCTGTGAAATGCCAGCCTGTTTTTACTGCCCTGGCTCACAGCCTGCTGACCTGCAGTCTTGTCTGCTGTTAGGCACCACCATGGCCTGTGCTGGATATGAGCTGGATATCACCAAGCCTGGGTGAATGCAGAATCACAGACTCACCCAGGCTGGTACAGCCCCTCAAGGTCACCAAGCACAACCTAGAACCCTGCTCTGCAAGATTCACCTTAAACCATAGCCCCAAGCACCATATCCAAACCACCTTAAACACACCCAGGGTGGGTGACTCCACCACCCCACTGGGCAGCTCACTCCAGTCCTTGACCACTTTCTCTGTGAAAAACTTGTTCCTAATGTCCAATCTAAACCTCCCTAGCCTCAGCTTGAGGCCATTCCCCCTTCTTCTGTTTCCAGTTCCCTGTGAGCAGAGCCCAGAAGCAGCCTCTCCACAATGTCTCTCCAGGTAGCTGTAGGCAGAAGCTCTGCCTCTGACAGCTCTGTGAGATGAAAAAGAGAATCTCATCTATCCTAGAGATCTGGGGTAGGTTGAATCTCATGGTGACCATCCACAAACCACTTGGCCACAAGCTGCTGCCACAGGCTGTGCATCTCAAACCTTGTCAAGAACTGGAGGTGTGCTGCTTTGCTCTGACATAACACAAGGATCCTGGCACCATCAAGGCGTGCCCTGGAGGCAACGTCAACACAGATATCTCTACTGGAGGTGTGCTGAGAACTTCCATCCTGCCAGCTGGCAGTAGTGCTCCTGGTACAGCTGTGCCTTGCTGATGCCCAGTGAAGGCAAAGGTGGGGGAGCTGAGGGGTACACCTGCCCGTCCTCTCGCAGCTGTGGAGCTGTTGCAGCTGCCCTGCACTGCTTAACTGGCCTTGTTCTTAAACATGCAGCAGGCTGCTGCTGCTGCTGCCCCAGCTCCTGTCTTTGACAGAAAACATTTTCTTAAATGACACAGAAAGGCTGTGGTGACAAATGGCTGCAGTCCCACATTTCCATCTGTTTTATTCTGAGGTTTGGTACCGCTGCTAATGATATTCCATGTGCAGGGATGTCAAACCCTTCAATCAGTCGCATCATTACTCTTCATGTTAAGCATATTTAGTTTATTCAGTCGTAACAAAGCATTTCTAGCACTGAGGGTTTCTTGTTTGCCAAGTACTCGCTCATTTCAATTTCATTTCGTCTCTAGGAGCTGTATCCTTTGTCTTGCTCCCAGACGAAAGCTGAGAGAACAAAATGGTTCATTGCCTGGATGAGAAGGAGAATGAAGATTTCTTCTTCACATGAGGCAACTGAAAGCCTTTGTGCTATTGCACTGCAAAGCTCCTGGAAGGCTGAATTTCCAAGTATTTCCTCCAGAAGTCTCACAAAGGTTTGGAGAGGCTGGAGACATCTGCAGCAGTGCTGGAAATGCCAGGTGGATCCCTGAGGCACCCTGCCTGGCTGGGCAAGATACAGCTCCCGGTTTGAGAGTGTTGCTGCACTTGATCCTGACCAAGAGACTAAGGAGCATGGAAATAACTCAGTCTAGCCAGACACACTGCCAAAATACCGTGTGGAACTTACTGGGAATCGTTTGGATTCAAAAAGCAAACACAAACTCTTCTTTGAGGTGCAAACTTTAGCTGCTTCAGTCTTCTCCTTCATCTTCTGAGAGTGGCTTGATGGAGGGCAGCAGTTAAGATAGAACCCCAGTCCTCCTTGGCACCCTGGCCCCTGGGGCTGAGACCAGGTTTGGAAGAGCACCTATCCAGCCTGTCCAATACAGAGATCAGGGTGAACCAGAGGAGGTAGCAGCTTTTGTTTTTCAGCTGAGGCTTCACACAAACACAGTATCCAGATGACCTCTTCCCTTTCCACTCTTGGGGCTGCTGTCTTAGTGAAGGAGTTCCAAGTACCACAGGAAGGGCTGCTCTGCCCAGCGCTGCCCAAGAGGGCACTTCACCCTACAGTGAGGCTCCTTGAAGTTATCCCACACTCAGGGTGCCTCACTTTAAGTCCCATTCCAGGTCAGGTTGAGTGGAGCTCTGAGCAGTCTGCTTTAGCTGAAAATGTCCCTGCTGATTGCAGGCCAGACCAGATGACATTTAAAGGTCCCTTCCAAGCCAAACCATTCCGCGACCAGGTAGCATCAGCGAGGAAGCAGCTGAGATGCCTGCAAAGACAAACTGAAATACAAACAAATGTGAGACCACCACTGGCATTTAGAAAGGCTTCAAATGAATTTATAGATATTAGATTAATTGTCCATGCTTCATTATTATACTGAACCATTTGATTTACTTTGGTTTTAAACTGTGACTGGAAGCATAATGCAAAAGAATTACGGAGAGGAAGAGCTCAACAGCAGAGCAGTGGCGAAGCAGGGTGGAAGTGATGATGCATGCACCCAGCCTCTCACAATAAGCCAACTTTCATAGTAAGACAGACCACGAGGAGAAAAGGACTGAGGCTCGTGACGGGAACATGAGAAAGATGATGGGAAAAGATCTGGGTGCTCTCTGAAAGTGTTTTTGAAGCAACTGTGCAGGTTTGGATGCACACAGCAAGGAAGCAGCAATCCTTGGAGTTTGAAGCTAGGTTAGTTATGAGGCCTTAGAACGACTGGTTAGTGCAGAAATCACTACTACACCTGCTGTGTGCTAGAAATGTGAGCAACAAAAAGCAGGACACACTGAACAGAGAGAAAGTTCTGGAAAAAGAAGCTTGATTAATCCTCAGGCACGTGTCTGACCTTCTGTGGTTCATCTAAATTTAACTCTACTGGGCTGTGCCTCTTGCCTCAGGGAAGCAGGGACTGGATTGGCATTGCACACGTTTATTGCTTCTTCTGCTTAATATCCAGCATCCAAGACAGCCATCATTCAAGCCCAAGTGAAGTTCCCAAAGCTTCTGGTCCAGCTGAGAAGCCAGAGGTTTATGGCTCTGTCCCTTACCTACTGCATTATCTATAAACCCTGCCTGGTTGGAAATGAGCTGCTAGTCAGCATGGCACAGGACCAGTGTGCTATATATCAGTGGCTAATGTAGGAATGTGTCATTCAATATGCTCCACAACTTGCTGTTAAGAATTAATCATCCCCCTTCTTGAGCAGGCTCTCCAATGCACTCCAAAAAGTTGCCATTTCTGAAAACATTCCTGGTCAGGAGAGCCATCTGTCCTGGAACCTGTGTCAGAGGGAAACTAAGGAAAGAATTTTAATACAGAGCCTCAATGTGCCTTAGGAACAACTTTGGACCCCTCCCAGCCTGGTGCTGCACGAGAGCAGTGGTCCTCTTTACCAGCAACCAGACAGCAGCCCCAGGAGATGCTCCTCAGGGTGGCACAGGGAGGTTGGGCACTGGCTGCAGGGCACTGCCTTGGTTTGCCCATTGCCTTCAGCCATCATGAGGTGCACCACTGCCAGCTCTCGTTAGAGTTGGTGTAGGAGTTTGTTGTCCAGCAATTTGCCTGATGCTTTTCTGATCCTGGTGCTGCTCCCTCGCTCCAGCCTGTCCTGCAGGAGTGCTGGAAGATCACCACCCGCCAGAGGCTGTCTCCTGTTTCAAACACGCCTGCTGGTTTCAAAGAATTCCCTCCTCTTACATTGCTGCAGGATTTGGTAGGCATCAGCTGCACACTTACTGTGCCCCTCAGTCACAGTGCCACCACCACAGCCCTACAAGCGTGGTGGATCTCTCTCCTTTTCCCTCCTTAAGAGCCCTTCCCTTCCACATTCCTGTTTGGGATCCGTTTGGATTAGCCTACGTGGATGTTTGACAAGGCAAGTGGACAGGTTTGGTCTAGAAACTGTGGGACTGTCCCAGTATGGTCTCCTGCTGTCATGGGAGCCCAAGGCCCTTGTCCCACTGTTGTGTGAGGTCCGGGGTAGAGAGCTCAAGGCAGCGAACGAGGACAGGACACGGCGATGGAAGTGACTCTGTCATTCTGTTGTATCTGTTGGGTCACTCCTCCTGAAGAGCTGCAGGTGTTCATCGCCAGTCTTCAGCGACTTCTCTACTCTGCTGAAGTGATTTAGCAGCACAGCTCTGTCAAAAGCCAGTGGGGAAGTGTCCTGCATGCTTTCAGAAAGAGGCAGGAGAGCTGGAGCTGGGGCACCTGCCAACTGCCACACTCAGAAGCTGCAGCTTGTTTGGAGAGGATCTGAACCACGCAGAAGAGAGATCCTCCTGTGGCAAACACTAAGTCCTCTAATGTCTGCTTAGGTTCCCTGGGAGTGATGGAGATAAAAATGAATACCTGTGTGGTGAAACTGTTAGGAAAATGAGGCTTGCAAGTGCTTGTTCTCACTCTCTGGGTGCACTGCATGCAAGCAAGTGCCAACCTTAGGGAAACTTCTCATCAGGTGCCCTGGCTGATGCCACCTCAGACAACAGCCTCATATGAATAAATGACTTGAGAAAGGCCCCTCTGAGCATCCAATAATTTTTATCACTTTCCATCAACGTTTGGATTCTTTGAGGGGCTCAGCCTGTAACAAATGTGCTGTAGATGTTCTAAGGAGAACGGAGCAGATGCAAGTTTAGTGAATATTGAGTTCTAAACTTGTCCCACAGTGATTTGTGGCTGTGTCACTGCAAATATTTTTCAATGTCACTGCCTAAGCCCTGGCTGTCACTAACGTGGTCAGCTGGGGAATAGAAGGCCTAACACTATGATCTTGGTATTAATGGCAGCTGTTGAGAGTGGCAGAGGTGATGAAGTGTTGTTTAGTTATTGGTGCCATGCTTTTGCTGCAGGACATTATTATGAACCTTCGTGGGCTTTTGTCAGATTTCAATCACCCACCCAATAGCATATTTAGAAACTGGCTGCAAAGAGTCCTTACAGAAAAGCATCTTTTGTTTGGCTTCTCCTTGGGTTTCTTTGATTCCAAACCATGCTCAGACCTGCGCAAGGCTCACACCTTAGCCCAGAGGAGATTTGTGCCTCTCTCCACTGTGCACTTCACTCTCTTGCAGCCCAGCCCTGCTTGTTTCGATGCAAATCACAGAATCACAGAGTGTCAGGGGCTGGAAGGGACATTGAAAGCTCATCTGGTCCAGCCCCTCTGCCAGAGCAGGAGCACCCAGAGCAGATCACACAGGAACACATCCAGATGGTTCTTGAATATCTCCAGAGAGGGAGACTCCACAGCCTCCCTGGGCAGCCTGTGCCAGGGCTCTGTCACCCTCACAGAGAAAAAAATTCCTCCTCAGGTTCACATCAACCTACCGTGCCTCAGCTTCCACCATTGCCCCTTGTGCTGTCACTGGGCATTACCCAGCAGAGCCTGGCTCCTGGCATTCACCCCTCACACATTTATAAACATGAATGAGCTCAGCCCTTAGTCATCTTCCCTCCAAGCTAAAAAGCCTCAGCTTTTTGGGATCAGTGTTCAACTCAAGCTGGAATGAAATAACACAATCCCTTAGCAGCTGCTAAGGGGAGTACTGCTCTGCTCCCCTCTGGATGTCTGCTAGGCTACTCCTGCCGCTGCTGTGCATGTATATTTTATACCAGAGTTAATGGAAGCTACGTGTGGGGGTGCAAGAGAGAGAGCCCAGCCCATTCGGTAGGTAAATTTATGTGTCTCTCTCTTTCATTATTCCCCAGACCAGTACAAGGAGGAATAGAGATATAAGATTTATAAAGCTTCTACAATATCCTGTTTTGCCAGCTTATACTCCAGCAAGGGCACGGCAGAATTGCCTACCCCACCCTTGGCAGCAGCAGAGCACAAATTAAGGGCTTGCTGCTGCCATTAAGAGTGGTTGTGCCTGTTTTTAAGTTACAATTTGCCTGCAATTCAAGCCCTCAGTGATGGCCAAGGGAGCTTGGTTTTAAACCTTTCCATACACACATTCAGTGTTCATTTAAGTGAGGAATGGAACCTCTTTATTTTTATATATATATGTGTGTGTGTGTGTGTGTATACAGATGTGTGCACACATTCAGTGCTCATTTAAATGAGGAATGGAACCTCTTTATTTTCATATATTTGTGTGTGTGTGTGTATACAGATGTGTGCACACATTCAGTGTTCATTTAAATGAGGAATGGAACCTCTTTATTTTTATATATATATATATATATGTGTGTGTGTGTATACAGATGTGTGCACACATTCAGTGTTCATTTAAATGAGGAATGGAACCTCTTTATTTTTATATGTGTGTGTGTGTGTGTGTGTGTATACAGATGTGTGCACACATTCAGTGCTCATTTAAGTGAGGAATGGAACCTCTTTATTTTTATATATATATGTGTGTGTGTGTATACAGATGTGTGCACACATTCAGTGCTCATTTAAATGAGGAATGGAACCTCTTTTTTTTTTATATATATGTGTGTGTATACATATATACATGCACAGATGTGTGCACACATGCAGTGTTAATTTAAATAAGGTATGGAACCTTTTTATTTATATATATATATGTGTGTGTGTGTGTGTACACATTGCGTTAATTTAAATAAGGTATGGAACCTTTTTGTTTTTTTATATATATATATGTGTGTATATACACACATGCACAGATGTGTGCACACATTCAGTGTTAAATGAGGTATGGAACCTCTTTATTTTATGTATATATATGTGTGTGTGTGTATATATACACATATGTTGGTATATTTGTGTGTGTGTGTGTATATAGACAGACATACGTAGATATATTTGTGTGCGTGTATATATGTATGTATAAAATTAGATGGTGCAAGTTTATATAGCTTTTAAATTTCCATCTGTCAGTGTGTGTGCAGGAAGAAATATTATCATGGAAGAATGGTGAAGAGAGAGTTTGTATCAGAGAGAGGATTTCTGAGTGCATTCACACGGAGGAGGATATAATGGAGCCAGGCTCTCCGCCGGTGCTTTGGCTCTGCTGACCTCCATTTGCAGCAGAGATCAGCTTGATAAGGCCGACACAACCTCAATAAAACCCTAACAATGGGAAGAAGCAAATAGAAATCATATTAAGCAGCGGCAATATTGCATGAATTGAAACAAAAATTTAGGTATAATAGCCTTGGTGGGTTTTAATATTGCTCCCAATCGCATCACAATATGAATCATATCACAGTGGTTCTAAATAACATTTATCAGCTTGAAATCTTCTCTCCCAGTAGACGACTCACATTATTTGAGAGCTTTTAGGTTTTGAGTTGGTTGGGGGTTTGGGGTTTTTTTGGTTTGTTTTTTTTTTGTTGTTGTTTGAAGCCTTCCTACATAATTAAAGGTGCTGGGAGCAAAGGGTACGAAATACCTTGAGGAACAGCAACCTCAGGTTCCGTGTTCAATTAAATGCAGCCCCTCCATGTTTATTGTTATTTCTGCTACCTTCCAGGAGTTAAATGAGGAGAAGAATAGAATGGCATTGCAGAACAAAACGCAAATAAATCTGGAGGGGGAATTTTATTCAGTTTTCAATTACTGTGGCGTTGCTGAGCTCTGGGTGCAGTCTGTGGAGCGTGACGGAAGGCAGATTGGTCAGAAGCGCCTTTCGGGGGGTTGGAGGCTGAGTGCAACAGGGAGATGGTTCCATTCTTTTTGTCAGAGCATCATCTGTCCAGGGGACTGTATCTTCATCCACAAGGGAGAAGTTTAATCCATCACATGGATGGGCTTCTCCTGCTGTGGGACTCTGTGGTTCTGAGGTGTAGGGGCCCACTTACTGCATCAGAACAGGCTTGGAAGAGGCCGGAGGGTTCCAGACTCAGAGGGAGGAGATGCAAGACGATGTCTGAGATCCGAAGTAGAGATCAGCAAACTGTCCCTCAGCACTTGTCTCCCTCTGCAGGCTCCTTGTGCTGGTTTGAGGCTAATTGGAATATTTTAATGGAGAAATTTATATTATAGGCGGTGAAAAGCAAACAGTGGTGATGTCTGCTGCACTCCTGGGCTTGCTGAGATGGGAAAGAACTAGAACACAAACATAGATAAGACACTCTCACAGAGTCTCTTGGTCTCTCTGGGAGCTTGTGTGTCTCCTCCTCTCTGCTGTGTAACCTAACTAACCACTCTGCTTCTAACCCCCCCTTGCCCATCCTCCAAACTCACCTTGCACATAAGGCAGACCTTGGGGTAAGGCAGAGGGGTGGGAAGAAGGTGGAAGGGTGGTTGGGAGCCCCTCCTGGGGCCTCTGATTGCTGGGAGGGGAATTGTGTTTCTGTATTACCTTTGACTTGTNGGGGGGGGGCAGGGAACTCCCAAACCATCACAGTCCTGCTCTCTCCAGCTGCCCAGGGCTGCACACCCAGCATCTCCAGAGGATGCTGCCTTAAGCTCAGAGGCAGGAGCAGGTCAGTAAACTCAGCAGCATCCTCCTGCACTGCTCTGGGAGCCTTCTGGCATGAGTTGAGCATGTCTTGTGCAAGAGGTTTTGAACAAGCATTGGAAACAACTAATTGTTGTAATGATGGTAGTGATGTATTTGCTTCAATTCATGTGTAAAGTCATCCCAATGCTGAGAAAGGAGCAGCCTCTGCCTCCCAGAAGAGAGGAAGGTCTTCTTTATCTCCTGACAGAGCTGTTTAACAGAACTTAAATACAGACATAGGCATCCAGGGCAACATCTTGGAGGTGGAGCAAGAGTTGGGGTTGTCCTGGCAGGAGGACACATCTGAAGCAGGGTCTTGCAGACAGACTGCTCAGTAACTATTCTTTTCCCTTCGTACCTTGTGGGACACAGCTTGCTCCAGTGCCCAGCTCATGGATGTGGGTCCCCAATAGAGAAAGGAACTTAAATCTAGAGGATGTATCAGGAATGAGCCTTTGTGTGTCCTCCTTGCTGGACAATAGAGCTCGCTGCTCTGCAGATGTCTCTTGTAGCTCCTGGGCAGCCCAGCACTGCCATGTCTGGCAGGAGCCTGCTTGGGTCCCCCATGAGCAGCTCTGGTGGCAGGCTGGCAGGAGGGGTTTGCAGATGGGTTGCTTAGCACTCGTGTTTGGATGCTCTGGACATCAGTAGGAACCTGACAAGAGCTGCCATGAGCTGAAAAATGAGAACTGGGGGATATTCATCCATTTAGTATCACAAAGCCTGATACTGACTCTGCCTAACCTAGATCAAGCAGACAGGGAAGCCTGTAATCCATTTAGCATGTCTCACATCTTGGTCTGGCTGGTTACATATCCAAGTTAACTAACTACCAGCTTATCTCACAAGTCCTGTCTTCAGACATACAACTTTAATGTCAGCTCCATTGTCCACTTGTCCATTGTCCAGAACATGGCCCCCCAAGCTGCACGAGATACAGATCCAGCAGAATTCCTCTATTGCATGGCTGTGACTTTACAGCCCAAGGGTGAGCACCTGACAAGCCAGGAGTGGTCAGTTGGCAGACAGTGAGAACAAATGTATTGGCTGACTACAGCACAGATTTTGTGGTAGGGGATTTAAAGACAGATGAATCCATTTGGAAGAGAAGTTAACAAAGGAACAAGTCAATGAAGAGACCAATTAGATGAAATGAATCAAGCTAATTAAGACTTAGTAATGAACAATGAGAATAAGCTAAATTTCACTTGGATAGCTAAATATCAAAACCAAGTTTGCTATTTGATGTATAGGATGTAGCTATCTGTAAAATACACTTTATATTAACTACATAGGAGTGTCAGGTGTTTTATTCAGGGCTTTGTACTGACTTCTTCAAGCTGCTTGCTCTCTTGGTGACTGCTCTTCTAGCTGCTTGCTCTCTTGGTGACTGCTCTTCAAGCTGCTTGCTTTCTTGGTGACTGCTCTTCAAGCTGCTTGCTTTCTTGGTGACTGCTCTTTAAGATCCTTGCTCTCTTGGTGACTGCTCTTCAAACTGCTTGCTTTCTTGGTGACTACTCTTCAAGCTGCTTGCT
>VWZE01012094.1:366099-382577 GCA_013396675.1 Eubucco bourcierii | reverse complement strand
GGAAGGAAGGAAGGGAGGGAGAAAGATATATCTATGGGTATAGGTAACACCGGTTCAGCCACAACTTAAATATTTGAATTTGACACAGCATCCTTAAGGAACACTTTCCAGAGTTTTTAAATGATACTAAATCAGAATGTTCTTGAAGGTTTTTTCCTGTTTGTGTAGGTCCTCCATTCAGAAGTCTATGAAAGATAAAACAGAGGGGAAAAAAAAAGTTTAAAGAAGCAAAAATATTACTACAGAAGATTTTACTTTTTTTTTTTTTAAAAAAAAAACCCAAATATTTCAGAGGAAGAACTCATTTGGAGAAAAGAGCCAAATTTTAAAATTTACTAGATTGCATAATATTAGTTTACTTTCTATGCTACATACAGTGGAAAATATAGCAATTGTGTATTCGTTCTATTTGGTATTGTTTGTCACTGGGGGTTATTTTTACACAAAATGCATTATTAAAAAAGAAACCCAAATGACAGTTTCTGGCAAAAATACATCCTTCTCCATGAACATACATATACTAAATAATAATACACATCTATTTTTGTAATTTTTTGTGATACTTTGTACACTCAGTGTGTGATATATGTATTACTATTACTGGTAGTAATCTTTAAATGGTTGTTCAGGTGCTACCTCTTATTGTGCATTATTTTGTTCCATTCACAATTTCATCAAATAGTTTAAAAGTAGGTCTTGCTACTGAAAAATGTAGAATGAAACTATTATTTAATAAAATTTCTTATGATATTACAATATTTTTAAAAATTATGAAAAAGAAAATTCTGTACTATCAGTTAGAGTTAGCTAAGAGTATATCACAAGTTTTCACAAAGTAAGTTTAAAAAAACCTCAACATATCACTTTCATTTTTTAACCTAGACTTTATCATTGGAAGGCATTATTGCTCCAGTTTTCTATTTATGTCCCAATTTGTAAGCACTAGAAGAAATAAAACTGTGTTTTCCCCCAGTGAACTGCAGACATCCTTTCTACTACATACTTTTAACTCTTAAATATTCTGTATTTTGATTGGATTGCCATTCCACCTTCGTCTGAAAGGTTATTGAGGCTGTCAACAAGAAAGGACTAGAATTGCCAACCAATCAAATTACAGAATACTTAAAAGGTCAAAGTAGTACAGCACACTAACATAATTCACAGAATATATGAGGCATTAAAATCCTAATACCTCACTCTCGTAACAAAGGTTGTAATGAGAGAAAGAAATGGCACAACATGAATTCATTCACGTGACAGAGATTATAACAAGAATCTGAAATGCAATAAACTTAACCCATTCTTGCTGCTAAGTTAGGACTGTGACTTAGGTCCATTTCAAGCTATCTTGAGAATTTCTTGGAATATGAACACTGAGATGCTAGGTAATAAGTTTTGTTTATGCATCAAATTAATTTTAGATTTGTTGTCTGTGGTGTATTGCATGGAAAAAACTAGACTGAAACCAGAAATTACTACTGGGGATCTTATAAATTTTGTTTGTTTATTCAACAGGAATTTCTCTGTATCACAAGTGGTGAAATGTTCCATCTGTTTCTGTTTTGCTAGTAATAAACTGAAGTTGTGCTGTCTAACCAATTGCACTGTGCAATAACAACACAGAAATGCCACTCACAAAGTTAGACTTTTTTTTTTTAGAGTAAAATTAATAATTTGCAAGGTTTTAGAGGAATGAATCTTGCTTTTATATGAGCCTTTAATATATGTGTCATTGCAGTTATTAGAACATGTAAAATCTTAGCAAGTTTTGTTTTTTTTTTTTTCTTTTTTTCCTTCTTTTCCCCCTGATAGAACATTCAGCTTGAGATCACAAATCTTGCAAGGCAAAGAAGGCTAGCAATTGCAGGCAGCTCAATTAGACTTTCAAGGAATTTGGGAGGGGAGAAAGAGAGTAAAACACATTTTTATTTTACATTTGTTTTCTTCAGTTAAATGTTTAGTATAATCCTTTAAATAGTACTATCTATAGAGAGGAAGTAAAAACAGATTTAACCTGCAGACCTTTGTTTAACTTCTTCCTAAACTTAGTATAAGATGTTACCTCATCTTGCTGAGATTAAAAGGAAGAGGGGGAACTCCCCCCATTGCCACACATTCCCTTATTGAGAATCTCTTCTATATAAAAGAAGAGTCTGCATATAAAAGACAATCCAGAGACATCTTTGAAGGTTCTCTTTCAAAGCGTCTCTACTTCCCTGAGTGTCTAGGGATTTCTGTTATTAATTGAAGTTAATTTTCTAGGATATCAGTTTGCCATGCACGTGGGAAAGATTGATAGCCTCTTCGATTCTCAAGAGTGTTGAAAATGACACTGTTCCATCACCGAGTGTCTTCACTTTTATCATCACAAATCAAATTATAAACATCGGGGCAACCTTGCTGGAATCTGGCTTCGGGAGATTTCCATAAGATTAATTAGGCGGCTAAAGCAAAGATGGTAAAATCTAAGGGGGGGAGGAAGCCGGGGGAAGGGGGGGAGAGAGGCACCATTCATTCCTTGTAGAATGGGAAGTCAATTCAACAATGGGTAATTAGCGTGGGCCATGGATTCTCAAAGGCACTGAGGACACCGGACTCTTTCTCTCATTCTGATGTTTAGTGCGGTATTGTGGACCCCTCATTTAATTAGTGCACTTTGATACCCACAGGAGCTTGAAGCTCCAGGGCATGCTAAACACAGACTGACACCAGCAAGCTTCTGCCTCCTTCCAGTCTAATTAGAGACACAATGAGCTGCAAAGACAATGTTTTACTCCAAGATTTCTTCTGCAGATACCTCTGGCAGGAAACAATCGTTTATTTTGTGTCTATATTGGTATTCAGATTAAATTGTTAGCATGCAAAAGATGAGCTAAGGGCACATATCTATTAAAAATGCTTAGCAGAGTTCAGAAATGATGGAAGCAATTTGTGGGAAAAAAAAAGTATTTTCCCCTTTGGATTTTTTTTTTTTTTGGTTCTCTTATCTAATTAGAAGTAAATTATTTGAGTAGAGAAAACCAAAATAGGGTGGACTCCAAAGCATTTCCTACAAAATGATTTTTCCTCCTTTGAATTAATAATTTCTACCTCAGAAAAGAGATTTTTTCACTTGTCTATTTTTTTTTCAAGTAGTTGAGAGAAAGGCAAAAAAACCCAAACCAACAAGTATTTCTGTTCCAATTGTCTGTCCAAATGAATACTCATCTACCTGAACAGGTCACTGTGCAGAGAAAAATTTACTCAGATTTACAGCACTTTAAAGAGCAGCTCCAAAAAGTTTGTGGCAGTGATTGTCTGTGCATCTGTGTGTGTGTGTGTGTGTGTGTGTGTGTGCATGGTGTGTGAGTATATATATATTTATAAAGTTACTTTTGATGGACAGTTCTATGCTGATTGGAAGAATATAAATATCCCAGGGGAAAGTGTGTATTGAAAATTAATCTCAGCATACACAAAACACTTGTATGTGCTGCTTAACAATAGGTTGGAGAAAGCGTACTCCTAAAAATTCAACATCTTCTATATTTATATTATCATTATTTTCCTCTTTCTCATGTAATTAAAGAGAAACAGGCTTACACATATTGATATGTTGACTCTTAGACTAGAATTGTCCTCCACTGGTTAAATTATGGTGGTCTGGACAGATCTACAATATAACAACTAGCTATAATGGTAGAGAATGGATATGAAAACTTAGGAAAAGAAAATCCAAAAACCAATTAGTTCTATTAAAATGTTAGGGTAAGGTCTATGAATCTACCTGTGCTGGTTTTGGCATGGGTAGCTTGGGCTGGGGAACATCCAGGGGAGCAGTCTTAGCCTGTTTATTGACATCAGGTGTTAAGATCCTTGTTGCTGCTCTCACCTGTTCTTTGATGATCCCTGGGACACTGCTCCTGCTGCTTGGGGATTGCAGGAGACTTGCAGAGATCCTGCTACTCTCCTGTATTCCTCTCCAAAATCTCTTTCAGTGAAAACAGTCTTTATAATCCCCATGAGCTGTAACTCTTTAGATGTCAAAAATGAGGTAAGGATACATGAATGTTGGCTATGACTGTTGGCCCAAAGAGTTGTGAATGGAGCTAAATCCAGATCACAAGTGCTGCTCTCTAGGGATCAGTATTGGAGCCAGTTGTGTTTAATATCTTTAGCAAAGATCTCAACAAGGGAATCATGTGTAACCTCAATAGGTTTGCAGGTGACACCAAATTGGATGGGAGTGTTGATCTGTTTGCAGGAAGGAGGGCTCCACAGGGGGATCTGGACAGGCTGGACTGATAGGCCAAGGTCAGTGATACAAGGTTCAACAAGATCAAGTGATGGGTCCAGCACTTGGATCACAACAACCTCATGTATGGCTACAGCCTTGGGGAAGAGTGGCTGGAAATATGACCTGGGGGTAACGGTCAACAGCTGCTGAATATGAGCGAGCAGCATGCTCAAGCAGCCAAGGCCAACAGTGTCATGGCCTGTACCAGGCCTGTACCTGCTCCTGGTCAGCAGGAGCAGGGAAGTGGTTTGTCCCACTGTACTCAACACTGGTGAGGCCACATCTTGAATACTGTGTTCAGTTTTGGGCCTCTCACTACAAGAAAGACACTGAAGTGCTCAGGTGGGCCAAGGGCAGCTGGTGAACGGCCTAGAGAACAAGTCTTATGAAGAGAGGCTGAGGTAACTGGAATCATATAGCCTGAAGGAAGTGAAGCTGGGGGAAGAAGTTGTTGCTCACTATGACTACATTAAAGGAGGTTGTAATAAGGTGGGTGTTAGTCTCTTCTCCTAAGTAACAAGTGATAGGATAAGAGCAAATAGCCTCAAGTTCTGCCAGGAGAAGTTTAGATTGGATATTAGGATAAAAATCTACCAGTCAGACAAACTGCAGAAGAACATTCATGTTATTTCATGAACTATTTTCATGAGGAAAACAGCTCCCATCACATCTTATGGCTATGACACTTGGTGACTCCAGAGAAGATTGAGAAGATACCAAGTGGAAGCGAACTCAAGGGGCACTACTTGACACAAGGAAATGCATCCAGGCCTTGTTCCATGACATTTTCTTTTTCTGACTGAGCGATGGAGAGGACAGGATATAAACCATTCATTACAAAGGTTGTGAAGTGTTATTCCAATACCTTGTGAGGATTATTGTCTCTATCACCTGACATACCTTTTCATACATGGTATGAAATCAGGTAGGATTGCTGTTGGACAATGTTTAAGTGCATATTACTTCTCATTTAATGATTTTACAACAGGTACCTGTTGTGCACAGGACCGCCTGGGCTGCTTACAGTTGTGGGAGGGAGTTCTCAAAGGATGTCACCAAAGATATATCATATGAAAGTGTTAATTTTCAGTTTTCTTCTTTACTTACAAAACACTCTGGTACTTCTGGTCCTGTAGAACTTGCAGCAGAACAGGCTGAGGAGCTCTGACGTTGAAAATGTGGCTGATGAGCTTTGAGGTCCTTTCCTGAGGAAGCTATTTGTGTCTAATTGTCCAGCTCATAGACCAGGTTTTCACTAAAGACTGGGGAACTTGGCTTCACAGAAGAATTCGGAAGTGTGAAGTAGGTAGGAAAGGACAAATTAATTTCCCTTTCCAACATGCCGATCATGAGGTGAGGTCAATAACTGATGACAGTAAATCACTCTGTACTCCAAAACTGATCTTCCACAGGCCCAACATGGACATAGGCACAGTTGGTTTTTGGTTTTGTTTTGGTTTGTTTGTTTGTTTGTTTTTTGGTGGTGGTGTTTTTTTGGTTTTTGTTTTGTTTTGTTTTGTTTTTTGTTTAATGAGATTAAATTATACTACTCCAATTCCATCCTTGAACAGAGGGAAAAATAGCAGTGTCTATGTGCAGTGAATGTCTTCTAGTAATAATCCTTTACTGTAGCTAGATGTACTTTAAAAGCATGATTTGTTCTCCCTATGGCTACTTATTCCCCATATGAAACATTAAAGTATCTGCTGAATAATTAGCTGTTGATACCTTGGAAATTAATGTTTAAAATGTGGAGGAAGAAAACAGTACATTTTCTTCAAGATAAAAAAACCCAGGCTTGAAGTCGAAAGAAACTGTATAATCCTTTCAAATGTTCCCCGCTTCCCAAGAAAACAAATCAGGTGATATTATTTCTGATTGCCATGTGTACCAAGCTCTTTGTTATTTTTGGTGTTTTTCTGAAAGTTATGAAGCAACATATTAGATAAGGACAAGGGTTTCAATGTATATTTGTCCACATGATGGTTTTTGACATGATAACGTGTTATAGACAAAACCTACAGCGGGTAGGGGGACTAAAAGAGAATGAAGCAACTGAGCAATAATTAGGTTTTAAATATTTAATAGTGTTGAGAAATAGTTAGGTTTTCAAAAATGGACCTAGGTAGCAGTCAACACTGAAACCCAAGAAGCTTTCTTAGATGCTTGGGCTTTTCAGACATTAATTCCTGTGTAATTAAAGCTGTCATTCTGAATACACCTGTCTGAAAATAAATTAATGGAATCTTGTCTTCCCGAGCATGCACAACTTCAGAACCTTTGCTGTTACTTATTGGTTTGCACAGTCAGAGGAAAATTAAACCAACATACATTGTCTGAATCTGTAAAATTGCCTCAAATGCCAAGTGATACATTTTAGGAATACAGCAAATGGGGTGGGGAGTGGAATGAGTAGCTGTGATTGGAAGCTGTAACTTTTTTAATTGGCTTTCTCACTATAGAAAATCTTTGTGTAACTGCATCTTTTGTGTCTGTTAGCAGAAGCCACCTCTGAAAACTCCAAAACCTAAGATGATAGATACCTCAGGAACAATATGCCCAGTATTCTAAAAATTTACACTTGCCAGGAGCAGCTGGAGTTTGTGGGAGGAAAAAGATCTATCTGATCATTTTATACCTTCACATCTCTTCAGCAGGGATTTCCACGATACGTAGTTGTCCAATATGAGTAAGCAGGCTAGGTTCAGTAAGTGGCTAATTTTCAAGATTTAATGAAGGATGGTCTTAAGCTGAAATGCAGGAACTCCTTAATTACGTAAACTTGCTATCAAATATAGTAACATTGAAAATAATCTCTGAAAAGAAACAAACGGGCCAACCCCCAAAACCCCAAACAACTAAGTGACTTATATTATGATGCAGATGTGTTGTTTTAAGTAATAGCAAATCAATACCCAAAGAGTAGTACCAAAAAGGAGAACAAATGAAATTAAAAGAAAAAGCTCTCATGTTGTTTCATGTTTCTCATTGTCTCACTTCCCTTTGAATATTGTCTCTGCCACTCCTCTATCTGCTCCTTTTGTATAGCAATTCATCTCATTCCCTCTTGAATTCAATGATGCTTCTTGCTTCAGGGGCCTCTTATGGTAATTTATTCCATACATTTCTAATCCTTCTGTGTAAAATAGTTTTGTCTGAGCACTTATTTTCTTGTTCCAAACTTTCTAATTTTTTGGATCATGTCCTCTAGCTTCTTTAGTCTTGCAAGTGTAAAGAGCTTGCTTGGATCAACTTTATCAGTCATAGTTTTCAAAACTTCATTTGGGTTACATGAAGTCTCTTACACCAAGAATATGATCAACTTTCTCAGTCTTTCCTCATAACTTAAATTGTTGATATCTGGTAGCATTTGTGTAATTGCTATACACTGCTCCTCTGAAGAACCATTAAACCTTTACAAAGATACAGTGACCAGTGCTTTATACATTGCTCAAGGTTAGTGTCTGAAAAATGAAAATTGTTTTTAAATAATTCTGATTGTCTTGGTTTATATTGAAGTTCTTCTAGCATCAATATTCAAATTCCAATGCAATTTTCCATATAGTTATTTCAGCTATATAAAAGAATGAAAAAATATTTTAAGTTGATTTTTGTATATAATGAGTAAAATGAAGGGGAAGAAGCACTTTACTACTATAAACATGACACAACAAGGAAAAGGAAGGCCCAAATTAAAGAACAAAAAAGTCATGGCCTGAGCATTAGACTAAAGGGTCACTTCCCAGCCCTTCCCAGCCCTTCTAGGGGGTCACAGATGTAGTTCTAGGAGAAAGAAAAAAAAATAAAGAAAAAAAACCCCAAATTAAAAAGAAAACACTCAAATTGCAAAAGTGCAGAAAGAGTACAATTCTAGAGCTTGGCACTGTGCATACCTCACCCTGATTGTTCAGTGCAGTTTTCCTAAATTATAGAGACACATAGTTATGCTCAAATTCGGCTTTGCTTGCCACACTGACTCAATTCCTTTCTCTTCCTAAACAGGAGCAATAATTTTTCCAGTAAGGACATTTTTTTCTTCCCTTTATCTGTGAGGCTTAAACTTGCTCTTGGACATTCTTCTTTTACTGCACAGAGTATGTGTCACCTGTGATGAATCTTTTAGACAGCAGAGCGGTACACTTCTGTTTTCCTTATTTTTTTTTTAATATAGATAAAAGAATGTCACTTTAACTAAACACACATGCTCCAGTCTTGTCCCAAAGTATGAGGTACATTTCAAAATACTCATTCACATTTTTTTCCTAAGTTAACATTGTTTAAAGCTTTTTAAAAGATGTCTGCTAATAATATTTTTCCAAAATATGAAATGAAATATAAATTTTTAAAAGTCCTTCATTGAGCCATATCTTTTTTAGAATAACAAAAAGGCAGGATGGTCATAGAGGACTGCACTCAAACATTTTGTGTATTCATAAGCTCTTTGTTTTCATACTTAATAAGTGATAGAACTTAGCTTTAAATGTCCTCAGATGTCTGGAAAATGTTCCAGTACAAATAGTAAACCAGTGACCACCTAACAGTGTAGTATGGTGTACATCGCTATTGTCCTAACAGCCAAACTGGCTCACTGAGATACTGTTTTAGATAATGTTTTGAACAAGCAATAGCATTGGCATTGATGCTTTGTGCCGCTCCAAAATCCAGGGTGTTTTTTTATTAGCTTCAGTGTTGTGTTCTTCTGTTCCTACCGCATACTCGACTACAGTAAAACAGCTTATCTCCAAGGATTTGGAAAAGTGTCTGTTATATAGAACTACTGAGGCTCTTTGCCTCTAGATAAACCATATGCTGTCTAGATACATCTGTACAGAAACTGCTTATGTCAGAAGGATAAGTGCTCTTCCTTGCAGTAGAATCTGGGCCAGGATATGTAGGGTCCTTTTACAATCCTGTCAAGAAAACATTGTAGCAGTCCCACAGAGAGATAAAAGGCTAAGTAACAGAAGGACTCACCAGAGAATAGTGAAAAGATTTGCAAACCTTGTGTAGTCCTCAACATTTTCCAAATTATGAATCTTCCAAATAGGAGAGATTTACTAAAGCAAATCTCTTAGGGAAACTGAGATCTTTATTGTAGGATGATGTTCCTGTTTTCATACCTGCCTCGCTCTTCAATAGTGACCCCTTTTCTACATGCAGTCCCATCTTCTATTTTCCTGTAATAAGTGATCTAGTTTCTTTATTAGCTGCAAATTACCTGTAACCCACAGGCTGCACGCACCCGACCTAACTACAAAATTTATCATTCTCTTAAAAATCATTAGTTTTATATCCTGAGACCGTATTTTACTTCTTTTTTTATATATATATATACATGCCTGCTTTTCCAGACTTTAGTCCTTGCAGAAAATTCAGGATAAAAATAAGTGCACATTAAAAAGTGTGTTTTCCAGTATGTCCCTATTTGCTGAGGTGTTCTTCCTCACTGCCGCCACTGATGTCCTCTCAGTGTTTTGTGATTCGATGTACTGTCAGCCAAGGTTCAACAGAAGCTCTACAGAGTCCTGTTCATGCTACACATTTCCTTTTGCTAATTATTCACTTTTACTCTGTCTTTTTACATATCTTGCACCTCTTTCCTCTTCCTCTTCTTCCTCTCTGTAGGCTGTTCTCAGATCACTCCCGTTGACCTCCTTGCTGCTTCTCATTTCCTATATTTAAAACCAGCTTGGTTTCATTGATAAAACTCTTACAAATATTTATCCTCTTGAGGACCTCTGCTCCTCTTTCCACCTCCTCCACATTCAGCTTCAGATTCTTAATTGTTAAGCATCCACTACATGCACAATTCTAAGTCCTTCATTGTTCACAGCTGACTGCAAAACACATCTCCAGAGACTGATGGAGGTACTATACTAACTTCAGAATGCCCTGAATTTTACACAAAAGCAGGCAGAAAGATAAACTGATGGACACTTCCTGCTACCACTATACAACAATTTAAGGAAAAATCACACAATTGAAAAGCAAACCTTATGCATCTGGTGGTTGGAATAAATGTAGGATGAATGGTGCAATAAGATAAAAGGAAGATAGGGTGTCCATTTGCAAGTAAATCTCTTTGTTGGGTGCACAGCCTAGTTTAAGAATGCTGAAGTTTAACACTCAAGTATAGAAAAAATCTTTCCATAAAACTCCATAATGAATGAAACAATATAGGTTTTGAATTTCATGCACCTATATAAGCAGCTCAAAACCAGCTACATTCCCTATGAAATTGTGTTGAGAAGAAACTTTTGGAAGTCATGACCAGGTTCAATAGGAGAAAATTAAATTATTGCATTTGTGTACATTTTCTACTATTTGATGTATCTGAATTTTTGAACATCCAAAGTTTGGTAAACATTTTTTGACCTGAGTCCTACGCTAACACAAATCTTCACTTTTAGGAATAGCTTTTGTTATATATGACAATGCCAAGATACATTGACAAGTTTTATCTATTAGAAGTTTTTCTTTTTACTCTACTGGAAGACCTCATGGTATCATGACAGTGTGTGAAGACATTGTTAAGATACATGCGTTAATAAGAGGAATTATTAGGCTGTCTTTACACTCGCCTGGGATACAGAATTGGCTCTTCTATTACTGTTTCCAAACATGATGTTCTCTGTTGGCTGGAACACTGAAACTTGAAAGTAATTGTGTGTATTTTGACCAAGGACAGTCTCCATCTGTCTAGTTACTAAAACTTTGCTGCCCCTTCCTAGTAGTTCACAGCGTCATTCTGGGAGGCAATATCTACTTTGTGACATTTTCCTCTCCAAACCTTAGATTTTTTTCCATTGTCCTTAATCTAATCTTTTTCCTACTATAACTGTTTTCTCACAAAAAAAGTTTTACTATAACTGTTTTCACACCATAAAATTAAACCTGACGATACTTAATTTTATAAGTCATGTATATTTTACCATTAAAATGTTTTCCTAAGTCCATGTTAGTTGATTCTGTCATAGTTTTTTCAAGCATCTAAAGACTTACTACTTCCAAGCACTTCAATTTTTCTTTCATGTTGGTACTGAGTTCTGTTTGCTAATGCCCCACAGTTAATATTTCTTATTAACACTGTGTATTTGAATTGTTCCAAGAGGTCTTGGTAAGGATGAACCCAATTGTGATGGTAACTGGCAATCCCCACCCCACAAAGGAGGGCTTAGTAGAGGAGAAAAGAGAAGAAACGGTGCTTCCTGAACAAAAACAAACAACCAAAACCTCCAACACACCCCCTCTCAAAAAAATAACTCACAAACAGACCAAAAAAACCCCAAACCAAACCAAAACCCAAAACAAAACAGAAAATCCTACAGTGTTTTACCATGTAGAAAAGATAGTAAAGGGGATGGGCGAGAAGCTCTGTCAGCATTTACCTTTAGATTATTTGCAGCTGTATTAAACAGTGCTGGTTCTGGTTCTGATCTCTGAAGTACAACTAATGAATACCCTCATTCCACAAAGAACTCAATGTTTATTCCTACTCTTGCCTTCCCGTTTTGAAAACAGTTTAACTCTTCTCTGTACTGCATTTCTAACTTTGCAGTTATCAGGTTTTTTAAACTGACACTTACAAGGTTTTTTATCCAAAGGCTTTTGAGATTCAAATGTCAATTTGTTTTACTTGTTCAAATTTTAAGAGAGTGTTTAAAATTTGTAATGTTTTTATTACAGTTCAGTTGTTTTCATTGCGTTGCAGGCAAACTGAACTACCTCATACAGGGATTTAAAAAAATTATATAATTGCTGTTAATTACTTTTATTTATTGTAGCATATTACACTGAGGGAATGCCCTTTATCCCATCAGTACATTTGTCATTCTCTGGTATTTACCAAGAACTAAATCATGAGATATTGTCAGAAGTAACTGAAGTGGTAGTGAGAAGTGATATGAAAACTCAGCCAGTGACAGTGTCAACCTCTTGGTCTGCCAACACCTAGAAAATAAATGTAATATACAGATAGAAGTGTCTAATACGGTAGATATTGTTGGGCTATCCACAGACTTTGAAATACAGACTATCTTGTGTATGCTCCTAAGATATATCTTCTTATTCAGAAAAGGAAAATTCATATTACTCAAGTCACTGTAGAACAATGAAACTGTTCATATGAAAACCAAGAAAGACAAACTTGAGGAAAATAATTTTCTTTCAACATTATTTGTTTTTACAATACTTTCTTCCCTCTGTAACTTGTCCAACAAAAGTGCTCTGGTGTATTTTTTTTTAAAAAAATTGATCATGAAAAACATACAGTCAAGAAAAACTTCGGAGTGTCTAAGTTCAAGTAATTAAGGTTCCTGAAGGAGTGGAATAGAAATGTTACCCGTTCATGCTGAGAGGATTTTATACATAACAGTCATCCATTCTTTTTCCTACTAATTAGAATTACTGATCCATCCTTCCTTCCTTCCTTCCTTCCTTCCTTCCTTCCTTCCTTCCTTCCTTCCTTCCTTCCTTCATTCCTTCTTTCCTTCCTGCCTTCCTTCCTGCCTTCCTTCCTGCCTCCCTTCCTTCCTGCCTACCTGCCTGCCTGCCTTTTTTTTCTGCCTTTCTTTCTCTCTATTCTCACTCTTGTTTATTTTTGTTTATTCCTTACTGTCTTCTCCATTTTTCTCATTTACTCTCCTTCTTTCTGCCACTTTCTGTCTTTTGTTCTTTGTATCCTCTCCCTTCTTTTCTCCTTCACAGAGAGTGTACTTGACCAAGCCTTTTCCATTATGCTTTAAGACTCAGAATTTAAAATAAAGTTTTCTCGCTTTTCTTTCCTCCACCCTGTAATTTTCTCCCTTTTACTGTTGTAGGAGATACTTCTCTCTTGTAGGAGATATTTCACAAAATCCATTCTAAATATTAGAAATATTTTTCCTCTTCATTTAATGGTCACTTTATAATTGGCTGAGATTTCCTTCATGTATGATAAAAACAGAACTAACTGTTTAGTAAGATGTCATTTATGTTGAAACAGAATGTAACATCGGTTACTGTCTTTAGTTTTGGTCCCCTCACTGCAGGAAAGGCATTGAGGTGCTGAAGCATGCCGAGAAGTGCAATGCTTTTAATTAAAGTATCAGAACCTTCACAGTCTTTTGGACTTCTGCTTGGGTTATTCTCATCCTCCAGGTCAGGCTAGCACTGTGCAATAACTATCTATTATCCAATTTCATGTGCTCCTGTGAGGTCTGCCTCTGTAGTATAGTGTAGACCTCTAAGTACATAAGAACATACACTTTTTAACATAGGGGTTTATCAGTTCTGATTCCAGTGTGTCTATGTGGAAGAAGTCTTCCCTCTTTAAGAACATTTGCACATTTGAATTTTCAGAAAAATATTTATTATTATATTAAACTTGCTTAACGGGTGATGAGTGACAAGGAGTGAACTTCAAAATATTTTCTAATTCATAGGATATGCTATTTATATTATAATAATGCTGCGTCTTTTTTCTGGTCATTGTGCTTATATGTCACAGGATTGATGTTCTTATAAAGTTGTTCTATGAAAAGACAAAACCAGACAGTATGAGGTAGAAGAATCATCATCCCTATTTCACTAACTATTGGGTACTTGGACACATTCAACAGTTTGCCAGGGCCGAGTAAAATAAATCATGTTAGGCAGTGATCTCAGATGTCTACTGTTGGTTACGTTTGTTATTTTAGTAGTCTTTCCCTCACTACTCCTTGGATTTTGTTAGAAGTGAAACCCCTGCTAAGAAAGCAGAGTTCATACCCACCATGAGAAGCTCTGCAGCATAGGGCCCCACATAATGTTCTCCCATGGACACAGCTCAACACCAAGCAATCATTATCAAATTTCGCTCTATATGTCTGGTCTTGGACCTGTTTGAGGTCTGGTCATTTAATATACCTCTCTGGCATGATGAGTAGTTGTTACAAGATAAAATGGGAAGTTAGTGTAAGTTGTTTTATGCTCACAGCCTCTTGATCAGGCACTATGGCTCTTTTTTTTGAGCTGTGGCTCCCAAACATGCTCCACGCACATAAAGCACTGAGATGCACATTGATTTCAGTGGGAGCTGCATACGGCAGTGCTTAGGAGAAGGACCTGTGTTCTCACTAGGATGTTTATCTATATAGTCTAGCTCTTTTGACATGAAAGAGCCTTATAATGCTTGAATTGATCAAGTTACTCCAGAATCACAGACTCAGAATGTCAGGAGCTGGAAGGGACCTGGACAGATCATCTAATCCAAACCCCAGCAGAGCAGGATCACCTATACATGATCACACAGGAATACATCCAGGTGAGTTTTGAATATTTCCAGAGAAGGAGATGGTAGGACTGAAGTACCCTCTAAACACAGTTTCTGCACATGACACAGCCACAAAACCCCAGTGGAACTCTCTCTTACAATGAAGGTACAAGGCTGTAAATAAGTCAGTTACAAGCTGGGAACTGTGACTTTGTTATTGTAATTGAGAGCTTAACAAAAGTGTAGTTGTTTTTATTAATATGTGGTATGAGCCATACTTAAAGCATCAACACTCAGTTAAGGTTTTGTCCAGGAGATCATGAGGCCTGCTGTCTTGGCAATTCTCTGAAGTTCTGACTGAAGTAGGTGATTTTTCAGGAAAAGAGAACTGCCCTGAATAAAACAGAAGAGAAAACCTTGCAGCAACTTGAGGAACGATCTCTCATCATCTTAGAATAGGGTATATAGTAGATAATCTCCTTCAAGCCCTCTGTCGCTTCTGCTGAATTTAAATACAAAGGTAAAATATAACAGCATTATTCCTTTTTGTTGCATAAAGACTTCTTTCTGCTTATAACAAAAAATAAGAAAAAATGGTTATTACATGTGTTACTTTGGCAATTTTAGTCTAAACTTTCCATTTTTTCTTCCCTATCTAGAGGGCTATTGTATGTCCAGTGGTTTCAACATATGTAGCACTTAACATATAATGGAAGAAATATACATTGAGCCAAAATCATTTAGTTTTTATTACAACTTTTTCCTTCCAATTTTCTACTTATAATGAGTGCATAAAAGACCCCTTTTCACCCTATTGTTTTTACTCTAAAAGCCACTTTATTCTTAATAAAAGGAATAATAAGTGCCAGTTGTACAATACTCTGTCAATCACTCCAGCACTTACAATTGTGTAACACCTTTCTTTAGGACCTCTTAGAGTGCTTTAGAAAGGATAAAAACAAATAAAATAAAATTACGATTACATTTAAATGCAGAATTAAACTAATCAGTTTTAGATCACTTGAATTTTGTTACTAAAGGTTGAAAAGAGACAAGGTGCCTCTGAACACTGCAAATAGCTGAAAGCTGCAGTAGCCTTGTCCACGCTGATCTTTGAATGAGCTATTTCAGAAGACACTCATTAAAGCAGCCTGAATTGTAGCAGAAAACATCTTTTGCCCTGATTCCCCATAGTTGAAATTCTTCATTTTACATTATATCCATTTTTCTGTTTTTCTGCTGCATATTTTTTCCTCTGTGTGCACTGGTGATGATGGGAGGATTATTTCCTGAGATAAAAAGATGAAATTTGTCTTTCAATAAATCCTATATTTGGGTAACTGAAAGGAGGGGGGAGTGAAAAGTAAGTGGGTTGAAAGTTCAGTACGCTCGGACCACTGCTTAGCTTGTGTACTATGGATATTTAATTTAGGTTTTGAGATGACCGTGGTTTGTAATTTTAGGAAAATAAACAAACAAGAGAAAAAAAAAAAAGAATAGACATTATCTGCTGACTGGAAATTCTAACTCCCTTTATAATCACTAGTTAAACATTTTTGAGACATCTAAATAAGATACCTATAGCAAATATTACTGCAACTATCCATCAGTTCAGCTGAGTTTCATATACCCCATAGTATGTTTCAAGGTCTGGAGAACAGAGATTAACAGTATCTCTGTCCAGAGGAACAAGATTTGTTCTTCTAGATTTCTGTGTTGTGAAATTAAAGGTGCAAATGAGATCATATATCACCACTACACTATTTATTAAAGGATAAAGTTGAACAAAACAGAGGGAGAGAGGGAAGAAAGGGGAGAGGTAACAATGGAGAAAAAGAGAAGATCAGGGAAGGAAAAGAGCAGGGATTATATTACCATCAGCTGAAGATGGGAGGAGAGAGAGAGAGAGAGAGAGAGAGAGAGAGAGAGGAGAGAAAGAGAGAGAGAGAAAGACAGCGACAGAGACAGAGA
>VWZE01012094.1:287741-365991 GCA_013396675.1 Eubucco bourcierii | reverse complement strand
AGAGAGAGAGAGAGAGAGAGAGAGAGAGATAGAGATGTGTCTGGCCCAGGGATGTACTTCTGTGGAGTTGTTCTGCGGGAGTTGTTCCTTGAGCTTTGGTGGAGGTGCCCCGGTGGTGGTGTTCCAGTGGAGGTGTTCATGGAGATGCTCTGGTGGAGGTGCACCGGTGGAGGTGCACATTTTTAGCAGGCATTGCTAATGTCTTTTTATACAGCTTTTTAGGATATTGTCCAGGTACCATTCCCCAGGACCTCTTCGTGTGTATTATCATGTTTGCAGGGGTCATGTGACTGCACCAGAGAGGGCCTCTGCCCCATCCCTGCACTGCTTACCTGTTCATACCCTAAATACACCTAAGCCTTTTCTCTTTGGCGTAGCTGATATGAGGTGTCCTGGGCATTGAAGCCAGGCTGGAGTCTGAGAATTCCACAGACACTCTGTCTCTGTTGATTAGCATCCCTCAGCTCTCAGGCAGGAATCTGGGCTAAGTCCAGGAAGTCCAGTTTGCATCCCTGATTTTTCAACCAGAAATCTAACAAAGACAATCTTTATTTTTGTTGGTTTGAACAAGGGAGAGACCATCAGACTCTCACAGTGTGGGTCCTCAAAAAGACATGACAGTGGTTCGTGATGTGGTTACCCTTTTTTGCAGTTATATTTGGTGACAGAGGTCTCATTATAAGAAGATAATAATATATGAGTTTATGAAACTGTTAAAGGCAATGGGAAGATGATTAAACACAGTCATATAGGTGACAAAATTACTGTGGTGTTTTGTTTTATTTTGTTTTTATTAGCAGACAAATCAGTTCCTTGAGGTGTACTGCTTTCTTCTCTAACAGCTCTTTCAGATTATAAAGAAGCCATGATCATCTTAATTTAATGGTAAAAAAACTAGTGAAGCAGATTATACCCATGTTTCTTTCTCATGCCTTAAAGTTCAGCAACTCTGAGGGGAATTTTTCAGTGCTATTTCAATGAACACATAAAATACTGAAGAAGGCTATTAAAATGTGCACTACTTGAACAGAAGGAAATCATCTAGTAAAATCCCATGAGGCAGCCCATGAAGTTGTCTGCTGTATGGTTGATCATCTGGAATAACTGTAAATAAATAGGGAGATGTTGATAAGAGCTGACAGTATTCAAGGAAGGAGCAAATGTAAACTGATCCCCACCTACTGGCAACAAAATTAAACAAAGCTGACTTGGGCATCATGCCATCCGAGATGTCCTCTGACTTCCTGTCTGACCTCCACTGTTCAAACGGCACAGGTATTCCCTAGGTCCTGTGGAGAATTTGCTAACCACGCAAGAACTTTTCAAGACACCTCAAAAAGCATTTGATCCCTATATTTAGGAAATGGAATGGTGCTGTTGACTTGTGGGTGTTTCTGTTTGTAGATATTTACATTAAATAGCTCTTTTTAGGTAACTTTGTGCCACATTGAATGCTTAATTCTATTATATAAACAAAGATGTCTACTACCATTTGAGGTTGCTTTGGGTGTCTGAGACATCCAGAGAAGTCTGGTATATGTGACACTGTGGATCTATGCCCTTCTGGATCTAGCTAGTGGAGGCCAGGCACTAAGATGTCACTAAAAGTCTATATTTATTCACCCAAAAGAAGTTCTACATCTCTGTTGATTATAATGGCAACCTAGAAATCTACCTTAAATGCTGTAGGCACCAAATGCTGATTTAGGTGTCTTAACAAGTATAAGACTCTCAATAGAAAATCCATACTATCAGGCAGTGTGATGGAGGTATGGCCATGCAACTCTTTTGAGTTCATGGTGTAACTCCTCTGTATTGCTGAAAGGGTCTCTCTCCTTCAACAGATTCTCCTCTCTGCAGCTACACAGTCTCTGAAGTAAATCAGAAAGGGAACTGATCCATTTCTGGTGGGTCATTTTTCACTGAGGCCAGGTCTCTGACTCTGTTCACCATGCAGCTGTACAAACAGTGGTGCCAGTACAAAAAAGGGGAGGAGGGAATGAAAAAGTGGCGGATAGCAGGCATCAAGTTTAAGTAGTCTTAAGCAGTCCTGCCACTGCATGTGTAACCACAGCTTTGGTGGCTCTCTGATAACACCTCTGCTCTAAATTATTTCCTTTTGAAAATTTCCTTTTGTCTGTTTACCTACTGAGGCAGATCAGCCACTTGGCAGCTGTGTTTGCTTCTTGCATTTCTGCTTCTGTCTTTTCTCATGGCTGTTGACTGAGCAGTACCATTACTCTGGCAACAATAAAAAAATTGTCACTGGAATTCCTCCAAAAAGACTCAGTTGGTGCTCTCTATTTGGTTTATGTCGGGGGGGGTTACTGTTGTACTTTACTATCTTCTTTCTTTCAGACAGTTGGTGCTTAAGGTAGCTATTGGATGAGGAGAGAACACTCTCTCCACGTTGTAAGGTTTCACCAAGGGGTCGCAATCAACTTCTATCTTCCATGCAAATGAATTCATTGTGTCAGCAGTGCATTTTTGCTATTTCCTTTGGGTTCTAAAAGAGACTAATTGTCCATACAGGTATTGTCATCTTGTAGGAAGGTGTAAATTAATTTGTGATTCATTGCAGTGGAGCTTTAAAAAACGTGTACAAGACTCTTAGAGCATAAACCAGTGAGATTTAGACATGTGCTTGAAAATAAGCATCTACTTAAATCTCTTGTAAACAGGACATTGGTGAAAAACACTTATATTCAGTTTATTCAGCACTAGTGCATCAAAAATTTCTTTCAGATCTTGTCTATTTGAAATGTGATATCTAGACTTGCCTCAAAATATAGTGAACTACACTAGATTAGGGAGCAAAATTTCCCCATCAAAGTACCATCTATTTTAAAGTGGGAGAATTAAATGCTCTACAACCCCTTTAACCAGAAGTTTAAAAGATCTGCTCTTTAGCAACAGTTTTTTAGATTACAACATTCTTCTAAATTAATGTTTACAACTCCAAACATACTTTAGAGATGCCATTGTAAAACATCTTAAAACTATTCTGTGTATGAGCTAACAGTCTACTAATGTTTATATAATAAAATAATGTACTTTGTGTACAGCAGTGTTCAGGCTTGACTCTGTACAAAACAAAGGTAAAAGCTGATGAGAAAAGAGAGTCAGTGGGAAAGAAAAATAATCACATGAAAAGGAAAGAAAAAATATATATGATGCAGATATAACTGCCCCCTAGCCCCCAAACTCAAACTTCAAACCCTAGGATACATATTAGAACAAAGCCGACATAATACATCTATATAATATATCTACACTGTTCTTAACATAGAACTTTAAAAGATCATTTTCTTTTTAAAAATACTATAACATATTTGTAATTCTATACAACTTCATAGTATTAAGTAAAATTTTAAAAACTTAAAACATGCCATTTTTATTAATGGTCCATTTTAAAACCACCAAACATTTTGAAGTCAATTACTAAAACAATGTTTAACGCTGTCAAAAAGCATTACTGCTAAAAACAGTCATCTTCCTGGTGTTTTCATCTGCAAAGCATTACAGTTTATAAAACAATTTTAACTTGGAATACGTAAGTCTCTATATGAAGGTTTCCATATGTTAAAAATTTTATTTGTGTGTTTGATTTTAAATTGCTTTGAAAAACAGACAGTTGAGGTCTATAGAAAGGAATCTTTCTTTTAGGAAATAAATGTCTGAAAAGTACAGGGCACCAGCAGTAAAAACATTCTTACCACAAATCAGAAACACATTGAGAAGCGTTTGTTGAGTACACCTTCTGAAACCAGAATTTGTTTCTATTTGCTGGAAAATTGAAAAATCTGTTGTATCTTGGCATGCTTGTTTGGCTCTGTCCCAGGCTGTTCATGCAATAGTGGCATTATTGTGCAACAAGGCTTTCAGGACTTGCAAAGCTTTCAAGTTTCTCTTCCATTTAATTTTTAAAATGCAATATATCTGCCAATGTTCTCCATAGAACCAGCCGAAGCTGTCATTTTATGAAGTGAAAAGCAAAAGTGTGTATGCACTGATATTTTATTTTTAATACAATGTAAGGTATTTTTAAGAAATGAAGACAATTAATCAGCATCTCAGCTTCTGTGTGGCACCTAGCCATAAGCCACCACGCAGACAGTTGAAGTTTAGAGATTGTTTTTGCAAGGCTAATTTAAGGTGAACTTAGATGGATTCGAGATTCATAAGCACTACAAAGTCTTGGCTGGAGCAAAGTTCAACTAAGTAATCCACAGCTCACTCTGCAGACAAAGTGCTGCAGCCGAAACTTCCCTGTGATTTAGTCTACAGTCAATGAGAATTTTCAAAACAGGCAGAAGGAGCGAGTTTCACTGGTGCACTTCAAAGGTCTCCTAATAATGGAGAGGATTATACTCTTTTAACCAGTTAAGAAGGTTAGATGATTTTGAGTGAGTAGCTTTACATCCATCAATAATTCTAAGTTGAAAGTTTAAAGATATCATATGCATGTACATCCTTTAACTCCTTAAGGGTTGCTGCATAAGAAGGCACCTGTTTTGTAACCGCATCCAAAGTCCTAAATAAATGGCAGTTGTTTTTATGTTGCTTTACAGAAGAGAAGTTATTGGTAAGAAGATTAATTAAAATGCTTTACTGAAACATTTAGTAAAATTAAGATCCTCTAAACTGCCTCTAAGTCTTCCTTCTTTTCCTGCTAAATAAATATATAATGTCCATTTAAAATCATTCTAATGTGAGCTGTGCAGACTTTGATGTTAGTACCTTTTACCTCCAGCATGCTAATGCCATATGTATATTTTATCAAATTAGAAAGAGGTTTCAAATGCTCCGTTCCAGTGACAAAGGTACTGCTGAAGTAAAAAAGCTGAGGATTGTCAGACTAAAATAAAAAAGGTACATGCAGGAAATGGCTATAAATTTCTTCTTTTTACAGGGGAAGACAGGAAATTATACATCATAATAGTAAAAGAACTATCCTTTATCATATCAAGTGGTTCTTCTTAAGTTCTTTTTGCTCACATTTACCATTATTAGTGCAGTCAGAGAGCCTGGTTAATAAAGAATTACTTCTGCATTATATGATTGTACCTCAAATCTTCTGCAAAGAAGTCAGGGTAACATGTGCTGTGGATTCTTAAAGGATGACTGACAATTTATTGTTAGTTTTACATAACCTATATTAGCATTATTAGCCCACAAAACTGCCTCTAAAATATTTTGTAAAAACTCAAAAGGGACAGACAGGGAATGAAGAAATGAAGAAAAGGCCGTATAAGGTCATATACATATAAAACAATCCCACTAATAATATTATTATTAACCATAAAAACAACTATCACTTTATAAAATGTCATGCCTAGAAGTCCTGATACTTTTTGAATAAAGTATCAGAGACAATTGAGAAAGGTAATTACAATTTTGATTGATAGAAGGACCACCCGTGTCTCTTACCTACTCTACAATGATACAAATGCACTTAATTTCTCAAATGGAAATTTGAAGGAATGGGAAATGAGTTAAATGTACTATGCTGACTTTTAGAAATGGCTCAAAACAGGAAATGTTTTCTCTTGCAATGTTTTAGGTACAACTGCCTCCTGTTCATCAATATTAGCAGCTCTCTTAATCCCATGTACATGAAATATGGAAAAACTCTTCTGAAAAAAATGGGAACTATGCTTTTAAAAATCAGAATATTAAAAATATCTGATGAAATGTGTCACCATCTTTCCTTTCTTAGGCATCAGAAAGAATGGAAATATGTTTATTTTCCCTTTAGTTTGTACATATAAGCTCTCAGGGCACTGGCCATCTTATTGATATGTGTTAGTGAAATGCTAATAGATATTTGACTGAGAATGATGATCACATAGTAATTCAAATAAAACCTAAAAAGAACATAATGCCATTAGGAAATCAACTATGCATTTCTTTAAGCACTCAAAGATACCTTTAATCTTCTATACAAATTACATACTGGGAAGGTGAACAAATTTTTCGTGATCCTGACTAGACAAAGTGTGTTTGTACCATGGCTTTGAAAAATTGTTCAGAGCTATTTGTTTGAAACAGCTGTGATAATAACTGCATAAAAATTATGCCCAAATATTTATATTAAATATACTCCTGAAATTACACTTAGTGAAGTCATGCTCTGTTTTGTTTGTTCCCTCATTGAATCTTGTGGTTTTGTTTCTCTGTGGCCCTACTTAAATGCTTAAAGTACATTCATGGATTTTACACTTGATCTTTCATTGCTCCTAACTTTTCCACTGTATACTGAAGAATTGCTAAAATAAATACATTATTGATAGTGTTAGATAGAGGTACAATACCATGGGGCTGTAGTCTGAGTATTATGAGTAGACAGTAGCTCTGGATAATCTCCATTGAATGAATAGAGGATAAAATCCAGTGAGATCAGACACATTTTTGCCTGGTATGATGCTTTGTAGGACTGATACCTTTTAATTTTGAAGTGTACCTGTTGTGCATTGAAGCTCAGAGTGTGTTCTTCAGCGCCTGCATTTTAAGGGACATATTCCAACCTGGAGAGGTTGCTCATATTTTAGATCTTTCGATAGTTAGCTATGTCTCTTTTCAGAATTATTTGAAGTTTGAGGTCTCATTTTCCTTAACAACTGTAAAGCTGGGTAAATGGTGTGTAGGGGAAAAGTAACCAAAAAACCAAATAAAACTGGCTGGGTAAACAAATCTGGAAGTAATGACTTAACATACATAGTGCATCATAAGTAACACTGGATGTTATTTTCCACATGAGGCTTTCACTTTAATTGGGACAAAAACAGCACTTCAGATATTGAGAAATCATCTACAAAGGCTGGGACAGTTGTTGGCTTGTGATGAAGGATCTCTTCTGCACAGGATGTACAATGCCACATGACTCCTCAAGGGTGCACTTCAACCATTCCTAGAGAGGGCAGTTTTAGGCTGGGTGAATGGGAATCCCTGTGAGCAGCACTCATACATTTTGCCCATCAGAAAAGTGGATAATGTGGCTTTTCATCTGAGATTTCTTAGTAATTTTTAAATGTTGCTTTTTCACCAGTAGGAGATTCAGTCTGCTTGGTACCATGGCTGCTTTGTTAACCAATGCCTGATTGCATTACACAAGTGCTGTGGCTTTTGTATTGTTGAGGCAGTACTGCATGATGCTAAACAAAACAGCCGGTGGGAACTGGTAACACTGGGCACTTTATGAGATGTGCTCAGCACTTTCCAGTAGTGAACCTTAAATAGCAGTCTGGAATTAAAGCAGCATATTAAATTTCACAGTTGTCTTCATAATCAGGTAGGGGGAGAGGTCATGATATATCCGCCAAGGCCTTGACACTGGCAAAGCTCCATCTATATGTATGAAAAGCAATGAAATGTAGTTTGAGGAATGCATTTTTAAAAATTGATCTAAAGACTGTAAAAACACTCAAAAGTATTTTAATATGCATTCTTTTTCAAAAGTAATTCTGTAATGCATGGGCCACTAAGAACAGAATGTATATAATAATTTATGGCATGTTAATCTGAAATAAGAAAGTTTGTTATCTTTTTAATGTCAATGAAATAGACAATCTTTATGGGAGATGAATATTTCAATCCTTTCACAAGGAATTGAGATTGTACTGTGATATCTAGTCAGCAATAAAGCCAATGTTCTAAGTAATGTTTTTTCTTTAGTTAGAATTAGCAGGGAGACAAATAGTCAATTACAGGTATACAGTATGCACGGTTACCTGGTTATAATGTTATGTTTAAAATTTTCTGACAAAATGAGTAGCAGGCTAATATTTTGGCAGTTGGGATTTTTTTTTTCCCAGGTAATTTCTGTGATGAAAATTACACAGTGTTTATGTAGGTAAAACACTTACTGAAGCTGATAAATGTGTTTTTAAGGAAAGACGTTACCAGGATTTTAAATACAACTATGTAACTTTATCTTCTTAAACAACCTCAGTCTTTCTAGGAGTTGGATAGTGTTCTGTTCTATAAACTTAGTCTGGAGCAAGTAGCCTTTGCATAGCATCCAGCTGCTTCCTGGAATCAGGAGTGGACTGAATTGTGTGGGAATTTGGCCCAGTGTGTGTAATGACAGTACAATCCTGATCAGCCACGCAGATATTCACTTCAGGCTACTGACTACACTGCTGAAAAACATCCTAGTATTTTGAGCTCTTAAGCTCTTTTCCAAATATAATAGCTGATATTAGTCCTACTGAAGTGAAGGGAAAATGAGAAAAATTATCAGATTACCCTTTTTGAAAAACACTTCTCCACTTCTTTTACAATATTTAACACCTATTTTTCATGATGAACCATTAAAAAAATTAAAATCTTTAGCAAGGGGCTGTAAGTGTTTTTTCCACTTAAAGTGAAATTGTTGATTATTGTACAGTATTTTTGAAAATGCTTTGGAATGTTGTGAATGCTTTTTTCTTCAGCTTTTATCTCCTTCACCTGTCTCAAGCACTGTGTCTGCATTCCACCAGGTGAGACCTGAGGGCTCGCTGATAGCTGGGATGTCTGAGTATTTCATACTTGTCTATCTCTACAAACAATCCACAAAAATTTGAAACTAAAGAAAACCCACTGCTGCTATTCAGCAAGTAGTCTATTATGAATCCCTAGGTGGCATGGAAAGCATTTAGACTCATTTCATTCACATGTCAGGTAAAGATTTCCATTTCGAACTGAGATGAATGCTGAATAATGGATCTTTTAAGTAACATAATTAAGAATTCATTAAAGCAGTCCTTAAAATCTCCAAAATGCAGTGCATGTGTATTTCCCTGCTCTAATGTACTAGAGAATCAAGTGAATGAATGGAATATAATATAATACTGATGTTTACAAAATTTTCACATTTAAATTAGATGAACTGTTAGTGTAATGCAATATATAATTTTTAATAGCTTCTGAGTAGGAACAATTAGGGTTCTTGAAAGAGATTAGTGTCCTTGTTAGGAGGAAAATGAATGCATCCGGACAAGTGATAATCTCTCTAAGTCTGGCTTCCACAATATGTGTTTACTTGAAAATCTTGACTCCTCTGAAGTCTATGGAAATGTACCCTGGTGTTTTTGTTTCCTTCAACACTGATGCAACTGTTTTGAGGATGCAAGAACAAAAAAACTAAAAGCTGATACAGACTTGTGCCCCAGATTTCTGATTTTCCACAAAGCAAGTCTTTCCTGTGAAATGTCCTCCAATACTTTACCACTTGTCCCACACAGTCCTGAGGAGATTTTGACTTAATTGCACATCTAACAGGAAAATAAAGAAAATACTTGATATCTGCTTTTCAAAAGCAGCATCCACACCCAGCATCCATCTAGGGAAGGACAGGACCACTCCTGATGAAGTCAGAATGTTTTTTGCATCATCCACCATCCAATCTATGAACAAAACAATATCCAGCATCAGGATTTGGAAGCAAAACCTTGATTTCTTTTTATGCTTAGTTTGAATTTCAAGGTGAGCTTCGACTATTAGAGTGTAAAGACCTGATCCAATTGGTTATGTGCAGAGGGACAGGACTAGTTTCATGTGCCTTGACCTTTGGCATTCAAGAGCAGGAGAGTCAAGGAAAAGATACATTTTTAAGGATTTAATGATGACAGAAACCCTTGATTATGCATAAGTGACTAAAATCAGACTGGGAGTTAAATGTCTGACTATGAATCTAAGCACACAAGGCATTATGATACCCTTGAATGGCTTACATTACATACCTAACTTTCACACAGCCAGAGTAAGTTAAGATTAATTTAAGTTTGTCTTTGTGTTTGGTTTGTGACTGGTGAGCTTTTGGTAGTAGGAGAGCCAGCTACCAGCATGAGTCCTGTAAGAAGCTTTGAGAATCTCCCCCAATTCCAAGTCTGGCCCACCTCTGGTCAGGACTGAACCTCCGTGATATCATATTTAAGAGAGTAAAAAAATTGTTGGTTAAGTGTTTTTGGTTTTGTTTTTGTTTTTTACTTGCCTGGTTTGTTTTGTTTAGTTTTTTTCAGTTCTTTTATTTTGGAGAAACAACATGGGACAGACTGATTTCAGCCTTCATTCCCCATCCCAGTACACTGTTGGAGGGAGGAGGTAGAGAAGTAGAGCTGAGCCAATGAGATGGTCAGGATGGAAGGAAGGTGCTTTTAAAGTTCCAGTTAAATTTCTCACTGCCCTGCTCTGATTCATTTGGCAAATTTGTAGTGGTTTCATTGTTTAAATGAAACTGATTTTGTTTCCTCGTGACTGTAATTAGTGAGTGACCCCTCCCTGGCCTTTGTATTTCTTCCTACCCATCTCACCGGAGTCAGGTAGGAGTGAACAAGTGGCTGTGTGGTGCCTTGTTGCTGGTAGGGTGGGCTTAAAGCGTGACAGTCTTCAAACAAGAGGAGAAAGGATGATGAGTGGATTGAAGAAGGTGTTATATTGGTAGGAACCCAGCATAAAATGTGGAAGTATAAATCCTCGACTACATTTCGATGTATCTAATGCAAGTGTCCTTCTAGTACTCAAATGAGGGAAGGAGCAGAAGTGTGAGAAGGAAAGTATACAGCTGCCAACACAACCGCTTCCAAAGTCCTCTTGAAGATGAAGCATTCTTTGTATCATTCTTCTTACAGACAACTCCCTACCATTGTTATGTAAGAATTTTAAGGTTATTGCACTACTACTGTGAACTTGTGGAGCCTTCCACTCAATCCAAACAGATGCTTCTGCCCTGAAATGGAGGTCCATCTCTTAGAGAAAAGACATATTCCATGGCAGTCCCCCAGTGTCAATTGTCCAATGTGCCAGTCAGCCCAGGATGAGCTAAAGGGAACTCCTTTTATTTATGGCTAAGAGACTGGGAATAGCTTCTGCAGCTAGGAAGCCAACGACTTTCCACAAGCTGGCAGTCAAGGAGGCAATTTATTGAGAGAGAAACCCCTGAGCAAGAAATTAAAAAATAGCCCCAAAACTAAAATAAAGCAGTGATATACTTTACATCACAGAATTTATCTTGATATGGGTATCAGCTTCTGAATATTTCAGCAACATTGCATCTCATCTCTCATCTACATATCCATTGAGAAGTGTTCAGCAGAAATTGGCCTTTGTTCTGCAGGACAGAATTAAACTGACTTACAACTTACTGCCATACTTGGGCCCTGAAAACTGAGTACACCTTGTGAGGATTTTAGAGTGGTCTTATCTTTACTCTTGTCAAACTAAACTGCAGGGTTTTCATATGAAGCTTTTTCAGGAGGAAGTTCTTTACAGTGAGGGTGGTGAGGCACTGGAACAGGTTGCCCAGGGAGGTTGTGGCTGCTCCCTCCCTGGAGGTGTTCAAGGCCAGGCTGGATGAGGCCTTGAGTAACCTGTACTAGTGGGAGGTGTCCCTGCCTATGGCAGGGGGTTGGAACTAGATGATCCTTGAGGTCCCTTCCAACCTTACCATTCTATGATTCTATGATTCTATGATTAATCACATATGACAATCAATCTTTTATTCTGCCCAATAGGGAAAATCTGTTTTATGCATATTTGAGGGAAAGAGGTTATTTAGCAATTGAATTCTGTGATTTTTTTGGCATTTGTTTTGAATGACATATAATTTGGTTCTGGGAAATGACTGAAAATAAGATCTAACTCTGTCTCCTCCAGAAGCACCTATTTTTGCCTTCTCCTCATGCATGTATAGCTATGTATGCATTTGTTTACATATGCATACTGATATAAAGGAATATTTTCTTGCCTGTTTATTCATCTGGAGAAGTAAGTATTCACGCCTTTGATATTGTCACAATGCTGTGATACAGAATAAGTTAGAGCTAAGCACTGATACCCAGAAGGACTTGTTTCCAGATGTTCATTTCAGTATTCTTGTATTAGAAATTTGTATGACAATACTCACCATAAAATTAACAGGATTCTACATAGACACAAATGTCTCCATACACTGAGGACTGAGTTTTTAACTTTTGGGTTATATTGTATAATACAGTTATTATTAAACAAAAGCTAAAATAATGGTTGGAACAGTTCTTTAAGTTTCTAAAAAACACTAATTCTCCAGTAGCCCAGATTCTGCTTCCATAACTCTAGACTGTGCTAAGAGACAAGGTATTGCCCAGCCTGGCCAAGTTATGGCTTGAACAGTTTTGAAAAGAGACTGAGGACTGAAGATAAATGAATGTTCTATATTGTGGAATTAGTTACTATATACATATCATACTCTGGTATAAAGAGTAATCTGTGTGTTGTTTGACTGCCTGTTGGATTTCTGATTTTTCTTTATTTAAATATAAGCCATTAATTGCAAAAGCAAAGGATACTATACCCATCTTCAGATTGTTTGTCCTGCATAATTAAAAAAGGCTCCTTCAACATTTTTACAGCTTAGAAATCACTGATGATTGATACAATCAAGTGATAAGGTCTATTTCGACTGCATAAATAGTTCTACATTGAAAGATTCAGAACAACATAAACTGCTCTTTAGCCACTTGTCTCATCATGGGAACAAGCTATTATGATGTTACTGTCTCAGTGCTACTGGTTTGTGGTGGCTAATTCATGAATCACAGCGGAAATTGCAGAACTTTTGATGGATAACTAACACCTCCCTTAAAATATCTCAGCTACATTTAAGGCGACTCTTCTCTAATTCAGACAATATGCTTTTAGCATAGGGTATGTAGTAAACTGAACAGTCTTTAAAGAACAAATGAAGAAATATGTAAATATTTGCTGTAGATGGTATTACCAAGGAGACAAAGTGGTTATTGCTAGACAAAGGTCTGAAAACCTTAACGATCTTGAAAAACACTGTTTTCTCTTGCCTTTTTTTCTCCATAACCTCATTTTCTACCCCTCTTCATTTCTCAGTTGTTGAAAGAAAAATACAAAAGAAATGTTCATATAGATAACCAGTAGGATGCCAGAAAGGGCCTTTTTCAGTCAGAAATGGTGTGGTGCCCTCTGGATAATCAATTGTCCCTGCAACACTTTAGGATTTTTCATGAACTGAGATGCAAACTGAGCAATTTCTTCATTTTTTTTTCTCCCTATATAGTTTGTTAATACTGGAAAGGCAATTGGACAGTGGGGCCTCCTCATTCTTGGCACTATTTCAAAAGCAACTTGAAATGCCCTGACAGCAGTTCTTCTCACAAAGTAATGTTAAGGTTGTGACACGGACCAACAAAAGGCTGACACACTGTCGTTAGCTTACCCTGTTGTGCTTAGGTAATAGTGGAGCCTCAGATCTATGTGTGATGTTAGCATTATATCTTCTTCAATAACAAGGTGCCAGAGGATGAATTGAATGTAGAATGTCATCTTTAACTTTGAATTTCTAAGTTTAGGCCAGTTTCTTTCTTTAATATTAAAGATTGACTCTACATTAACTACATAAAACCACTGATAATAAATATGTTAGTTTCTCAGACATGGTTAGTATTTAAGCGTAGTTTTCAAAATCAGTATTTTCCACAAAAATACAGACATAAAGTCACTAAATTCAGAGTTATCTTGATGAGTGAAAAATCCTTGCCATAAGCTGGTATCCACAATTAAGTTTCCCACCTGTCCAGCAGTGTTCAAAGCTAGGATCTTATTCTAAATAAAATTTTGGTTTTGACTAACCAAAAACCCACTGTAATTTTTTTTCCCTTATAAATTTCATGGGACAGTTAATCTAGATCTGAAATTTTGAGGCCAAATTTCACCACAACCATGATACAATAATAACAATAACTCGATGGAGTACAGCACAAGTAATACTCTCTTATTTTTGTAAAATTGGCTAATCATTGTATACACTGCTCCTGCCTGTTAATGCTTAGCAGTTCGCAGTGTCTGTAAAAAGAGAACTCACATGTTTCTTTGTACAGCCAAAGAAAAACTGGCTTCTCAAAGATAACAAATTCAGTGTTTTTACATCTCCAGTTACTTTAAATTAAAGTATTAACTGTGCTTCTCTTCTTACATTCACTGTGTTAGTATGTAAAGCTGTTTTGTTGTTTCCCCCAAAATCCTTAACTATGTTATTTTTTGTGTAATTATACTAACACACTGAAGAAATGCAATTTTTGCAAACATTTTTGTGAACTGGTTGCTTTAAGAGTAGGACCAAGTACAGATGAATTGCCTGGATTGAGTAATGGTAGCTAAGCTAGCACATCAGTGTGTTGTTTTCCAAAAAGGGGAGTGATACATTTCACTGCCTCATCTTATGTGACTTAATAGTCATTTGAGGTCCCACATCTAGGAAAAAAAACCTCAGATCTTTCAGAATCACTTTCTTAGAACCTTCCTTTCTTCTCGTGTTAACTTTACACTATGTGAATGAGGTACAAGCTTTAATTCCTGGAGTAGGTACTCATTGTTCAGAGAATTTGCAGGCAGAACAAGTAAAATTTGCTTTGAGAGCTCCCTGTGGGAACCAAATGACAAGCTCTGTCTTCTCTACAAGAGGAAATAGCTGGTGTGGTATTATCCAGTTCCTGAGACAACATTTTTCACCCTTTCCTTTTTTCTCTTTACCCCTTCCTCAGAAATCTTGCCCAATCTATAGCAAGTATCTTTCTTCTTTGACTCTTGATCCTAAAGCAGTTGAGAGTAAATGCTGTTAAAAAGAATATTGCAGAATATCCTGTAGGATTCAGCCCTTTAAGAAAGGGTCATCCTGAGGGAGGTGAGGGAATTTTCCTTTTCTCAGGGAAAGAAGAAATTAGGTTAGAATTTGTTAAATATTGACACCTACAGCTGTGCAAATCCATTTGGCATCCTTTGTAGTCTGTGGAAAGAAATTGGCACTTCTGGGGTGCAATTAATATTATCCCTGAGTAGAGGTCTAAAGCAAGTGCAATGAATTCTCCCCTTCCATTGCCTCCTGGGACAAATTCGATTAATTCACATCTCACCTGAAGTTACATGGATGATTTCCTTAAAGTTATATAGTCTGCCCCAAAATCATCAGCATAAGTAGGAGCTTCTGAAATTATCAGAAATGTAAACTTTGTAAGAATTATTATATTGCATGTAAATAACCTTGAAGCCACATAAATTGTACACTTTAACTGTACCAGCATTCAAAAATAGATTCTTACATAACTTGGCCCCCTTGGATAGTTGAGACTAAATCAGACATGGATGTGGTAGCTAATCAGAAACACAGGGGTCATTAAGGTATATGAAGCATAGCACAGAGGTTTGGGGAAAAGGAATTGTTGGGGGGAAAAAAAAAAGGAAAGACGATCTCCCTTCATCATATTCATTGTTGCTTATAATCATCTCTGCTGAAGCAGAGTCTTGCTTGTTTGTTTTAGAAGTAACCCCTGGTTTGTGCATAAGAAAATATATTAAGTATGCTAAAGATGATTCCTTTTCTCTCTGTAACAAAGAGTCAGGGGTCAAATTCTCAGCTGCTGTAATCCCCATTGGAGTTATTCTCATTCATTATTGAAATGGGCTAGATCTTGGGCTCACATAAGCTGGTGTAGCTGTATTGAAGTCAGTGAAAATATGTTGATTTTTTAGTGGAGGAAAAGTTGGTCCATGAAATGTGGCAATTTTGACTAAGCTGAGTGGTGTAGGCCAAATTATTTTCAGTATTTGGCAATGTCTGACTTTATTTAAGAGTTTATGTTATTACCATTTAGTATACCTGAAAAGAAAAACCCCTGCAGTAGAAATACAACAGTGAATGCAAAGCAACAGCCTCAGTATCTTACTTTCACTCTCTGCTTAAACTGATTTACACAACAGCCTGGTTGAGGACTGTATTTTGCCACACAAAATATGTCCACTGTTGTTTAGTAACAACACAGAGCCCCTGGAACCATTTTTTGAAATATTTTTTAACATTAAGAAACACTATAGTGCGCAGATCATCTCAGTGGAATAATGCTCTGGTACAGAGGAGCTCTAAATCAAATGATAAATTGAGTGTAACATCGATTATGCTAGCTATGCATAGAAATATATACATTTGATGATTATTATGACACATGAATGTTCAAGACAAAAAGTGAAAAATACATTTCAAGTTCTGTATATGTGAAAAACTGGCAATGATCTGTAATTTGCATCTAGCATTAAATTCTATAAATCTACTGGTGTTTTCAGCATTGAAAGCCTGATCCTAAATGGAAAGGTCATTATCATTATTAAGTTTTATAAGAAAATCAGTACGTGTACTAGTATCTATTTAATAACTGAGACATCATGAATGTCAGACTTAACACACTTTGCTGGGTGCTAATAACTCTTTAAGTGTACCCTTGACTCGAGTCGAAGGCAGTATTGGGATTTTTATATTATCTGAACTGCCTGGTAGCATTTAAAAGTACTTCCATAATAGCCAGGTAAAAATATAGTGACTTCACACAACTTTACCTAATTCTGCTCCTTTTCCAAAGGTTAAGCTAAACTCTTTGCTCCCCTCTTGTATAAGAACTGGATGTGCAGGCAGCTGAGTCACAATGGACCTGTCCTACTTAACCATTCCTTTATTTTTATTGGAGCATGTTGTGCTTCCTGAGAAAAGTATGTGTCAGTAGTGACAACAAAATGAAGCCTTTTGTACCCAAAAATAAACGCCTAGCAAAACAATATTTGTATCAGTGTCAAAATTGTTTTTTGAAATGTCTTGATGTAATGATGCTATCTAAATATAAAATATGTATTTATTCAACATTTTTTACACTTTTGTAATTCCTGCATTATATTATCTCTAATTCAAGTCCAGTGGTAAGTTGATACAGCTTGCTTCTTTCCCCTATGATATATTTAAATTAAAAATTGGAAGACAGAGTTTCTATTAATGAGCTTTGTAGGGATCTTTTAGTATTATGTCCCTAGGTGAGTTCCTTACTTGATATGAAGTCCTCATAAGAGGTGCTTGTGCACTTGATTAATTCATAAATGATGTTGAGGGCTGCATATTTTCACAATTCTTGTTAAATCCTAGTAGTCTGCTATTTCTCTGTACAGCGTATTGTCAGTTGCGATGCCCGTGTTATCACCTAATCACACAATTCTATGAGCACCATATTGCCCAGGTATTCTTATCTTCTGTAGTAAAGGTCACGGTCCTTTGGCAACATTTACGTCAGTTGGGGAGCAGAGAGGCTGACAAAAAGTATTCAGTTTGCTGAAAAAAAAAATCAACAAAAGCAAACTAGCAGCCAAAAATATTAGAAAGTTTTGTATCCGAAGAGAGCTTTTAGCAGCTAATACTAATTCAATATTGATCTACATAAGATCTAATAATACAAATGTACTGATAAGTTTATATGTTTACTCAGACTTTAGAGTGGGAGGTATGGCTACTTAGAAATGTCTACAAAGGTTACAATACTGGTAATGTGTAATTCTGCTGGAATTAAAACCAATGCATGCAAATCCAGAAGTTTCTTCCAACTAATTTGTGTAGACTGGAAGCAGTGGGTTTTTTTTGATGAAACCAATAGTACAGACTGCCTGCCAATATCAGCTGAGAAGTTGCCAGTATTTGAGGGCTACGGTCAACAAACTCGTTTGCCAGGGTATTCAGGGAAGGGAACTGAAATGGGTAAAACCATTGCTGCAGTACACTGCCCTGAGACACAGACTGTTATTGGCTACATATTGTGATATAAAACTGGATCGTATTTATTTCCGTGCAAACAAGATGACAGTTGTTAACAAATTGTTCTGCTAAACACACTATTCCTTAGGAAGTAGTCACAACTTTTTCCATATCGCTACCGATGATACTGTATTGTGAACTCTCTTGCTCAATGTGCGTACAAAGGCATAAAAACACATGGACAATTTTTTTTCTTCGAAGCAGTGGACCTTCAATTTTGTTTTCATGCAGAAACAAGAAGAAATTAACTGTCTCTCTAACCTAGCAGCCAAAGACTTTTACCTCAGAGGATGATACCTGAAGTTCTCACTTCTCATCTGCCAAATGCATCCACTTTATATAATATATACATTTTGTAAAAAAAAAAACCAAAAACCACCATAAATTCTTAAGATGGAAAAAGCTCGTTTGTTTGACTACTAGTTCCAAATGTTTTGTTTTGGTTTTTTTGACCATTCACTTTTTCATATGTTAAAATGAAACACAGAAGTCAAGAAAACACGACAGGACCCCACCAGGACTTGGATGAAAGACAAAAACTTAGCACCGCCAAGATTTTGAGTCAATATGTACCAATGAGACAGACTACCTGAAAGTATATTTCAAGATTATGCTATTTGTCTCTGTTCTTTTGTGGTTAAAATATTTAATTTTTAAATGGGTTTTATCTAGGCTCAGTTTTTTTTTTCCTAACCTAAATAAGCACAGGAGAATTTCACAAAATGCGGTTTTCTTTCCATTCTACTTTTCAGTCGAGCAATGGTAGGCTCAGTGCGGTCAGCTTGGTTGTAAACTGTGCTAAAACCCCAAAAGTGTCCTGACGCTGACAGTGCTAAACTGAAAACCTCCTGCATTAGATAGTTTGCATTGAAGATATAAAACAGGAGCAAGAGCAGTTGGAAAGGGAAAAAAAAAGAAAAAAAGAAAGAAAAAGAAAGATAAATGAAATTGAAGTAGATCCACCTCTTTGTGTCAGACAATGTGAAAGCTGAATAAAGTGTAGAGGCTACATTTAGGTAAAGTCTTAAGAATGAGCCAAAATTTGAGGTCATGAAGAGCTGGATTAAGTCAGGTGAGACCACTCAATTGCTTGGAGACTCATGTGTGAATAAGGTACTTCAAATCAAGGCCATTTTGCAGAAGAATACAGTGTCAGAGAGACCATACTCCCTAGGAAGGAACTTTTTTTTGTGTGAAAAAAGAAGTGTTGTTATAGAAGCTGAGTACAATTGGGCTACACAGTGCTCTTTGTTTCAAACCACTAGGGTGCTGTCTTTTCCCGTATTATTATTGCATGCTCTGCAGTAATTTAACATCTCAGAAAGCTAATAGTTCTCCTTAAATTGTAGCTTGCATATCATTACTGATAGTTACAGTAGAGTGCAAAGTCTATTTGCACACTACATATCCTGTACTGGGGTTTTTGCAAATCAAAGAACATCAGTGGAAAAACACTTTATACCCAATGTCTCAGAAGTACTGGATCAAGTTCAGCCTCTGAGGTATGCAAAGCAAAATCTCATTGCAGTTGATGGGTGATGCTTCTGCTTATATCAGTAATGAGGTACCAAATATAGTCTGCTGCATAAATAGCACCACTGATGCTTCAAAAGGTGGTAGAGCATAGTGCCTATTACATTTGTTTTGTGCCTCTTCAATAGTATAAAGAAATGTAAAGCACCATTTTGTAGGAGTAGTAGTACACGATGGGGTGTAACTGATACTACACTGACTGCTTTACATCCCTAGAAAAAAATAAAGTTTAACAGGGGAAATAGGCAAAGATGTTGTTTTCTGTTTATTACATTACAGCTACTTCTTAGAGCTACTGTAGTACAATCTGGTTGTAAGGGCATGTGTAAGGACTGTAAAGAGAGCTTACAGTTTGTTGTATGCACAGTACTCTGTGATCACAGAGCGCTCCAGTTACATGTGTCCAAGAAGTGGAGCCGGGACACTTACTTTGGTTCTTCTGCTAATACCATCTGACATGGTGCCCTGGAGGGGCCTACTGGGAGGCTAGGTATTGCTGAACTCTTAAATGGTCAAGATTCAGTCTTACATGTCACCATAAAGATGGAAGATTAAGCAAAATGTAACAAGACTTGCACTTAGGAAAATAAAGAGGAGCTGACATCTTGCTTAGCAGCTTTCACAGAGATCCAACATGAAATTAATGCAAATTAGAAACTTCTAGGACAAAAGCAAAACTATGGTCTTTACATTGACAGAATCAGGCCATGGTCCTGCCTCAAATTTCCAACAAAACAGAAGAGTGTGGGAATATAGCACTGAATGATTATTCACATTACAGTATAAGCCTGACATGAACACCAAGCAATCAGGTCTGGTCCGAAGGCTTCAGTGGGTCCTCAAATCAGTTGTCCAGGTGATGTATTCTGCAATCAGCACGAAAGGAGTCATACTTCAAATACTATGAGCTGTGTTTCTATAGACCTTTGAAATGTGCTATGTGGTCTAGATGGTCGTAAAAAATAATTATCATGTCTTTAGTTTCAGTGGTCCTGCAGCCTATATTACAGGTTAATTTGCCAATTGTAACTGAAAGTCCTTGAAAAACAGCCACACCATAACTCCTCTGACTATGATCATAGAATCATAGAATGGTAAGGTTGGAAGGGACCTCAAGGATCATCTAGTTCCAACCCCCTGCCATGGCAGGGACACCTCCCACTAGTACAGGTTACTCAAGGCCTCATCCAAAATGATGCCTATGATGCCATAGCTAAACTGTTCTGATACCTGTGCTTAGTATGCATCCAGGTTATTCATTTAGTGTGCTATGAGGAAATTTCCTGGTTCTAGTTTGCTTATATTTGGAGACAACAGTGTGAACTACACACACTGCTTGCAGTCTCTGAGTAGTTTTCCTCCTGGTGGAATTGTGGTTGAAATCATGGCCTGGGACAGCCCTCTAACATGTCCTGTCGCAATATGGACCTCCAACATTTAGCATACCTTGCGTAGAGAGAGCGTGCCTGGGCCAGGCACATGATTTGAACAGTCATTATTATGACGGTCTTAAGTACGTGTAGGGTTCTGGAGCCATAACACCACTTGTGAAATCAAAGCCTAGATCTTACCTTTTTGTGCTACAATAGGTGACAATATAAACACATCCATAAAGCCAGTACAGATTCTTCAGCACTTCAGTTTGCAGCGTAGACAGTGTGGTTAAGTATGGGAATGGACTGACAATTACCAGAATTACTGTTAAGTCACCTCTGCTTGCAGTTACCTAGCATTTTGGGAGGGACAAAGCGAGAATCACATTCCCATTTCCTACTTTGCCAGGCTATACAAAATTGCTCAGTATCAATGGCTAGCTCCTAATGCTCCTAATTCTTAAGACATGGGGGTTTAGTCGCAAACTCTGTTAGTGTTTTCTGTGTGACTGAGCTAGACTGTGTGTCTTTATTAACATTAGCAAATAGTGTGGAGCAAAAGGAACAGATTTTCAGAGTAAACCAGTTGATTCTAAGGATCTAATTTCTTAACTTTTTTTGGCTTCAGATTAGCCCTAGTTTGATTGCATGGATTGACTGATCTTTTGTGGCTGTAGAACATTATGCTTGTTTCTGAGTGTATCTCAGAGTACCATGTGAAGCTATGTAATCCTTGAAGGTACCTCACATGAATGGTAGTAGCTGGAATTTTGCTCTGCAGAAACTTTCCTACTATTGCTGACATTGATTGTTATGTGGATGAGAACCATTGGGCTAGAGAGCCTGTAATTGCAAAAAAACTTACCTCTTCATCCATGGGGAATGGCAGTATCATCACAAGAGGATGACCAGCGCTTGGACTAGTTGGAATATTATGGAGCAGAGACTTGCTAATGCAAATAACATTAGATAAAGATAATAGTAGTCTCAAAATCTTTCTTCTCTCAGACAAAATCTCAAGTCATCTCAGATAATTTGTTTTGACAACACCAAAAACTGGACAAAATAAAACTAAGTAAACAGAAGCCAGATATTTAAAGAAGCATTTTACAGTGCCTCATATGTATATTCCTCTCCCGCCAAACCTTCTTTTTTCAGTCAGATTTTCGCATCTCTTAGTTACCAGTACCAAATTACAGAAAATTTAATCCACAGATTAATTTAATGAGTGACAATCCATCTCAAAATGAACATTTTTTCCCCTATAAATCATGGAGATGGGAATGTCCATGTATCTATATGTCTCAGAGTGCAACCAGCCCATCTATTACATTATGAGATTCATTAAATAAACTTTGAATATGTCCAGGAGAGTATTTAATTCTGAAGATGACTCAAGAGAGACAACAATGCCGCAGGAAAATTCTTAGCACCATCCTGAAGTCAGTAGGAGCTGTCAGAGGAGCCAGAACTATATCCTGTATGTTTTGTTTTTCTTCAGACGTCAGTTACCTGCATACAACATAAATACAATGTGGTCAGAGAAGCTGAAATCAATGAATGTGGGGAAAGCAGATGAAAACATAAACCAGACAGATATTTTTTTCCAGACCAAGATTTTTAAGTCTTCTGTATTTTGTCATTTGTTAAGTCACAAATAGTTATAAACAGAGCTGCAGTTCAGAGAGTCTTGTTTTTAACATAAACAAGATATAGGGTATAGCTCTGTATGTCAGCCAAACTTGACTGTAAGTTATGAAAATGATATATATGTATAAAAGAAGTGTCAGATCCTAACTGAAAAATGATATTTGCACATGAATAAATATAAGGAACACACTGAACTCCAGAAAGACAGTAAATATTTAGCAGACAGTAACCCAGATTAAATTAATGCATGCATTATACTGTATTTGGGAAATTAATTTAACTCAATACACCCAAACTCAGAAAATGGGGAAGTTTGTATCATTTAGATATTGCTTCTCATACTGTTGTGTCTGTCCTAGCTGAGAAAACTTCTGTACTGAATTTGTTCAACTTTTTATTTAATTAGATCTAGAAGTAGAATAACAGACTGTATCAAACTGAATTAAACACACAATGGAACTTTATCAGACAAAACTTGCACAGTTGTTAATATATTTATGCTTTAAATGTTTGTACTTTTAAATAATCAAGTCATATAAAACCACCCATATCTGTAAAGTACTCATTTAAATATTGATTAAAAAATTAATTTTTCCAAACAACATGAACACTTTTTTTCAAATTATTACTATAAATTCTCTTACAGTCTATTATTTGAAACTGAAAAAAAAGAAGTAAACATGTCAGATAAAATGTTAACTCTCAACTGTTTCTGTGCTACAGGCTGGTTTAGCTATATACCAGGTCACAGCAGTCACTGTAGTAAACAATGCTTCAAACTTCCAAAGCCTGAAGAGGTCAGTATAGCAACATCAACAAGAAGTCATACAGCTTCACTGAAAAAATTAGCAGTCACAAATATTTATCGTTAAAACACGAACATGATGTATTGTTCTGGGTGTTGTCATAACTGTGGAGGTTATTCCTGCAAATCTGAAGTAATACTGCAAATTCTAAAAGTTTTTAAAACATACTTTTGCATTTGCATTTGTTAATTATAAAAGGGTTAAATATCTTTTCCTTGAGAGTGTTTAAGAAAAGTTGGATGGGCGTTATGGAAAACTTAAGCACACTCTTTGGAAGCTGTCTTCTCTGTATTGCCCTGTCAATGACCTCTACTCTGACACTGAAGGAATACCCTCCGTGTGGGTGAGAAGTAATTTGCTTCAATAGCTCTCCTGCTACAGACATCTATAAAAAGTAGACTATAAACATATACCCTGCATTTGCTTTGGCCCTAACAAAGTTTACACCATCAAAGTCATTTGGAGCACAACTTTCAGATGTTAGTGACAAACTAGACTATAATGAATGATTCAAATGGTAAATGCCAAGCTCAAAGCTTGATGCAATGAAACCTCCAAATCTGAAATGAAGTGACAAATAAATCTTGCTAATCAGGCACTGGAACAATATCATATTAATTTTATTTACCCTTTTAATCACCTTTTCACAACCAACTCACTCATAGCACTTAAAGTAGTTACATTAGTGTTTCACTGCACAGTTTCAATAATATATTAAAGAATATGCAGATATTCAGACTGATTTTGAGAAACAAAGAGAAAGATTTTGAGAGATGCCAGCTGGGTTCAGACATAAATAATTTACTTCCTTCAAAACACTTCACTTAAGTGGGCAAAAGCAGATACATGATACCCACACCACAAAATGTGACCTTCCAAAAAATGCAAAATATTATATAAATAAAATATAGGGGCCCTCCCCTTCCTTTGGAAATCTGCAAAAGTTCAGGGTAAGTGTTTTGTCTCTGCACACAGTGTTCTTTCTTGTCTCAACTGTACACCAAAACATTAATTTTGCAAGGTGGATGCCGAGATCTTGAAAGTGGTTCAGCATTCGTTTATTTCCTTTCCCTATGGACATTCATATAATGAAAGTCTTCATATCTTTTTATCTTTATATCTTTACAGTTTCTCAAAAGTAATGTGGAGGTCTTAAAATCTTTACCCCTTCCCAATTTCTCAAAAGAAATGTGAATTGCTCAAAACTGAGTAACTGTATAAAAAACATCTGAAAAAGGTAAACTATCCTGAATATGAGTGATGTGTCAGATGCTCTACTGATTCTATTTGTGCATCTCCACTAAAAGAAAATTGTACACAGGTCTGTGGCAGTGGGAGGATTACATCTGAGACCCATTTTGAAAGGCATACTTCTCTTCCTGTCCATGTATGCGATTACATAGAAACTTGACATCTCCAGAAGACCAGGGTGTCAAAGTTAAATGATAAATGATGAAACATACCTAATTTTGCCTATTTTCTCTGCAAACCTATGTTGTTATATTAATATGGATTCATGATTTTTTGTACTGCTTATATACATGTCACTTGCCCTCAGGTTTTAATTACACTGTTTTGCAACATAAGAAAACCGTAAGTCTGAGTGTCCAAAGTGTTGTGAGGATTTAATGTGACCTCATCAACTCCTAATCAAAAACTATACCCAAGAAGCTTATAAGGGCCAATTTTTAAAAAAAATGTATTGAGCAGGAGGGAGGTCACAGAGAAAAATCTTAAACATATATTAAACCCCAACTACTACCAAGAGAGCTTGCTGCCTGTAGCAGCCCTAGCATGATACTGAAGCAAGGACTTGCTTCATTTAGCTCCTGCAAAACCAAGTCTAAGAAGCTCTTTCTTGGCCACACTCATAACTGTCTTTCTGACAAAGAAAAAAAGAATACAGTTCACAACCTGCCTCCTGATATTGTAAGTATGGAGATGAATTGTTGCTCCTATAAAATTTCAAAGTAATTGTAGTTTGCCACTTAAAAGAGGATGTGCAAACTATACGTTAATGCTTTGAGAAAAAGAAAATGATAGTTTTTGACTTAAACCAACTTATTCAAATAGTAGGGAAAGTTTAAGTAAATCAGTCCACAGACTTTTATTTTTGAAGATTATGTGCACTGAAGTGAAAAGCGATAACTTTTCTGAAATAATCATAAACTACTTTCCTCTCACATTCTGTTCATGTGTGGTGGATATCAGACCAGCTAAAGCAACAGCATAGATTCTGAAATTTTGGTATGAACCTGGAATAAAGTACAGTGACTTGAAATTCAAACAAGAAAGCTAAAGGTGAACAGTCTAGAGCTGGTAATATAGATTTTGTCCTTGCAACCTTGATTCTTATTCATTTATTTTCCCCTGTGCAGAATGAATGCAGAATAGAGATGAAAAAGATGGTCTAAGCAGAAGTGCTTCAGCCTTACTTTTCACAGACATGCATGACTGTTCCTGGGTCTAATTAATTAGACACAGTCCTGTAAAATGAATGAGACTTAAAATATTTGTGATTTCAGTAGGTTTAGAGTAAATACAGAACTGAACTTAACTATTTTTCTGTTTATCATCATCACTGTATTTCCTACACCATCAGTCCTACACATCAATCATCAGAGGACCTATAATTCCTGTCACAATTTGTTTTCCAGGTATTTTCATTTTTTTCTAAACATTATCAGTAATATTGTCATTTTAAAGTCAATCTTCCCTTCTCTGAAATTCAGGATTGATGGGGAGGGAACAGAATTCTCTAGAAAATCTACAATCTCAAGAATGCATTTTCATTTCATTTAGAACAAATTATATTTGCTCAGTCGGTGATGAAAGGCAATTGGTAATGAAAGGCTGAGAGAAGTACACTCAAATGTTTTCAAGAAATAGTAGATTTACTCTAACATACACAATAGCTGAAAACTACTGAAAATAATACCACATTCAGCCTGTCCTAAGAGAGTCTGTAGCAGAAATCCCACTGGTTTCAGAAGAAGCAGATGGGATGGGAACACACTTTCTCCAGTTCCCTGGAAAGACACTCTTTGGCAGAAGACAAAACCAAACTCAGCATATAGCTTTACCTTTTCCTAATATTAAAAAAAAAATATGCTTGCTTTCCCACACCTCTCTACTTTTAGGAGAATCTTGAGAATCTGCTAGCAAAACATAGTGACAAAACTGGAGGCATGAGGTGCTGCAAACGTAATCAGTAGTCAGATATATTCAGTACTTCTTAGTCTCTACACAAAACCAGTGTATGGCTCTCGTGGATATCTGGCTAACTAGAACTCTTTAATAACATCATACACTTGTGTGATGGCTATGTGCAGCTGTATGTGTAGCACCCTGGGCCACACAGCAGAAATCATCATACTCTCAATATGATAGAAAATATGAACATTTACTGCTCTATGCAGAAGATATTCTCATTATATATAATCAGAAAACTTACTTTGGTCCTACTGCCACAATTTGTTTTTATTTTATTTTATTTTATTTTATTTTTTCTTAATTTTTAAAATTCTCCATTGTCTTAAGCTTCTCTCTGAAATCACCAACCAGGTGAAATTAGAGCACTTGTTAAGTTAGAAAAATTTAGCTGGATTTTTTTGAAACTTTTTTTTTTTTTTTCCTCCTGAAGTTGAGCTTTATTCCCTGAGGCCAAATCCTCCCTATACTTACTCATGAGAGTAGTACTGTTCACTTCAGTGAGGAAGCTTTTCAGAGGAAGGCGGTTTTGGCCCTAATGGGATATACCAACCTCTTCTAAATATAGATGTAAGATGTATGAGAAAAATCCTCACTGAGGGAAATCAGCAGTGTTCTTTTTAAGTCAATGAAGCTAAACCCATTTATAGGTACTGAAGTTGTTTCCTTGTGTTTTCAGACTTCACAAGTCTTCGCCAAGTATTTATCACATGCAAAATGACACGTTTTGGCTAATGACGTTCCTATTCCTTCATCTAAAAAGTCTTCATTATATAATCAATACTGGTGACTCAGTCCTTGCTACTACAACAGGAGCAAATTTTACCTAAGAGAAATTATTTGTGTGGTCTATGTAGCATGACATACTCTTAAGCATTTTGTTGTTAATTAAGAAACTAAGAAATTAGTTGTTTAAGAATTATGATACAAGATATAATTAGTTGAAAAATAATACCTCTCTGAGCTTTAAAAGAGCTCCGGAGCTGAAAGTAGTCATGTCCTTGTGATATTTCAGTGACAATTTCTATTTTAAGTGTCAAAAACAACTCTGCTATCTGGAGCAAGTAGTGTAGTATTCTCTCCTTTTAATATTCTAATCGTGAGGTGTAAAGTGAAATGGTTGCACAGTGTAATGGTGGTAAAGAAGCTGAGTGTCAATGAGACGGGAAAGGTGACAGACACGGAATGAGTCCCCAAGGTGCTCTCCAAGTGCATTGGATAAAGATTCCCCTGGGAAATTTTTCTCATTAGTTCTCAGACACAGTTCAGTAATTCAATAGCACCAGGTTACCATTAGTCGCAAGACCAAAATATGTTACTTTCTGTGCTTTAGCTCGTTGATTTGTATGTCGTTTTATGAAAGAAAATTTTGAAGCTGTCTGTCATTCAAAGTAAGTTCATATGTTGTTTACATACCTGAGGATGAGCCATGACAGGAAGACGCTGACTATCCTATTACGAAAGAGCACAGAAATTAAACAGAGAACAGACACTTTTAAGGATGTTCGAAGATGCGGTAATGAATGATCGCATTGTACAAACATGGTAGCGACATTGCAGATTGATTTTTTTTTAACGCTAGCATTTGAAAAAAAATTAATTGTAGTTTGAGAGGCAAAAATGATCAGCAAGCAAAAACTGAAGTACCACCACCCCAGATGTTTAGGGTTGTTTTTTTTTTCTTTCACAGTTTAATAATTTTCTGTGGCTTAAAGAAGAAATGTGTATGTATTCAGTTAATATGGGGAAAAGCAGCTAAAAAAGTTTGACGGTTAGCTAATTTTATGTGTAATTACTTTGTGGAAATGTTAAATTGAATGGGTTATTCTCAACACTTTTTTTTTTTTTTTCCTAAGCAATAAAAAATATATACTTCTATTCTATCATAGTTAACTGCACTCCCACTCAGCACTCGAAGGGGTAATGGCTGGAGGTGTTGTCTCTCTCATTATCCACTAGGGTGGAAAGAAAGGAGTATCCATCCTTAATGATCGTTTAAAACCCCATTGTTATATTAAAAAGTCATGATGACAAAATACATAATACATGAAAATTAGATGCACAAGCATAACAAGTTATTATATGTTTTACCTGTGCAGAGGATTCCTTTTTATTTTTATGTATTGTTGTGTGTGCTCCATAATATTCCAATTTAGTTTTCTCTCCTGATTAATCTATTTGGCACTCATAATTGCATCTTCCACTTACATTTAAGAGACAGAAGCTGCGCTGCTTAAAGTAGTCTGAAAAGTATAGACATTTTAGCTTTTTTAAAAAAATGGATGTATTCTCTGTAAGCTTTATAATTTTTTTTTTTATTTTAGGTTTTGGATTGAGGAGCTGTTGTTTTTTTCCCCCTCCTTATGTGCAATGTACAACATTTAACATAAGAAAAAAAATTATCTGCACATAGTTGTCTGTCTTGAACAAAAAAAATTGACATCTGCCAGTCAACAACTACTTCATTTTCGACCCATCGGCCCGGTGAGATTTTGATCTTTTATTGCAGTCCTATCAGAATCATGCAACTGAGGTGTCTCATTTAGCCTACAAAATCGACTTATTAGTAGGATTCCTTAACAAGAAGAATTATATTCCCAACAAAATTATGCAGTAAATAGGACTCATTGGTTTACGACTAGAGTCCACTTGCTTATCGTTTTACTGCGAAAAGGCCATATGTTAAGTGCTGTGGTATCTATGCCAAATAAATCATCGAGAGCCAGATCCTATTAATCTTACTCATGTATGTTATTACACTGAAGTTGGATGTTTTACTCTCACGATTGAGGTGAGAGTGTTTCTTCAGAGTGGCAGTTTTCTAGGACTGTAAATGTACCTGCTTCATGTATATTATTTTCTTCAAATTTGTGCACCGCAGCCTCCAAATGAAGCTTTTCATTGAAAATGTTTCAATAACTCTTCAACCCTAAGCTATCTCCAAACTAATGATCAGGCTCCAAATAAATATGCCAAATACTTATGGTATTATTTATGTGCTATACACAAGCTCATCATTGACTTATGAATTGTAAATATTTATAAGTGACTCGTATTAAAGTAGTTGTCAACTGCAGCTACAGTACTTCACCTTCTGTCACTCCCAGGTATCAAGGGGGCTGATTCAATCACTCTCTTGTCAGGCTACCTTTCTTCTCCTGAATACCCAAATCCCTAAACACAACAAAATACAAATGAATGAAAAGTGCTAATGATGCATCATTACCAAGAGGTATCAAGTTTTTTAAGGTCCTTTGCTGACTAAATTTTAAATTAGCACAATTATTCAGAGCATTCCCCAAGGCACCATTCATTATGCTTAGTTGCTGAGCTGAGGCACACTGCAAATGAAATATATATTGCTGTCCACATGTCTGTCTACCTTCCTGGAGTAGGAACACGTCTAATATCTACTTGAAATGACAAAACTCAAAATTTATCATATAAAATAGTTTTGTGTATTGGAAGACATACAAGTATGCATATATTTTAGCCTTGATGATATTACTGTGTGTTTGTTACTGCTAAACTGTTACCTAAAATGTATTTATCCTCCTGAATGACATGGACGGGCACTTAGAGACTGAGCATTTTATTTAAAATTATTGTTTCATCTATTTCCCAATATGGCAATTTTAGTTTTGGATGGAATGCAAAAAACAGTTGAATCTGGGAGCTAGAATGCCTCCAGTGCTGCCTAAGATTTCCAGAAGCTTATGGTGCACAGAAGTTTCATTTTTTGTTTTGCTCTGTCATCAGCAAACAGGTCTGAGTGGACACTTCTCTACTAAATGCATTGGGCAGCCTACACAGGCAGAAACGATTTAGAATTCGCAGTAGTAGTGACTCGTGTTACATCTACCATATATGCCAAAAGTTGGGGTTTTTTTGGTGAAGTAAATAAAGAATCATAGAATCATAGAATCGTAGAATCATAGAATGGTAAGGTTGGAAGGGACCTCAAGGATCATCTAGTTCCAACCCCCTGCCATAGGCAGGGACACCTCCCACTAGTACAGCTCACTCAAGGCCTCATCCAATCTGGCCTTGAACACATCCAGGGAGGGAGCATCCACAACCTCCCTGGGCAACCTGTTCCAGTGCCTCACCACCCTTACTGTAAAGAACTTCCTCCTAACATCTAGTCTAAATCTCCCCTCTGCCAGTTTAAGCCCATTGCCCCTTGTCCTGTCATTGCAGGACCTTGTANAATCTGAAGGCCTTGATCAGTAAGATATTTAACAGTTCTCTGAGGTAACATTGACAACACAACTCCTTACTTGAATTGTCCACAAAGTACCTTAATCAGTTCAGTGCATGCAACAACATGTAGGGTGCTTGCTATTCCTTGTGAACCACTGGTTGCATTTTTTTAGAAGAACAATTAACAAGTCTTGCCTACATGCGAGTGGGCTCACCAAATAGCAGTTGGCATCTCTTCCAGGAAATTGCAGTGCCCATTTTGTTCTCAGACAGATCAAAAAAGGTATGTTCGTAAAATAAAATCATTTCTGTATGTATCTAGCTGCGAACTCTTGACCTGCTTTTTTAGCCTGGTGACATCACCACACATGAGTTGGGCCCCACAGCACAGATGTTCTTTCATGTGCAGTGTTATCACTTTCACTAAAACACTAAAGGCATGACTTTCAAGCAGTTTTAAAATTCAGATCAGTTCTGCTCATATTTAATCTAGACATGTTGGTTTAACACCAAGCCAAGTCAGACCTTTTAATGTTCAGTGGCCACGATATAAAACTCTTCACTGTGTTGCGCCGATAAATTCAGAAGTGCAGTGTAATTTGCTACAGTGGCAGTGGCTGTTGCAAAATTTAAGCAAGAGTATGAAATAACTGTTCTATTTGTGTTTTACTACAGAACTTCAGGTTTTTGGACAATATTCTTTTTTTCTCAAAAGCAACGTGAGCACAGGATAACTTACTGCTGCTGCTTGCTTTGGTCAGATTGAGATTTGGTTAAAGGTAGGGTGCACAATGTGATCACACCACTCTCCATTTAGGAACAGTTTCACCATGGAGTTATTTAGGAGTTATTTAAAACACACGATGGAAAGAAAATGCCACTTGACACCGACATCAAGTATCTTTGTTCATTTTGCATTGTCAATAGCTCCAGTGGTAGCACTATTCTTTTGACGCTAAAAGCAGATGTGTGGGTTAAGTATGGGAGCAATTCAAATGTCCATAGTAAACTGCAGGGGGGCAGAGAGAGCTCAGAGAGCAGCAGCTTTAAAGTAATTGACTAATACAGTAAGGATATTAAAGTCATTTAGTGCCAAAAGGGAACACACTGATCCTTGACCCTGAGCCACTTTGGAGTAATCTAGTATTCAATCCAGCGTGTAATGACTGCCAGGCCTGTCAATCCTCCGGGCTCTCCAGTCAAATGCCTGTGGCTACTATTGGCTTATGGTAAAACGACAAAAATGCAAGGAAATGCCTCTCAATCAGGCTATGATGTGATAATGTTATTGCTCCAACGTATTCTATATTGTCCCTGCATAGTTTAATCTGTTGAGATCCATGTCAAAAATTGCCCTTGCTCCCCAGAGGTCTTTACTCAACCTTTTAGTAATACAAGTGGATTTGAAAGGAGAGGAGTAACTCACTTGATGAATTGTTTCCAGTTAATATAAAAAATAAGAGGTCAATAGTGGCTTAAAGGCTAACCATGGAAGGTAAAATTAGAATAAGCGTGCTGGTAATCTGATTAGTAAAGACTTGCTCTTCATTTACCCTGGTGAGTAGAATACTTTACAATAAATAATATTGACACAGAAATTTATTTACATGAGTGACACAATTCCTCCTAAATTTAGATGCTGAGAGGACTTTCAGTTGGGAAGCAATAAGAACAAAAAGCTCTCTTGCTTCTGTCACTTCTTGTCCTTATAACTTCTGCAACTACTGGGAATCTTGAATTTTAAATTAGGTACCTCACATTTGAAAAATATAATTATTGCTACAGGCTGAGTAGTCCACTTGAGCTTGAAAGAAGGAAATTGCCATTTTTTGTTATTTTGATTTTGCTAATTAAAACAGGGAAACTGACCCACATAGATTCTCTAAAGTTAAAAAGTCAAAATGGGATAATAATTATGCAAATTTCAATGCACTGCTGTAAAAATGATCTTTGTATTTCATTATACAATCTCCACTGTTTCTGAACTTCACTTTCTATGTGCTGTACATAAACTTTTGGAAGGGAAAAGCTCAGGTGGTAGTGACGCTCCATTATTTTTAGAGAACCGAGAGGTTACGTAACAGGCACTTTGACTAATTTTGTTCTGTGTGTTTCCACAAAGCTCTCCACGGGGATGATACAGTACAAAAAAGAAAGAAAGAGAGAACATCTCCTGAGAAATGTCTTGCTTATAACTTTGAAATAACTTCAGTGTCAAAAACAAATGGCTTTTTCCAAAATTCTGCCAGTCCTCTCTCAGTTCAGTGCCCAAAAGTCATTATTCAATGTAAAGTTCTATTTATATAACCATTTTCCAGCCTGTACATACTCTTTACACTTGAAAAATTATGATTTTGTGAATGGTTTAGGAAAATTGTCCTTTTGTGCTCACTGAATTTCCCAGCCATGAGGGTGAAAGCACATGCAACACATACTGTGGTCCCATCAGGAGATGGCTGGCTGTGTTCCAGCAGATGCCTTTGCAGGCGGTTTTATCACAAGCTAGTGTTTTCACAGGAAAAAAATAGAAAGTTTACAAGCCAGCTAACCTCACCCAGCATATGACAAGATTGTCATGTTATTGCTCTGCAACAGAGCAATTAGTGAGTGTCAGTGCCATGTGAATAAATGTCTATAGCCTACATTTTGGCAAGGGAGGGTCTTTGTAGGGTCCCACAGGAACAAGTTCCCTTTTTGGTTGTGAAGCTCTTAAAATGGTGGCGCACTCAGCACTACCCATGTTCTCTCTGAAGTACTCACATCACTTTTCCTCCCATATCATGGTGTCTCTCTCTCCCCTTTAATTGATAATACTTACATCAGTGTGGCACTCAAGGAATGGTTCAGGGTGAAGCTGTGTGAATGGGGTGGGAAACACCAGAAAAAAGTGCAAGGGATCTTTGCTGTAACATTGACATTGTAAATGCTACCAGGCGTGAAGCTACTTCTTTTGGTGGTCTGTATTCTGTGGGTTTTTTTACTGGCAACTCGCTCACTTCATCCATTGACCCTGTCACTCAAGGGGCCTGGAAGGTGCTCACAATGGTGATCTTTAGAGCAATGGTATTCCATGAGGTATACTTTTGAATCACAAGAAGAGAGGGAAAAACTTTCAGAAAATGCAAAAGAATTCCTTCTGTTCCCCTACATACTTGAAACTAGAAATGCCTTAGAGCTAATAGGTCAGGCATTGCTGAGACGCCCACAAAACATTTCAAAATGCAGGTATCTCAGCTCTAATGCATCTTCCTTTGTACCTGTTGTAGAATGATCATGTTTTTATTTAAATTCCAGACTTTAAGTGCAAGTCTAAAAGCCACCTGGACCCCTAAGGGTCTGGATGTTTTTTTTTTTTAGAGTGGAATCCGTATTCATACCTCCTGCTGTCTCACTCTTATTAAATTAGTGTAATTTTGCAGCCTATGAGAAGAAGAAAATTTGTCCTTTGCACTCCCCTTTTAGTAGCATTTAAAACCATTAGTAACATTTCATAAACAGATTTTGAAACGACAGTGCAGTCTTTTCAAAGCAGGGCTTCAAACACACACACACACACACACACACACACACGCATAAATGCACACATGCACACATGGCGCTTTTTTCTGATTTTGGAATAAAACTTCAAATGACTTTATTAGCTTAAGCATCGCACCAAATAGAGATTTATGCACATACATTTGAAAAAACAGACCCCTTGAAAATAAAGCAGTTGCAGCCTATTATTTTTCTTTGACAGTTTTTAAAATTCCCCTAAAAAAATGAAACAGCGTGAATACTGTCAATATATCACAACAGCCACATTAGGTTTTGTGATATACATCATAATATAAAGAGCACTATTAGAGCACAACCTGGGAACCATTAAATCATTCTAAATCACTGTTACATTCCATTAGTGTCAATGGTGAAACCACATAATAGGCTTTATTACAAACTTCACCTTGGTAGGCCATTGTCTCTAATAACCACTTCTCTATGATGTGGTATCATACCCAGAAATCCAGGGAGATAATAAAGGCTCCCTTATTTCTTTTTTATTGGATGGGTAAAGTTAAATTTAGCTGTAAGTAAAAAAAAAAATTCTGGTAGCTTTGTTCACTAACTGTGAGTTGCTGCTATTTGGACAAAAAGAAAATTAGGTAGACTTGGGAGAACAGTTTGAAATAAATTTGAATCCTGGTAAATGCTAGAGGCCAAGGTAAGACAGGCAGTCCCAGCAATTACAATGTCATTTTTGAAATGCAACTTAGTGCATTTATGCCCTTCTTTACACTTTTGTTCAGATGCAAAGCATTGATTATAGAAACATGATAGGAATTAAATTTATATTTCCATCTCTTCAACCCCTATATAAGCAGTATCTATTAGAAAATTAAAGAAAAAAAAAAAAGGCAGAGAAAAGACAAAAAAGAAGGAAGGAATTTGGAAGGAAGGAAGGAATTTGGAAGGAATTTGAAAGGAATTTGGAAGGAAGGAATTCAGAAGGGAGGAAGGAATTTGGAAGAAAGGAATTTAGAAGGAAGGAAGAAAGGAATTTGGAAGGAATTCAGAAAGAAGGAATTTGGAAGGAATTTGAAAGGAATTTAGAAGGAAGGAATTCAGAAGGGAGGAAGGAATTTGGAAGAAAGGAATTTAGAAGGAAGGAAGGAAGGAATTTGGAAGGAAGGAAGGAAGGAAGGAAGGAATTCAGTTAATGATAACACAGATGATCTTGAGAGACTGTAACATGGTCATTTGGGTTTAGCACAAAAATCTTCCCCATTCTGGGGACGTGACCTTATTTTGTTCATAGTCACAACATTTCATTTCAGTCATTTTGCAGTATCAAACTTGTGACTTCAGTGCACACAACACTGCAAGATTCTACTGTCATTCAGCTATATGTGTGTCTGTAAACATTTCTTGTTCTTATGCCTTATGTACAGTGCCTGTCTTTACAATTCTTTCATGTGAGTTCTATACAAGAATTGGAGTAACTGAAAGGTAGATGTGAAGAGACAGCTGAATACACCAACCCTATAATACAACTGAGTTAATGAACTGTATCCCCTTGTCCACCTGAATGAGTTCCAGAAGAAAATTTTTCACAATGAGAACAGTTAGACATTGGAATAATCTCCCAAGAGAAGGAATGGATTCCCCTACATTGGTCAGTTTTAAGTCTCAGATTGACAGGTAGCTGGGCCATCTGATATGAACTGGACTGTAGCCTAGAAAGGTTGGACCAGATGATCCCTGGGGTCCCTTACAACCTGGAATTTTGTGATTCTGTGATTTTATCCTTAAACTTTCCTGTGGGGGCTGATTAGGGATGGGTTTAAATAAGAACTGGCCCTTACATCACAAAAATTAAAAGGTTTTAACAAAGTCAACAAAATCAAGTCATTTTCAATTGGATCAGTTGTTTATCAAAATGAAAGTATCATAGAATCATAGAATGGTTTAGGTTGGAAGGGACCTCAAAGATCATCTAGTTCCAACTCCCTGCCATAGGCAGGAACACCTCCCACTAGTACAGGTTATTCAAGGCCTCGTCCAACCTGGTCTTGAACACCTCCAGGGAGGGAGCAACCACAACCTCCCTGGGCAACCTGTACCAGTGTCTCACCACTCTCACTGTAAAGAACTTTCTCCTCCCCTCTTCCAGTTTAAACCCATTGCCCCTTGTCCTATCATTACAAGACCTTGTAAATAGTCCCTCCCCAGCCTTCCTGCAGGCCCCCTTCAAATAATGGAAGGCAAGTATACCCCCTTCAATCAAGTAACCTTTAATAAAATGTAACAAATTAGCCAGGAATACACTTTGCTAACCTCATAAAGCTGAAACATTTTTGTTTGTTACACATACTCCAGAATTTAATCAATTCATTTGATCAAATCTTCCTTTGTCCGATAATTAATTCCTTTCCTTTTTTGCATTCTGTTTTTTCCTGCATCTCTCTCAAATATTCCTGTTTTAAAATGATGACCCAGTTCAGCATTCCCTGATATGTCCCATATCTTTGTGGCACTTCTGCACTTATCTTTCCCTTCTAAATGGCAATTTTATGTAACAACTTGCATATATTGTCCCTTTCATACACTGGGAAAAACAGTTAAGGTTTGTGTTGTATTTCCTTACACTCATTCCTGGTAAATGTCAGATCTTTACCTTCAACATTAATTTTAGTTTCCACTAGATCATTCTGACTTTCTTATCAGAATAATATCTTGCTATGCATGAAATACGGTTTTAGAAGTGTGAATCTGGTTTCTTCGTCTACATAGTATGAATTTACTAATCTCCCAGGCAAACTACTGAGAGCTACAGAAATCCTCTATCTCCAGCATGTAAGATCTGAAATTTGAATGTAAAACTCACTCTGAACTTGGAATACCCCAAAGGTAGGCTGATCAGTCACTGGAAACAAAAGAAAGACTCTGTGAGTAAGGAAAACTGTAAAAGGACAAAAAGGTATGTCGAAAGAGATAAGAATGACAATAATATGGTGTGACACAGACTGAGTAATTACTGATTAACCCTAGTGACTGGACTTGCATTCATTTATTCATTTGGGGTAACCTGAGTTTAGGGTCACATTCTTCAGTTGTGGATGAAGTCAGATGTAGTTCAAAGAGGAATAGAAAAGTGGGGAGAAGAAGTGAAAGATGTCAGCAGATGAGAGATCTCAGAAATACACTTAGTCTCTTGGATACTGTTATAAAAGTCTAAGTCTCTTTCCATATTGTTTGTTTACACTTTGGCATGGAAGAGGGCAGTCCTGCTCTCAAAGTCAGCACTGTATGTCCTGCCCCTCTTACCGGTGTTTCTTATAACTTGCAAAATGCTAGTGGTTTGTTCAATTGTCTAAAATGAGTCAAAAGAATGGGTTAGTAAGACAGTCATGTAAAAAAAAAAAAAAAAAAAGGAAACAAAATTTTGCCTATCAGGCTTTCTAGGGGCTTACAAGAGAGAATGTATGAGATTTGGTTTAATTAGTCCACGTCTGAAAAAAAATATTTTAGCTAAAAGATCACCCTTGATCTTGTTTTCTATTTCCAGCCTATACTGTATTTTTTTAATTACTGTAAATGTAGTGCTGTTGGTGTTGATGATGTGAACGATTTCTGCTGCTGTTTGAACTAGATAGTCTGTGAAAGCCTGAGTAACTCCTTGAGCTCCTTATTTTTTTAATCCAACCTTTTTCCTTCCATGACCTCTCTTCCCCAATTCTCCACTCCACTCCACCCCTTCCCTCTCTCACCCTGAAACTAATGTGGTCTAAGCAGTCAAATATTTAGAAAGGTTAATTTTGAGATGTATGTAACATGCAAATCCAGTCCAATCCAATGTGCTTAGCCTTGGCTTTAATTTCCTTGCAATGTTAACTTTGCAACTTTACCCTCTTAAGAAGTGTCAAAACATACCCTGCCCTAGTATCAAACTTAAAATGAACTACTACCTTACTAATTTTAAGAAAGGACTGACTCAATAATTTATATAATTAATGTGGAGCACTAGCTATAGCTTGTTACCATGCTCAGCATCCAGGTTTTTTTATTTTCTCAATGTAAGCTGATCTTTTGGCAATTTCTTTCATTCCTGGCATTAGATGTTGTAATGATGGAGAGATTTGCCCTATTCAGGTTAGCTCATAATCCCCTTCCTTTGCCTGTCCCAAAGTGTTACCACCCCTAAGTGTGTCTGGCACTGAAATATTAGCCACCACAGCTTCCAAGAAGAGGATTATGGATGCTCAGTACCTCATGCTGTTGCACCCAGTGACAAAATACTGCTTATGCTCTGGCTGAGTGACATAAATACTTATTAGCATCCTTACTGTTATGCCTCTGTTTTTCTTGTAGTTTGTGATGCAAAGGATACAATCTCTACAATCACTATTTCTTCTCCTAATTTCTGTCCTCTCTGTTGTCTGTGTTGTTCAGCAGACAATAGCCTCTAGCGTATGGACACATCTTTCATACAAGGTAAAATAGTTCTCAAATGTCACTGAAGTCAGTAAAATAGACTGGACTAAAATTGATCTGGGTCTGAAGCAGCACACAAGAGAAGTATTCGTATCCTTTCCTTGGGCCTCTGTAATTAGTTAGCAGGGTTGGGGATTCTTGTTCCTGTTTCTTATTTGCAGTCGTTAAAAAAACCCATCACTTGCTATCTATTCTGTATCTCATGTGCTGGACTGGCAGACTTAGGAATTAAAAAAAAAAAAAAAAAAAAGAAAGAAAGAATTATCTCTTCGGGAATTAGTGCACGATTCTATGTCTGTACAGTGCGGCCTGGGAAAAGAAGCAGGAAGATTTTAATGACGGACCTTTTTTACGGAAATATTTGAGAGCTTGCCGTGTTATGAAATATATGCAAGCATTTGGTGCTGCATGGTTTATAATGCCCTGAAGCAAGTTGTAAGACTTATCAGCATCTGGGAAGATCAGAACCTTCCGTTTGGGTTTTGATTAATCAAATATATTATGAAATCTTTGCTATGCCTGATTTTTGAGAGAGTCTATTTTTGATATTAATATGTCTCCACAGATTAGATACGGATCAGTTGTTTCATGAAAATAATTCTCTTATCTTTTTTTCTCTTGTACAAAAAATTATGTTTTTTAAAATAAAAACCATCAGATAAATATTTAAACACAGATTTCCTTCATGTCGATGTCTCTTCCATGCTATTTCACTTATAAGTCTTTGTACAAATGAGATGCTTTGAAATGTAGGATGTTTAAGAGTCTCTAACTTTTGAAACAATCACTAGAGGCTTGCAGACTGCTTCCTAGGAGGAGACAGGCAGTTGTATTTCATTCAGAATCTTTATGGCTGTGTCTTAGAAGTCTAAGTGTTAAACCACGAATCTCATCCTATTAACCCAGCCGTATAACCTTGAGCTATCCAGACTTGCAGATGACAACACACAGTACCTCTAACATGTATATCAGCCAGAGTGCGAGCTTTTTATCAGGTACAATTAATGTTTGAAAGTACCTACATTAAACAGACAAGTATTTATAGTTCGTCTCAAAAGCGTCTACACTAAATTTTCCAGTATTAGAATAATAACATCACTCACTCCTACCACTGTATTAAGGGGCTGTTGGTAATTACATTGTAATCCTCTTTCATCCCTTTGGATAGGACTAATGAACTTTTTTTTTAATTTCACTAAACTAGAGAAAATCGATATTTTTAACGTTTTAAATGTGCATATCAAAAAAGACTGTATAAAAAAGAGCACTCTCAAGTATTATTCTGCTGTCTTGCTGCTCATAGCTCAATAATTCATTTGTTTAAAAAAAAAATTGTGCACAAGTGACTTTTTAGATAAAAACGAACATCACAATTTAATATTTTAACTTGAAAAAGAACACAGCTTTCCTCTTCAGAACGGAAATTTACTACACAAGTGCAACTTTTTCATGCAAAATGGCAAAACTCTTTACCACACAGGCTAGAGGGCCAATCCTGCTGGCTGATAAGCATTCTGAGCTGCATCTGAAGATGCCTGGCAGGTACCCAGCGCCTTCCAGGATCAAGTCCATAATGCATAAGCACACTGGCTACGTTTATACCAGCAACCTTAAACGTTTTGGTCTGTGGTGTCAATGATCCATGAACTAAGACAGATTTACTGTACACAAGTGACAGTAGTGGTTTAAGAAGAGTAAGTAAGGAGTTTGTGTCAGCCTTTGCTTTTAAGTTTTTCGAGACGTATACTTTGATCCATAGGTTTTCCTGTATAGGGCGAATTCTGAGTTTCCCTGTGTGCAATCTGTGTTAGCAATTTTTTTTTCCTGGCAAGTAATTAATTTCCTGAGTAAACAATCAGCAGTTTAGTAAGAATGGTAATTGCAGTGACCAGTTTTCAAAATCACTGTTGCATTCTCCTCTGTGTGAATATTTATGAGAGATACATTTAGGACACACATCTGGTCTGAGGCTTCTGGATCGCATGTATGCCGTGTCCCTCATCTACGAATGCACAGAGATCACCAAGCTGGGGAAAGCAGTTTGAAACTCATGAGTCTTGTTCTGCAAGCCTGGCATATGGCCCGGAAAGCACTACACATACTACCCTCTTATACTACATTCTTCTTTTACATGTCTTGCATCTTAAAAGCTACTTTTTTGTTTGTTTGGTTTGGTTTGGTTTTTAATTCTATATGACAGCCATTGTCATTGCCTTTCTGTCATTTCAAAGAGATTCCTAAGGAAATGGAATGTTTTCTGCTTCCAGTTATGTTAGAGCTCCTTTACTCCCTAGAGAACATGAAAGAAACAAAAGAAGGCTTTCACACCTAGACAGAGCTATGTGGTCACTTCTATGCAGAACTTGAACTCAGCAACATTTCTCTGCTGGTCTGCCTGCTGATTTGGGCTTGTTTCTACCCAGAACTGAGAGCCCCAGAGGGGCTTTGGGAGGGGGAGCTGTGAAAAGAAAACACACCTGGCCTTCTCTATGTCCCTTTCCTGAGTCCTCCTCCTTACCACTATCCTGCTTTTTCTCTCCCATGCTTATAAAACCTGCATACCCATGCATGCATACACGTAGAGATATGCATAGCCATGTAAATGAGTGGGTAGCCTGAAGGTATAAGAATGCTCAGAGCGTATTTAAAGATATTGTTAATGGTTTCCAGTGTACGTACTGTAAACTCATGTTTATGTAAGCTCAAACGTACAAATGTGTATTCATTTTCTTTGCTGCGAAAGAAAAGAAGCAACTTTGTGACAGAGACTTGGCAGTCAGATAAACAGTACCAATTTAAAAATAAATAGGATGATAGAGTTTCAGAAATGAACCATACTTTATCTTGTTAATTCTTACTGTGTCTGAGTAGTGATGAAAGGAACAGTGCCAGAACTCAAGGATATGATGAATAAGAAAGAGCAAAATGACAACTAAAGGCCCTAGTGACCAGAAAACAAGCTACAGTTTGTCCCCTGGAGAGAGACAGTGATGGGTTGAACTTGCCATTAGAGGGAAGATTAAGTGTCCTTGGTTCCTCAGTTAGTTAATTATACACTCAAATCTTCCCAGTATATCACATAAGCCAGGCGTTTTGCTTTTGAATATCTGTATACTGACTACTTGGATTGCTTATTGGTTATTTCTCTTGACAACTCAAACCTGAACATTAAATCCCATTGGCAACAACTATCTGTCAAGAGCAAAAAAAATAAGATTTGTGTATTTAGTTTTCATTATAGAAGAGCTTGTAGTTGAAAAAATATGTACCTGTCAAGTTTTCGACATCTCGCTGGGGATGCAAGCAATGCTGTTGTGATTTCAAAACCTGGCTGACAAATTCACGTTCCAGTAGTAAAGACAAATCAAGGCTCTTTTTTTTTTTTTTTGTCTTTTTTTTCTTTCTTTCTTTTTTTTCCTTTTTTTTCTTTCTTTTTGCTTTTTTCACGGCTTTGACAGTCATACATAACAATTTGAGACCTAAGTGGCACTTTGATGCACTATTCCATTATTAAGTGGTATAGTCACTATAGAATAGATGACGGGCCTGTACTCAAGGCATTGTGAATTAAACAGCTTTCAACAATGGGGGAAATTGAATGGCCTAAAGAATTCTGAAACATAAAAAAATAATGATTAAAAACGTGTTTCAGAATCAGCAAGACATATAATTTAAAATAATGTCAGGCACTGAAATTCAGACTACGGAAAACAAAGTGTATTTTAGAAGAATCTTTAAAATTCAGAGGAAACATTAAATAATTAGCAAACATCACTAAACCTGCAATTATGAATTTTTAATATGACTCTTTGATGAGTCTTAGAAAACTAGCATGACATAAAAATCCTGCCTAAAATGCAAGATGTGAAGACCGTAAAGCCTTTCTCATGTGACAGTACTTTAACAATATATTGAGTAGTTTCGTACTGGCATTTCCTTGTGCTACAGGTAGAGATTTCAACTAAAATAACATTGACTTAAAGTACTTAAATTAATTCTTTTGTCAATAGCTATACAGTTAATCAATACATCTGGAATTAAACAACAGTTTTTGGCCAGAAGGCATGCTAATACCCCGTCTCTTTTTGTTACACTTCATTAATCATTCAGCCACTCTCAGTAAAAGATTTCCCTGTTTGAAGCAGAAAGTTTGATGCACCAAACAGCTCACAGTTCTCAAGAAAACTAGAGAAAGGTTTCCAAAATTACTTGTTCACTAGGAAAATAAAAATTCAAAAGCTATGTTGATAGCAATTCATGTTATATTTTTTAGTTAATAAAATGTAAGTAGATATTTTTTCCTATTAAGATAAAAAACGAAAATTAAATACTTGTTATACCCCAGAGCATAATTGGTCACATGTTATCTTTTGTTTTTAAGTTTATTAAAGTTTTGTTTTTAAGATTATTAAAGGCTAAGAAATTACTTTTCAAACATTGATCCAATGAGATTACTGGGAAAAAAGGACACCAGGGAATGAAAATTCTATTAATCCACAAAGTTCTAAAATATTTGCTACAATATTTATCTCTCTGCAGTTCTGAAGACTGTATCAAACTGATCTCTGTCTCTGAATAGGATGTGGATTACAATTTCAGCGTGCTAAGTTAAAAGATAAAGCTGATTTGAGTGAGTCACTACAAAATATTTCATCAATATCCTACTTTTTCATTCCAAGGCAGCAATGGAGCCCAAAAGAAATGTAATTATGAGAAATAAAATGAGGATTTTCTTAGTTACAATTCCTAGCCCTTCACTGATTGCAGTAAATTATAAATTATGCAGTCAATGTAGGCCAACAAAAGAAGACATCTTCAAATCTCAGTCAAAGGTAATTACTTAAGTCGGCTGAATGTTCCCTTTTCATAGAGTGTGATCTCTCTTTGACAGCTCACACTGACAGATGACCTTCTCAGCGACGTTCTTATCCTTCGGATCATGAGCAGTGTGCCTCTTTCCCTGAATATCTCTATATATTTGTGACACTAAGCTTTCAAATACAGCTATTGACAAATCAGAACATCAGTCTAAGTGCTGGTCTTCCTATCACTCACAATAAAGTAGCTATCACTTGTGGTGTTGTAGAGCAAGCACATCTCTGAAAAATGAGTTCTCACCAAGTGCTAATTTGACACAGCTCGCTTGCCTTCCCATAATTGCTCTGTCATTGTCAGTTGGCAGTTCGGGCTCATTCCTGGAAGCTGTGCCGTACAATTGGATACAATTACTCCCATTTACCACCACTATTATGCCACTGATGTTGCCCAGTCCGCATATTGACATGCCTCATTAAACCTGGATGCAGGCCATTAATGAACATTGTTAGCATTTCTCTTAAACTTTTTGCCTCTAATAAACAGTCAGTGTTCCATGAAGGAGCACTGCCATCCTTGTGATATGATATTTATTATCTTATGGGGGAAGGGGACTCTGCAAATGGAAACTATCCAGATGCTGTGAGAGAGATATATGGTTAGATCAGAGGAGAATAGCCCTGATCAGGAGGATCTTTTCCATCAGGGGCATCCTACCATTAACCAAGTGACCTCTCCTATCCAAAAGAAGACAGGAAGGATAAACATGATAACCTGGGGCTGGCCCAGATGCTGCAGGTTTCTCAAGGTTGCCCTGGCTCCTGCAGTTCCCCTCAGCCCCCTCCTACCCCCAGGTGGTGCTGCGAGATGCAGCAAAGAGCATTTTGCCCTGGGTCCTCAATCCATTATGTCCAGCCACTCCGACGTGCATTTTTATTCAGAGATAATTATGTGTTGATCAGAGAAGTCAGCGGCTGTCACCCATATGGCAGGCACACCTGCAGTGTGACATAGGTGGTAACGATGGCATGCTCTTGAGCTGTCATGACAGGGACAGGGACTTTATTATGTATATGTCACCATTTCTCTTAGGGAAATTATCCTTTTCCACACAATGACAATAATGAACCTTACAACACTTTCATAAACCCTGTTTCCAGGCCCTTTCCTTGACCTTCATTAAAACTCTGCCTAGCAAATTCAGTGCTTTATGAACAAAATGCAGACTTTCCAAGCACATATAAATGATCTTTTGGAGTTTCTTTTTAACTACTTTACACTTGTGTCTGCTTGGACAATGACCCTGCAGAGCACATCCCACTACTTAAGGATATCGATGACCACATATAAAAAGACTAGGACAAAGACCAACTAGCTTTCAAGTGCAAGAAGTCTGACTAGATCTAAAAGAGTTTTGCACTGAAAAACAGATTTATAGGAAAAAAAAAAAAGTGTCTGGGTATTAAAGAAAACCTTTCTGTACACTGCAGAATAGATTAAACTTGACTAGAATATTTCATTTGGAAGTGACCTACAACAATCACCTAGTCCAGTTGCCTGACCACTTCAGGGCTGACTTAAAACATGTCATTAAGAATCATAGAATCATAGAATCATAGAATGGTAAGGTTGGAAGGGACCTCAAGGATCATCTAATTCCAACCCCCTGCCATAGGCAGGGACACCTCCCACTAGGACAGGTTACTCAAGACCTTGTCCAACCTGGCCTTGAACACCTCCAGGGAGCTAGCAACCACACCCTCCCTGGGCAACCTGTTCCAGTGCCTCACCACCCTCACTGGAAAGAACTTCTTCCTAACATCCAGTCTAAATCTCCCCTCTGCCAGTTTAAACCCATTACCCCTTGTCCTGTCATTGTCAATAGTCAATAGTCTTGTCAATAGTCCCTCCCCAGCCTTCTTGTAGGCCCCCTTCAGATACTGGAAGGCTACTATCAGGTCCCCTTGAAGCCTTCTCTTCTCCAGGCTGAAGAACCCCAACTCTCTCAGCCTGTCCTCATAGGAGAGCTGCTCCAGCCCTCTGATCATCTTTGTGGCCCTCCTCTGGACCCACTCCAACACTTCCATGTCCTTCCTGTGCTGAGGGCTCCAGAACTGCACACAGTACTCCAGGTGGGGTCTGACAAGAGCAAATCCCCTCCCTTGCCCTGCTGGCCACGCTGCTCTTGATGCAGCCCAGGACTCGGTTGCTGTCTGGGCTGCATGTGCACACTGCAGGCTCAAGTTGAGCTTTTCATCAGCCCAGACTCCAAGATCCTTTTCCTCAGGGCTGCTCTCCAGCCATTCACCATCCAGCCTGTATTTGTGCTGTTGTGTATTAAGGGCATTGTCAAAATGCCTCTTAAACACTGACAAGCTTGGGGCATTGACCACCTCTCAAGGAGTCTGTTCTGGTGTAATATAATATCGTTATATTATCCTAGAATCACTCTTGCTCGCTTATAGGCTTTCTTTGCTTTATTTTTCACATATTTCATTCCACTGTTTGGTTCGTGGCACAACAGAAAGTCTCTGTGGAACTGAAACCACTTTGTGGCACAACAGAAAGTCTCTGTGGAACTGAAACCAAAGAACAGAGAGAAAGGCATTTTGTATCCAGAGAAGGAAGAAGAAAGAAGGGGAAGTGATCTTATGCTGTTTCTCTCAGGCATCCACCAAAGGCCTGATCTAAGTATCAAAAAGGGAGACTGAAAAACTCCCATAATAATGTCTATTATTTAGGTTTGGGTTTTGTTTTTTTAAAAAAATGATTACAGACCATTCTGATTACAGTGTTCTCAGTTAAAAATTAAAGATTGGGATATTAGAAAAATGTAAAGCAATTCAACATCTTTTTTTACAGCTAGTTTTTCTTTTTTTAAAGACTAAAAAGTTTGAATGTGGAGTATAAGTTGGTATTCTTCACCTTTGGGTTATCTTTCATATGGATATTCGTGTGTTGAGTGAGTGCCTGCAATATCCCTGCTTGCTGTGATTGTGCTTGACATATTTCTCCCATTTTGATATATACAAATCTACTTTCTGCAACACTATTTCAATAGCAATGGAGTACTTCAGAGCAGAAGTAATTTCTTACATGTGAATGCTGTCTATCTGTCTACAGAGAATTGAGGGATCAGGGAATTTAGCTTAAAATTTACATTTTAACTTTAAATGGCTTTGGCAAAAGTTACTAGCAGGAAAAAAAACCGCAAAATTTGGGACAGTTGCAAACTTATGAACTTTCTTAGTCTCTTTTAAATGTAAATATTGTACTGTTGAAAGTGCTTGTGGGACATGTATATGAATACTGGAATAACATGCCCTTTGGTTCAGCTGTGGTCTAAATAACCCTGTAGAATGATCAAGTGTGTCAAAAATATCTGAAAACGTTAACTGGATAAGTCCATTTTTTTTATACTCAGTAGCTTACTATTTTGTTCACATTGATTTGAATGCTTTTGTCCATGATTACTTCAAATTAGTTCAACAAATATAAAGGCTAGGAGATGGACCTGAATTTCTCAGTTGTATTTCTAAGGCGTTATCAGTTATTTAATCAGCTAATCACCACAATTGCGAATAGTAATATCATGATGCTGCATTTAAAAATGGAAACACACAATACCTCATCAGCCACTGAAGTCCTTAAGTTTCCTGTTGGCATCCTGTTCAATATTTTAAGAGGCTGTAAAAGTATTGCACTCTCACTGGAGACAAGCAAATAAGTGGAGTACACAGGCAACTGAAAATTCATTAAAATGTAGGTCATCCAAAAATAATTACTAGACTTGAAACTGATGAGATACAAAGCTAACTATTTTGAGAAACAAAAAATGGGTTGTTTAACAAGAGTGGTCAAATCTCCATTTGTATCCAGAAATAGCATCATAAATAACAGCCTGGTGCTAACTATCAGTGGACTCTTATGTTATAGTGCCCAATATATATACATCAATATGATGCTGTGGTGATCACTACCAAATGAATATATACAAACTCTCCCATCCTCCATTCAAACGTCAATGGAATACCATTTAATTCATTAGAAATACTCACATTGCAAACCAGAATGATACAGTTGCTGAAATTACTATTTGCATGTCAGGTTAAGTTAGTACTCATAGCTTCTTGAATGTGTTAGATGTGTGTGTGATATTAAAAATAGTCAGCAAAGCAGTAATATAGCACAACTTCCTCCCCCCCCTCCCCATTTTTTCTGATGTAAGATGATTTGCTATCTGGGAGGCAAATGGTATTGTCTTGTGACAATATAATTCTGTATTTTCCAAATCTCATCACTGCTCTTCAGTCTTTATGAAGGGAAAAAAATCCCACTGCTCTCTAGGATGAGTTAAGGTCAAAAGATAACAAAATCTAAATTAAATAGTGTTTTTTTTTTTTTTTCCTTTTCTTCCTATCTGAATAGGAATGTATGATATGACAAGAACCATATGGGTCACAGAGTCTTGTCCAGCATGTAGTAGAACATGACACAATAAATAATCCAAGAGTGCTTCTGCTCTCACTTTTCCTGTGAGCCATGCAGCACTCGCCTGTCTCCTAAGCACATATGAACTGGTGAGTGCTAAAAAATTAAAATACCTCAAAACTTCAGAGTGTCAAAAGAGAATAAGAAAAGCAATCAAGGAAACCATTGCAGATTTTACAGCAGTAAGGAATTTGTTTTAATTTTGTGTGTAGTAAATCCATGTGAGAAACTTGGATACACATTTTGGTATACATTTTATTCTATGGCAATAGCAGGAAACTGTCATTTGAAGAGCTTGTGAAGTTCTATATTCATCAACTTCCATGTATATATTCATTTTGGAGGATTCTGATGATTAGTCTGAGAAAAGTATAAGACAATGAGCCTGTGATTGATTGTCAAGGCTTCTAATTTAAAGGAAAAAAATCGTATTAGTAATTTTTTTTTTTTTTTTTAAGAGAAAGGAAGAATTACTGACAATGGTGCTGGTGTACTTATGAAGTCTTCATTGCAGTCCTTTTACTTAGAAGTTCCACTGGAATCAGTGGCAGCTAACTTACAGAGTTAAATAAGTGATGGAAAGGCTAAGAATAATTATTGAAAATATAGTCTCCAAGCTTGTACTGATTTATCTTCCAGTCAATAAATAAATAAATAAATAAAATAATGCCTGCAGCTATGTTTTCTGGTGCCAAGAAGAGCAGCCAAGTATAGGTTATTCCACTGTTAAGGTATTTCCAACACAAATCAACATCAGAAACCAAAAGAAAGTAATCAGGACATACAAGTACTTTAATTTAGATTCTCCATAGTTTTTGTTCTGCTCAGGTAGTTTTCTGTTTTCTTCTCCAGAACAAGTCTTTCCAGAGATAGGACTTTCAGATTCTTAAATAGTGTGGTGCATAACTCATTAGGAATCTCTAAATCAGACAGGAAGAAGATCTGAGGGGAAACTCACTGCACAGTTACCACAGGAAAAGAATTCTCTCAGAAACGTCCTTGAGCAACAAATGTGGTGATAGTTGGGGTCCTGCAGTTCAAAAGCTGATGTAGAATAACAATGGATGCTGAAGTCTTATTAGCAGGGTTTCACTTCATAATGCAACGGTGGCTACGAGGGGGTAGTGAGATTGGACTACCTACAGGGAAGGGCTCAGGTAATTAATGAAATTGGAGCAGACCAAGTTTATGATTAGGGGGAACAAATCACAGAGTTCTGTGAATTTGTGTCGTTTCAGCTATACATATCCCGTGTGTGCCTCTTCTGCTTCTCTAGATCCAAAAGAAATGTATATCTAAGAGAACAAGAAAATTTACTAGAACAAGCTCCACAACATAGAATCATAGAATTGTTTAACTGGAAAACACCTCTAAGATCATTAGGTCTAACCATCTAACGCAATTATGGCCCTATAAAACATGTCCTGAAGTTCCATGTTCACACATTTCTTGAGCACCTCCAGGGAATCTGACTCCACACCCCCCCACCCAGGTAACCTACTCCAATACTTGGCCACTCTTTCCATAAAGAACATTTTCCTAATATCCAATCTAAACTTTCCCTGGAACAATTTCAGGTCATTTCCTCTCTTCCTGTTACCTGATACAGGAGAGAAGAGACCAACTCCCATCTCACTACAATCTCCTTTCAGGGAGTGTTACAGAGAGGTGTCCCCTTCTCCTCCTCTAAATGAAACAATCCCACTTCCCTCAACTGCTCCTTGTAAACTTTGCTCTCTAGACCTTTTACCAGCTTTATTGCCCTTCTATGGACGTGCTCCAAGAACTCAATGTCTTTCCTGTAGTGAGGGAACAAAGGATTTGTGGTGCAACCTCATCAGTAGCAAGTATAGGAGCATAATCACTTCCCAACTTCTTCTGGTCACACTATTCCTGATACAGGCCAGGATGCTCTTGGTGTTCTTGACCAGCTAAGCACACTGCTGACTCATATTCAGACAGCTGCCAACTAATATCCCCTGGTCCTTTCCTGCCAGGTAAATTTCCAGACACTATGCCCCAACCATGTAGTGTTGCATGGGGCTGGTGCGACCTAAGTGCAGGACCCTGCACTTGGCTTTGATAAACCTCGCACAACTGACCTTGGCCCATTGATCCAACCTGTCCAGATCTCTTTAGAGAGTCTTTCTGCACTCAAACAGATCAACATTCCCATCCAGTTTAGTGGCACTTGCAAACTTAGTGAGGGTGCACTCAGTTCCCTCATTCAGGTCATTGACAAAGATAGTAAAGAGAACTGGCCACAAAACTGAGCCCTAGGGAACACTACTAGTGACTGACTGCCAACTGGATTTAACTCCATTCACCACCATCCTTTGAGCTCAGCCATCCAGTCAGTTCTTATTCCAATGAATTGCCCACCCATCCATGACATAAGCAGCCAGTTTCTCCAGGAGGATGCTGTGAGAAAGGGTGTCAAAGGCTTTATTAAAGTCCAGGTAAACAACATCCACAGTCTACATCCACTAAACATGTCAACTTGCCATAGCAGGAGATCACATCTGTTAAGCAAGATGTGTCCTTCATGAACCCATGCTAACTGCATCTGATCATCTGCTTGCCATGCACATGCTGTGTAATGCCACTCAAGATGACCTTGCTCCATGACCTTCCCTGCCACCAAATCAGATTAACAGTTTCATAGTTTCCTGGGTCCTCCTTCTGGCCTTTCTTGTAGATAGGCATCACATTTGACAATTTCCAGTCAGCTGAGACCTTCCCAGTTAGCCAGAACTGCTGCTAAGTGATGGACAATGGCTTGATGAACATTTCCATGACCTCCTGCAGTACCCTTAGATGTATGCCACTCAGTCCCACAGATTTATGAGCTTACTTCCTTTGACAAACCAAACCTTTGAAAAATATAGCTCACGTTTTAGCTTTCTGCAAGGTGAGTGATTGCTATGTTGATGATCCCATCATAATGTTTAGGACAAGATAGCATAGGACAGGACAGGAGGTTTGCATGGAAGGATTTGGGTGAAGGCAGTGGGAGCAGTTCTGAGGAGACTGGAATAGAATGAAGGTGATGGGTAAGGAAGAGCCTGGCTAAATGAAAGATTTTCAGCCTTTGTGTAGAGAAATTCTGCATGGGAAAAATGTGCTGCATTTACACTGTAAGGGAAAGATGTCAGACAATGGGTGATCAGGGAAGGATATATATACAGAAGTAGGAGGGGATGATGACATTCAGGAATGCAGAGAAAGGATTTGAGATTCAGATTACCTGAGCTAGCTGATGTTGGGAGAGGATGACTCATAATAGTCAAATGGTTTTTTGGTGAAGAAATGAATATATGAAGAAAAGAAAATGTCTGTGAGGAAGCAAATTCAAGTCATATGATAGCTTGTGAAAGGAAGAGGGGGAAGAGAAAAAGGCAGGGAAAGATAAAATCATAAAGGACGAACAGCAAAAGTAAAAAGAAAAGCTTTGATCCACCTTCTGAGTTGCTTTAAAGGAGGTTATCTTTCTCCATTATGCAGGAGAAAAACTGATGGAAGACAATCATTTTCTTCTTTCTCCTTCATCATCCCACTTCAGTCCCACTCCAGAACATATCTCTAGGTCTCCAGATGTTACGGTAATGAACATACTACAAAAACCGAAACAGGTAGATCAACAAATGTGGTCCAGAATTTGGTATTAAAATTTAGGTAACTTTCGGGACAACAACAGCATGTTAAGGAATGTCTGCACCTCTACCACTGAAGTGGGGCACCATCTGTCATGCCTTACACATAGACATCAGAAAGAATGTTAGAGTACAATGTGGCAAGATAGAAAGTAGACAATATGCAGGGAAAACAATATAAATCAAGAAAATAAACTGTGAAATATGCATTTGTGCAGTTCTCTCTGAGTAGACAAACACTATCTCTTCACCCTTTTAATACTTCAGGTGGTGAAAAGACAGTGAAATGTGTGGGTCAATGTTACCTTTTGGAAATAATTTTTTTTTTGGTCAGAAAATTCAGGGTTTTTTTTTATTCTTGCTTTCACATGTATGTCATGAGACAAATTTCACATTTCTCAAAGTTAGTGACCCATGACACGTTTGTTTAGAACCCCAAGGCTATGAAATTTCTTAAATAAATAATGCTTGTATACCAAGATACTGTGTATGTATTCCACAGTTTTGTGTTGCNTTTTTTTTTTTTTTTTTTTTTTTTTTTTTTTAACATGTGGGATAATTTGGGTAAATATCTTCTAATACAATGTAGACATTCCCTGTACAGGTAAACAGAGGTCATCAGGAGGATCAGTATTCATATGTATATGAATCCACAGGGTCCCTAAACAAGGATGGGCATCTATGGTTGAATGAAATGAATCTCACTTTTTCACAAGAGATTATGGAAGTGTGAGAAACATTATACCAAATAAATCTTTAACGTGAGATCTGGGAATGGACCACATTCTCAGCTACAGTCTTTTTTGGTACTTTTCCTATATATTGCCTTTCTAATCTTGCCTGAAATTTCAGTTTTTCATTAGTTAAGGTTTTAATTTATGCTATTTATGGCAAGACTTGAGGAGTATGACTTTTCAAAAGCCAGAGCATTTGGAGAAAAGAAACACAACCCAGCACATCAGGGCTTTTTTTCCTTAAGCATGAAACAAACTCCTTACTTTTTCCCTTATTCCCCTACCCCCTTTTTAAAAATTTTTTTTTCTTTCTTAGCAATAGTTCAAAAGCTTTATCCAAGATATATTGGAGAAGATACATGAGGAAAAATAGCCTGTCCAAATTTGGTAAACTTCTCAGTTGTTTCAATAGTTTCAAAGAATAGTCATGTGTATAGAGTTTGACATTACAATAAATCTCTATTAATCCATATCTTTAATAGAATACAAGAAAAAAAATCATATGAAGGAATTATTTTACAAATTCAAATGATTTGGTCAAAGAAGAACATCACCAGTAAACTGAAGTCCTAATTTTACAAGCTCTTACCCAAAAATGCAGGTCATCCTAATGGCATTAAGTTTTTGGAGAGCCACACAAGTATGAGCATAGTGAAGCAGATCTACAGCCAGGACAAATCAGCAAAGCAGTATTTGTTTATACTGGGTGATTATTCAGATCAGAAACGGAAAAACTAAAAGAGCTGATCAAGCTTCCAAGTGTGATTCTGTGCAGAACTGAAACAGAACCACATGTAGGGATGCCTGAGGTAAGAGGGACTTGGATGGAAGGTCCATAGGAGGATGAGCAAAGGTTTCCAGCTCCATACCAGATGTAGGCTGGCAGTATTTATATGACTGTAGTCATATTGCATCCAGCCTTGAGCTGATTTACATCCAGTCAACACTAAAGAGCTCTGATACATACTTTCCCAGTTTTCTGGCCTCTCTGTCAGGAGAGTTGTAAGGACTGTACACCCAAGGAGGCTGGTGGTTTCTCTGTGCATGAAGCTCACTGCAGTTTCAGTGCCTCAGAGAGAAAGCTACGTGAACTTCATGGGAATCTTTCTGTTCACCTTCCTGTGTTTTACTCACCTTTGTTGACTAGGTAGAGAGTGCTCCCCTGTTTTCCTCTACAGCAAACCCCACCCCAATTCCCAAAGAATTAAATTTTAATGGCATGGCAATGTGACCTCTGTAATGCTTTACTCCATTGAATGATTTTACCAGGTATTCTTCATACATGTACAAAACTATATATGTATATATTTGCATGTAGAGTTAGAAGTCTGACTTAAGGTATTTTATGAACAGTTTAATTTAAAATTGATCTTATTAATCTATTTATTTTCAAACAGAATTAATAAATTTACTTAAGAAGGATGCAGTTTTATTGCAATGGCAGATTTTTCTGCAACAAATACCTGTAACCACCACCAATATGTATTTAAAATACCAAATCTGAAAAAAAATGTGTTCCCAAGCAAAATACTTTTTGCAGAAGTTAGCAGTAATACTATATTATTTATTACATGTGTGCTGTCATACTTGAGCACACAATAATCCTCTAGAAATGTTACAAATTAAATTAACTCTGATGAAGAAAAAAATACAACAGCAAATGGAGAGACTTAGAGCCTGAAGCCATAAGATGTTCATCAGCAGAGTCTGAGTCAACAGTTTTCTAGTTAACTTTCAGAAGCATACTGTCCTCCTAGGTATACATACCCTGCTGATCTTAAACAGAACCCCTATTCATAACTAAAATAACTGCACAGGTCAGTGAAGTATTTGTTGTATTTTGATTTCAAGACAGGAATGCTGCTATCTGATAATAAATACAACAAAAGTTCTTTGTTTCTTCAGAGACTGCAAATTATGAAGGATTCTGTTACTGATCTGCTCAGTGTTACTGTTTAGAAACCTAAAATGCACATTGACTAGTCTTTAATGGCTTCTGTATTTACAGTTCCCTTCAGAGATTCATTTAGTTGCCAATGTTGAAGACATTTGTGCCTGATGTTGGATAATGTTTGTTTTTCTGAAACAAATCATCCTTCTCATTTTTGTGAAACAAATGCTTGTTGTCTAAGGCCATAAGTCACTTAATTGAAACATTTGCTTTACAACATCAGTTCAAAAGGGCCTTGCCAGAAGGCTTCGAGGGGACCTGATAGTAGCCCTCCAGTATCTGAAGGGGGCCTACAGGAAGGCTGGGGAAGGATTATTGACAAGGTCCTGCAATGCCAGGACAAGGGGCAATGGGTTTAAACTGTCAGAGGGGAGATTTAGACTGGATGTTAGGAGGAAGTTCTTTGCAGTGAGGGTGGTGAGGCACTGGCACAGGTTGCCCAGGGAGGTTGTGGATGCTCCCTCCCTGGAGACGTTCAAGGCCATGTTGGATGAGGCCTTGAGTAACCTGTACTAGTGGGAGGTGTCCCTGCCTATGGCAAGGGGTTGGAACTAGATGATCCTTGAGGTCCCTTCCAACCTTACCATTCTATGATTCTATGATTCTCAGAGACAATATAGTGAAGGATGGCAGTTCAGGATTTCCACTAATCTAACAGTCCCAAATGTTTTTCAGTTACCAGAGACCTAAGCCTGTTCTCACTGGACTCAATTGAGTCCAATAAAAGCAAGTAAGTAAACAAAGCTTAGTTCTACCAGTTATTTGTGAAAAAGACCCAGTGACTCTAATGAAGATGGAGTCCTCAGTCATGGTAGGCAAACAGCACAGATAATACTCTCCTTCTAAATCCACGTAGTGAAGTGTCTGGGTTTCTTTGTGCATTGATCTGTAGGAGGAAAAGACGCAGTTCTATCTTGCCTAGCCCACCAAGTTATATTGTTGTAGCAATAACCATACTGTAAATGAAGGTTTCATACCTCTCCATTTGTCAGCAGGACCAGTGCTCTGGTTTGGCACACCAGACAGCTGAGATGTCACAGAATGTGAAGCAGCTCCTAAATTTGCCATATGATAGACTAAAATATAATACACTTCATACTGCTTTTCAAAACCGTCTGCCAATTCTATCACAGAATCACAGAACATTAGAGTTTGGAAGGGACCTTCAGAGATCATTGAGTCCAACCTCCCCTGACAAAAGCAGGATCATCTAGATTAGTATGCACAGGAATGCATCCAGTGGGTTTTGAAAGTCTCAAGAGAAGGAGACTCCACAACCTGTCTGGGCAGCCTGTTCCAATGCTCTGTCACCCTCACTGTAAAGAAGTTTCTCCTCATGTTGAGGTGAAGCCTTCTATGTTCAAGTTTATATCCAGTGTTCCTTGTTTTACTACTGCAGACCACTGAAAAGAGATTGCCCCCCTCCACTTGACACCCATCCCTCAGATATTTATATGCACTGATCAGATCCCCTCTCAACCTTCTCTTCTCCAGACTAAACAGGTCCAGGTCTCTCAGTCTGTGTTCATAGGGAATATGCTCAAAACCCCTAATCATCCTTGTGGCTCTCCACTGGACTCTCTCCAGCAGGCCTCTGTCTCTAATGAATTGGGGAACCCAAAACTGGACACGGTATTCTGGGTGTGGACTCGGTAGGGCAGAGTAGAGGGAGAGAAGAACCTCCCTAAACCTACTGGCCAAACTTTTCTTGAATCAGCCCAGGATGCCATTGACCCTGTTGGCCAAAACAGCACATTGTTCTCCAGTGGAAAACTTGCTGAAAGACCTTAGGCTTTGTGTATATATAATTTGGATTTGTTTTGATTTTTCATTTTTATTTCTTAGTTTTCCTCTTTCTTTCCTCATTTTTTCCTTCTTAGACAGGTGTGACTTGCTATTCAGCCCACATAATGAGCTGGGGAAGATGTCTTGTTACTACTCCAAGCAGAACTAACAAAAGTTTGGTCATGAAAAGGGTGGTTTCAATGCAAACACCAGTCTAGTTTTCATTTCTATTTAGTTAGTTTGGTTTTTTTTTAATCTCCTTTCCCCCCCATCTTGTTCCTTTCCTCTCCATCTCCTTCCTTCTCCTCATATTCCTCTTTTCCTCTCTATATCCCTCCTTTCAGCACCACCTCCTGTTTTCCACCACACCTGCTCCTTTCCCACTCCACACAGCATCTTCCTATTTTATCCCCCAAACCCAGAGTACCTGGATTCTGTTTGAGTCTCCTCCCACCCCAGGTGTGACCACTTTGCTCTCCCTGCCCATTCTCCTTTATAGTCAGCCCCAGGAAAGGCAGAAGCCCCAAGTTTGCCCAACTGGGCAGAGGGATCCTCCTCCTGGTATCACTGGTGAGTCCCTGTGGTGCACACTGGGTGAATGGGAGTGGGATCTAAAGGCCGGGGGGCCTGGTGGCCCCCCCCCCAGTTAGACAGGACTAGACTTGATGATTGCTCAAATATCACCCATGGGTGCTGGCTGAGCTCATCTATGTTTAGCTGCTTGTTTCTGCTCACTTGTAAAACTGTAAAAATGCCAGAAATAAATCTGTGAAACATTTTGAGAAGCACTGAATTAGCACAGAGGAAATGTCTGAGAATCTCTAACAGGGAAAATAGAATAAAACTCAAACCTCATTGACACTTTTTTATGTCAGAGTGGCTAAAACTGTCTTGTTTTGCAATAAAGTTAGAACTAGCTTTATTCAGTGCGAGTTGAAATCCTGACTGTGTTAAGCCAGGTCAGAGCACTACAGAATCACAGAACCAGTCAGGCTGGAAAAGTCCTTTGAGATCATCAAGTCCCACCTATCACCCAACATGATTTAATCAACTAAATCATAGCACCAAGTGCCACATACAGTCTCTCTTTAAACACTTTCAGGGGCAGGGACTCCTACCTCTCTGGGCAGCCCATCACAATGACCTATTACTCTTTCTGCAAAGAACTTTAGTCCTAACATCCAGCTTAATTCTCCTCTGGCACTGCTTGAGGCTGTGTCTTGTTCTGTTGCTGGTTGCCTGAGAGAAGAGACCGACCCTGACCCGGCTACAGCCTCCTTTCAGGTAGCTGTAGAGAACAATAAGGTCCCCCCTGAGCTTCCTCTTCTCCAGGCTAGACAACCTCAGCTCTCAGCCTCTCCTCACAGGGCTGTGCTCCAGCCCCCTCACCAGCCTTGTTGCTCTTCTATGGACACATTCAAGCATCTCTGTATGACTAAACTGTCATTAAGTCCTGTTTCAGACTTAGATCAAAATTCTACTTGTGGGCCAGAAATTTCAGCACCCTACTGCTGCCTTCTGACCTGCTGCAAACCACAAAATGTATGTTGTTTCTTCTTCTAGAGAGCCATTTGTTCATGTCTGCTGCTTCTGAGTCTGATGGGCAAAATTTATGCCATGGGTCAGAAGATCTTACCTTCATTTGCTGACAAAGGGCATGGACAAGGCTGAGGTGCTCAATGACTTCTTTGCCTCAGTCTTCAACAGCAAGGGCTCCAACCACAATGTCCAAGTTGCAGAGGGTAAAAGTGAGGACTGGGAGCAGGCAAATCTGCCTACTATAGTAGAAGATGATGTTTATGAGCTCCTAAGAAACCTGAATGTGCACAAGTCCATGGGGCCTGATGAGATCCACCCACGGGTCCTGAGGGAACTGGCAGATGAAGTTGCCAAACCACTGTGCATCATATTTGAAAAGTCATGGCAGACTGGTGAAGTTCCTGCTGACTGGAGAAGGGCAAACATAACACCCATCTTCAAGAAGGGTAAAAAGAATGACCCTGGAAACTACAGACCAGTCAGCCTCACCTCTGTGCCTGGCAAGATCATGGAGCAGATCCTGCTGAAAGTCCTGCTAAGGCAAATGGAAAACAAAGCAGAGGTGATTGGTGGGAACCAGCATGGCTTCACCAAGGGCAGATCTTGCCTGACAAATTTAGTGGCTTTCTATGATGAAGTCACAGCGACAGTGGACAAGGGAAAGGCAGCTGATGTCATCTACCTGGACCTGAGTAAAGCATTTGACTCTGTCCCACATGACATCCTGGTCACCAAACTGGAAAAGCATGGACTTGATGGATGGACCACTCGCTGGATAAGGAATTGGCTGGATGGTCGAACCCAGAGAGTGGCGATCAACGGCACAATGTCCACCTGGAGACCAGTGACAAGTGGTGTCCCTCAGGGGTCAGTGCTGGGACCAGTGCTGTTTAACATCTTTGTCAGTGACATGGACAGAGGAATGGAGTGCACCCTCAGCAAGTTTGCAGATGACACCAAGCTGTGTGGCACAGTCGACTTGCTAGAGGGCAGGGATGCCATCCAGAGGGACCTGGACAGGCTGGAGAGTTGGGCCCAGGCCAACCTGATGAAATTCAATAAGGCCAAGTGTAAGGTCCTGCACCTGGGTAGGCACAATCCCAAGCACAAATACAGGCTGGGTGGTGAATGGCTGGAGAGCAGCCCTGAGGAAAAGGACCTTGGAGTCTGGGTTGATGAAAAGCTCAACATGAGCCTGCAGTGTGCACATGCAGCCCAGACAGCCAACCGAGTCCTAGGCTGCATCAAGAGAAGCGTGGCCAGCAGGGCAAGGGAGGGGATTCTGCCCCTTTACTCTGCTCTCGTCAGACCCCACCTGGAGTACTGTGTGCAGTTCTGGAACCCTCAGCACAGGAAGGACATGGAAGTGTTGGAGCGGGTCCAGAGGAGGGCCACAAAGATGATCAGAGGGCTGGAGCAGCTCTCCTATGAGGACAGGCTGAGGGAGTTGGGGCTCTTCAGCCTGGAGAAGAGAAGGCTTCGAGGGGACCTGATAGTAGCCTTCCAGTATCTGAAGGGGGCCTACAGGAAGGCTGGGGAAGGATTATTTACAAGGTCCTGCAATGACAGGACAAGGGGCAATGGGCTTAAACTGGCAGAGGGGAGATTTAGACTGGATGTTAGGAGGAAGTTCTTTGCAGTGAGGGTGGTGAGACACTGGAACAGGTTGCCCAGGGAGGTTGTGGATGCTCCCTCCCTGGAGGTGTTCAAGGCCAGGTTGGATGAGGCCTTGAGTAATCTGTACTAGTGGGAGGTGTCCCTGCCTATGGCAGGGGGTTGGAACTAGATGATCCTTGAGGTCCCTTCCAACCTTACCATTCTATGATTCTATGATTCTATGATTCTATACCCCAGTGACAAAGCAAGCAAAAGAGGTAACTGTACTCACAATTAGACCATCTCTAAATTGGTACACATAAAGAGCTAGGACAAGTCTTTCCTCATAGCTCTGACTCTTATATCTCCTTGATTTAAAATATTTGATTTTAATGATATTTTAATCTTGTTTTGATATTGTATATGTGTGGATGTGAGCCTTCCACTTAAGACATGGTTTTCAACTGTAAAAATGACTACAAGGTTCTGTCACTGCTGCTTGGAATATCTCACACCTATGTCTGGTTTGTGCCTACATTTTTTCAGCCTTTTTAAAATTAAGTTCCTTAAGTTAATGATTGTGTTTCTGTCAGTGTCATAGAATCATAGAATGGTAAGGTTGGAAGGGACCTCAAGGGTCATCTAGTTCCAACCCCCTGCCATAGGCAGGGACACCTCCCACTAGTACAGGTTACTCAAGGCCTCCTCCAACCTGGCCTTGAACACCTCCAGGGAGGGAGCATCCACAACCTCCCTGGGCAACCTGTTCCAGTGTCTCACCACCCTCACTGCAAAGAACTTCCTCCTAACATCCAGTCTAAATCTCCCCTCTGCCAGTTTAAACCCATTGCCCCTTGTCCTGTCATTGCAGGACCTTGTAAATAATCCTTCCCCAGCCTTCTTGTAGGCCCCCTTCAGATACTGGAAGGCTACTATCAGGTCCCCTTGAAGCCTTCTCTTCTCCAGGCTGAAGAACCCCAACTCTCTCAGCCTGTCCTCATAGGAGAGCTGCTCCAGCCCTCTGATCACCCTCGTGGCCCTCCTCTGGACCTGCTCCAACACTTCCATGTCCTTCCTGTGCTGAGGGTTCCAGAACTGCACACAGTACTCCAGGTGGGGTCTGACAAGAGCAGAGTAAAGGGGCAGAATCACCTCCCTTGCCCTGCTGGCCGTACTTAGCACATCTGTGAAACATCAGAGCTTCCCCACTCTAAGCAATATATCGTGCATTTATTTTCATGCCTTAACGTATGTGGCAAGGAGATCAGTTTCCCAAAACAATGTAAGCATTAACAACAGATGACATGTTCTCATAATGCTTTAATTCTGCTGTTTCTCAGGATGGGAGCTGTATTATTTTAATAACACTTGTAAGTAAGTTCTCAAGGAAAAACTAAAGATATTTTAATAAATAAGTCTCCCTTAGTGCTAACAGTTAGAAAAATAAAAAGTCATTCCAGGTGAACTTTTGGGATGTTAACATAATGTAGGTGTGGAATACTTATATTGTTGATGGTGTAGCCAAACTGAAATGTCAGGTCACCTTTTTTCTCCCAACTTGTTTGTTTTGTTTTGTTTTGTTTCATTTGTTTTGTTTCTGTTTGGTTTTGGTTTTGCATTAAACAATAGATTGAACTCATTTTTTACAAGTACTCTGCTCCTCCGAAAGGATTTCAGGTTTCTGGGTGCCAGGTACAGGGCACTTCATGCCAGAGAGATTTTCAAACCAAAGTCTTACAGCCAGTGATTAGTTAACATCTTTTTAATGATGAATTAATGAGCAGTAAAAGCACTGTAATTCCAATGTGTACAGAACCTTATATTTAAAGGCAGAGGTTCAGTGAGAGTTGTTCTGTGACCTTTGTGGTGCCAGTAAAGGTTGGGTTCAGTGCAGGCAATGTCCAATCAGTCTTTCAAGGTTAACTACACATGCCAGGCTGGGAAATGAAACAATTACTAACAAATTTTATAGGTATATTCTGTCAAATTTAAAAGGCAATCAGAAGTCTAAATGAAAATTATGCCTGAGGAAAGCATTTAAAANTTTTTTTTTCCTTTCAGTCTTCTTTCTGAACTAGTCAATGAAAATATTGGTGTAACTAAAAAAAGGCATGTGGAAGGCACCCCATGCTGTTGGAGGAAAAAACCTGCAGTGATAGGAGCGCTCTAGAAGGATGACATCAGTAATCATCTGGGCAGCACTGGTACTGAGAATGTGAATGATTCATTATACTATAATTAACTTTTAATTAACTCTACCCTGCTTTTCTTACTTTAGAAAGTTAAATAAACTTCATTTTATGCTACCTGCTAAACCAATGAGCAGAAGTCTATCTTCTACTCCAATTAAACTAAGCAATATGGTAAAACTGCATATAAAGCATAATGAAGAAATGTTTCTTTGCAATTTGAGCTCATTCTTATGTTTGGCAACACTTTGATATTTCTTTGACTATTTCCCATTAGCTGCATCACACTGAAGTCTCACAAAATATTTTTTCACAGTCTTTCATTTTCTAGGATAAACAATAAATTTGTTTCTTACATGACTAAATTATTTCCTCCAAATTGCAAAGTCTATTAAATTTTACTTCCCCTTTCCCCCATGTAATTGTTACTATTTCTTTGAAGGTGTTTACAACTAGGGAAAAAAAAAAAGTTGAAAACAGCAAATCTAAAGTTGTAGGGAGTAAAAATCCTGGTACTGCTGTTAGCAAATTAAGGAAAATTGCATTTCTCCCCATTTGTGACCTGATTCTCAGTAAGTAAATTTTCTGCAGTGGATATTCTCAGATCTTTTAAACTCTGTTTTTTCTATCTGATAGTAGAGTAAGTTAGATTCTTTACCATTCACTTCATCTCTAGGTGAGTGGGGACATAAGCTGTTGAAACACAGGTGGTGGTGGGGAAGCCAACCAAAACCTCCTAATTGGAAATCAATTTTATTTCCCTGAATGTATTTAGTCTTGAAAATATCACTGGATGGCAGCATGCAGGATGAAGCTTCCAAGGAGAAGTTGAGACTAACTTCTGTCCAACATTAAGGGGGTTGGCACTCAAATTTGACCTTTCCAAAAGAGCTCCTTATGTCTAAGGTTGTGAATATTTCTGAAAATTAATTTTTTTCCTAGTTTAAAATGTTAACTTTTTTTTTCCTTAGGAACAAGAGAATTCTTGTTTTCAAATCAGCTCAACCCTATGTATTTCTACACACAATCGTCTGAATGTTAAGTACAGATCCAGTTGTTCAGCTATACCTGTGAAAGTGAAAACTTTTGCTGTATCTGTTTTGCAGCTGATGACAGGAGAAAACCCTTTCCTCTTTTACAGATTTTTCTGCTCCACCAAATTGCAGGACTCCAGTTACCTATTACAGATTAACACTGTGGCATGTCTGGATTCTTTCTCTGCTCTGTCCACCTGCCTGCTACACTGGTCCCCTCTTCAGACATAAACATAGTGAAATTATATAGCCTGTTTCATATGCCTGGGCAATGTACATAATCTTCTGGTCTCAAATCTGACTATGGCAAATGTATATAGCAGAATAAAGGAATACTGAAGCTGAATAAGTAAAGTCAGAGCAATTCAGAGGAATAAAATGACATTCAAAATAGGCAACAGGAACACAAGGAAAACATTTCTGTGGAATGCGAGCTGACCCATAAGAGAAGATGGTGTTCAAATAGCAGGGGAACACAGATATAAAAGGAGGAAAAATAAATGATTGCTGATGGCAAAGTCCTTGGCTTTCATTTCTTTCGCAAGGGAAAGTACGGCGATGATACGTGAAAGAAAAGCCACAAGTCGCTGGCGATTTGCTGCTTGTTTTTTTAACATCTTTGCTTGTTACCAGCTACTTGAGGAAGTGAAAATCACACAATTTGACAAGTGAAATAAAAAAAAAGTTCAATCTGACATCTGGGTTATTACTGTTCAGTTATGGCATTTGCTGTAAGATAAAAAAGGCAAATACATTCTAGTAATATGCATCTTATTTACAAATTAAAAAAACCAAAACCAAATCAACCCAAAAAACCTATTACCCCTTTCTACATGATTGCTTACATGTTCGTTCTTGTCCCTAGGGATGTCAGGCTTGAATTTCTGTTTATCAGCTCCACACTTCTTTCTGTATTACTCTGATGTATAGATTAACCTGTCAGACCTAACCCAAAGGCCTTGACCTCTACCCTCATTTAGGTGGTTCTTGAGGATTTTCTTCTACAATGGCATCTACACAAAATCCATGGTGAAGAGGTTACGTTGCAGTAAGGGAGAGCTAATTTTAATTAATTAATCGATTAATTAATGCTTTGGAACATTCAAGTCCTGTAATGGCTCCCTAAGTAACCTCATTATCTTATTTTCATTACCCTCAGCTTGTCTATTCCCTTCTTTCTTTTTGTGTCAGATTTGCTTGCTGCATCTTGTTTTAAATTAGATTCTTCAGGGCAGAGACACTGTCAGACCTGGTTTCTATGAGAGCAGACGTGTTTGGGTCTCATCCTGATTGGAGCTTTTGGACACAACTGTAATTAATTATAATTTACAGCTGAGCCATAGTGATGTTAAATGCCTTGTTCAAGGTGTCAAAGGAAGTCTGCAGCACAGCTGCAAATGAAACCCAGATGGTATCTTTCTCTGCTTTAACCACAAGATCACTGCTTGTTTTGCAGGGCTGCTATGCTGAAATAAGTGCTGGGCAATGTTAAAAAAACTTCCATGATGGTAGTTTCCGTGGTCCCAAGCTTCTCAGGCAAAAAGGTCTCAGATTGCTTTTATGTTTAAAATACAGATCTCCTTTTTAAGTCCATAATTTCAGAACTCTCTGATTGCCTAAAATGCCTTCTTGCCACTTCTCAATAAATCTCTTTGTTTTATTCTATCAAAAAAAAGGGGGGGGAAAGGTGTATAGGATTGAAGAGAATGTAATGTATTGATTGAGCTTTGAAAAGGGAACTAGCAGTTGCCAAGGTATTGTACTATTGGCCTATCACAGATAAAAGTAGTTGCTCTTAGACAAATCTTTGCAACATTTGAGCCTGTAACTACCCATGCAGCACATGACCAATTCAGAAATTGATTTGTACCTGTTAATAGTTTACTTCTACACCTTCAAGCACTTAATTTTAAGTGATATATATGAAAAATAAGCAGATAAATATTCAGAGATATAAATCTTCCATATTTCAGCCCTGAATTCACTGAGAATGAATTAGTATGTCAAGATTGTGGGCTACCAATTGCCTTGATCTGATTTTTTTTTTTTTTTTAATCATTGTTTCTGCTACCAACAACAGGTTTGAGACATTGACATTGCTGTAGTTTGGTTTTTCTTTTTTTTTACTAATTAGCTGACAAGAGAGACACTTGCCAAAGGCTTACCAACAATTAAAAACATACATGAAAATGACTGTTGCTTATGTGCATCTGCATGAGTGAGTGTCTTGTGTGCTTTTTTCAGAGATAAGGCAGAAAGGTTCTTGGGTCAAGCCAGCTCTGGAAATGAAATGTTATTTAAAACAATGTTTTCAAACCAATTTTAGAAAAACTAAAAAGGCTTTATGAGAGTACCTAATCAATTGATCATAGATCTTAAAATAATAAAGAACCTATCAATCCACAAGATATCAGATGTTTTTATAAACCAATCTGAGATGTGAATAAAAACAGTTGTGCAGCTAAACTTCAGATGCACAAACTACATCTAAGGCCTCCAATGGCGTTGAAAGAAAAATATACATTTAGATTTTTCAGTTTAAAACAAGACCAAACCTTACATGGTTTGTTTGCAGATATCTAAATGAAATTAATGGTTTGTAAACTACAGCTTACTCTTGTCTTAGTTTGGAGTATGCACATTTGAGTCTTCCCCCCTTGAGTGCTTATGTCTACCAAGAATGCTTTTTTTAATCCTAATCTGGATTTTCCTAATGTTTTCTGATATAAACTGCTAACAGAATCCACTTTTCAAACAACTACTCCTGATTATATCTTATATATTAAAAAACTATTTGTTTTGTTTCTTAGTTATTTTGGTTGGGTTTTATTTGTTTGGTGGTGGTTCTTGTTTTGTTGCTTGCTCCTTTTGGTTGGATTGCTTTAGTTTTCAGGTGGTTGGGGTCTTTTTGTTTGTTTTTCGTGATAAACTTTGAAACAGATTGCAGAAACCGGAGTTCCTGCTTCAACATTTTAGTTAACGTGTTACAAGAATAATGTTCTCCTAGGCAGGTTTTACTTCTGAAATGGGAAGGAATTTACTCTGGCTACATCATCACAATGAATAGATTCTTTAATCTTAATAAATTTCTGCTGAAAAAGAATCATGTCCGTCCAATACTTAGCTTCACTGAATAGAGTCCAGAGCTTGACATGGAGTTTCAACTACAGTGCTAGAAACAAACAACTCTCATTGCCTTCTAAGTGACACCTCTCAGGCTGCTCTTATTTCATAGGGCTTTTTTTTTTTTTTTTCATATATGAAATTATTTTGGTTTTCCTACTTCATTAAAGACTGTTTTTGCTTACCTTCTAGGTAACACCAGTTCTCACCTATCTCCATCCAGACATTGAGCCATTGACTCCTACCCTCTGGGTGTGACCATCCACCCGATTCCTTACCCATTTGTCATGGTAGGCCTAAGTAGGCCAAAATAGACTTATACATGTCCTGGCTTGCCCAGACATGTTCTTCTGCTCTCCCTCCTTCTGCTCTGGGGAGAAGCAACTGTGGGAAATAAGACAAAAGAATCTGGAGCTGCTGAGTCTGAGAACTGTGACCTGCCCAGACTTGTTTTGAACCCTGTGGTAAACAAGGTACACATGGTTGCCTTGTGCAAGGCCTGTGCTCTGCCCACATTTGGGTAAAGCAAGCCTATGGCTTCACCTAACATGGTCAAGCTTGACTAATTGCTGTTCTTGTTGGCTATTCTGTGTCCAAAGGCCCATTAGTCTTGGGCCGTATGGATAATAAAGGGAGATGAGCAGGGAGCACAGTGTGTGTTCTGCCATTACAAGGTGTGATCTGCTATTATATGTGTGCTCCACTGTTGTATCTGTGCTCCTACTACTTTATTGCATCCTGAGCTCTGTGGAACTCCAGTGACCAGGATTATGCTCTAAAAGCCTCCACGCGATTGGCCTGCACAGCCAGTGTGACATTGTGCTGTGAGACTGCACACAGCAGGACATCTGCCTGCACCTGAAAGCCTCCTGCCCAGATGGAATCCCTGGAGATAACACAGATCGTCCAGAGTCAGGACTAGGTCAGATTGTCTGCCTCCTCTCCCCAGCACCCAGAAACCTGGGGAAACTCTTAAGCCTCTAACAGCTACTGACAGCAACCCTGCCACGAGCTTTGGGTACTGTCAGATAATATTTTTGTGAGTAAATACCAAAAACCTTTTGTAATCATTAATTAACTTCTACCATAAGCAGAAAGTTGCTCCTTGCGCCCATCTAGTGAGCAAGCGGTGTATTGACTGCAAGCCATTCACTAACTGCAAAACCTTCTCTCCCAGTTCAATCAAGTTCATTCAAGTTCAATATATAATGTATATATTTACTAGTTATTTTTAGATCCTGTTATTCCCTGTATATAAAGTTTCCATGAGTGATGCACAGAACCTATTATTATTATTAAATTTGTAATCAGGGTGCCGTGAGTTCTGAATATTTAGTATTAATAAACTATATTAATATTTTTTTTAAAATATCATCTCGCAGTAATTAATTACCCCTCCACTACACCATTGAACAGTCCATCAATCTAATTTGTATCTCTCAAACTTGGTGAGGGGTATTTTGTGTGGCACCATGTCAAAAGCCTTGCAGAAATCCATACAGATGAAATCCGTTGTCTTCCTTTGTGCAGTGATGTGGTCACTCAACTATAGAAAGCTGCTAGATTGGTCAGGCAGCACTTGCTCTTAGTAAAGCCGTGCTGGCTGGCTGGAACCACCTTCCTGTCCTCCACATGCCTTATCAGATCTTCTAGGAGGATCTGTTGCATGATCTACCCAGGCACACAGGTGAGGCTGACAGATCCTCCTTTCTACGTCTTTTTAAAATGGGTGCAACATTACCTCTAAATGATCCTTAAGTGGTTTCTAGAAAATTATAAACAGGTAAATCTCTCCACAGATTATGGTAATTTGATTCCTGTGGGTTTTTTTAACCTGAATTTCTGAGGAATGGGTGTCATCCCATCAGGATCCACATGTCTGCACTACTTTGTCTGTCTGCACCTCTCCAGTAATTGTCTAATCTGCTGGCAATTTCAGTTTTGAATACATTTGAGAAAAGGGTAGAATCATGGGAAGTATGTGATTTCTATATGACTAGTGAAAATCAGTGTTTGGGTAGAAAAGATAGAGTCACTAACACTATCTTCACAGAGAACAGAGCTCTACAGTAAGACAGCACAGTTTTATTAGTCGATAGATAATCTAGTCTACATTAGTGGTTTCTCTCACACAAATTCCCTGGTATTCCAAAGGACAAATTCACAAATTAAGTGTTTCTGGTGCCTACTTTTCTTAATGGTAGCTCTTCCTTGTAAATTCTCTGTGGCTAAATAAGACCTGAGTTTATTCTGCAATCTTAGTATAATTAATTAAAGAACTATCATAAGACACAAATCGATTTGTGACCAACCTGTTTATTAATGATTTTTATGCTTCTTATGTATATTTGTCACTCTTTTTTTCTTTCTTAAACTTGCTGCTTTTCAGGTAGCCATTGTCTACCTTTTTTTTTTTTGTGTCTGTGTGTAGTTTCCTTTGATTAAAGACATTATTCACTCTCCTCTCAAATGAAACTTTGCTTCAGACTTATCTGCCCTACATTTTCTATGTTGTGCTGACATTTGCAACACAGTTCAGCCATTTCCTCCTGCTTGGTGTTATATCTTTTCCAACTCCCTAGTTCATGCCCCACTCATTTTTCCACAGTAATTAGCACAAGAAAAGTTCACTAGAATTGAAGAGTTATTTGCTTTGTGAAGAAGTTGGACACTTGTGCTACTTTAAACTTTTCTCATATGCATTTAGTTTCAAATTTGGGTTGTGCTGCATGTAATTTAAACCCTGATTGCAGGCAGATACAGTCCTGCCTGGTTCAGTGTTCAAACCCCTTTTTGAATGATGGAAATTGTAGATGTTAGTTCAACAATCAAACCTACTGCATCACATGGTAAATAGAGTTGCTGAAAATCATCATGTTTGGAGCTGAAGTGGCCAATGAAAATAACTCTAAGGTGTGTTTTGGCTTAGGCCACCACTCTTTCAGGGACTCAGACATATATTCACAAAAGTACAGTGACATTAACTGCCACTATAGGTACTTAACTCCAAGTTAAATGCTCAGATTGCTTGGTAAGGATTAGCACTTTAAACTCAAGCTGCTGAGTTTATCACCTGTAAATTTCTTCATGGATGCCAGGACTGGTTGCTGGATATGCTAAGAACTTACATCCTGGCAATCCATTTACCATTTTTCTTAAATTTGAAGAGCTATCTACTCAGCCTACTGTCTACAGTGATTTCAGCACCAGTCTGTGTTAAAGCTCTGGATATTTAACCTGGAGTCCAGTAGTTCAGTATAAGTAACAGAGTACTTAAAACAGCATGAGCTACAATGTAGGATATCAGTCTCCTGTGAGGATTTAACTCTAGTGCTAAAGAGAAAGATGCCCAAGAGTGACATCTGCAATGGTATTTGGATACTTTCCAGATGTGAAACATTACTGAACAATCCCCACAGGACCCTTCTGTCTGTTTTTTCAGCATCGCATATGCTTGCCTAAATTTAGAAACATCTTCAAATACATGCATTGATGAGATATGTAGAGCTTTGTTGATCAAACTCTTCATACAGCTGGATGTAACTTAGTCATGGTGTTATGGGGCCTTAAAACCCCCAAGTACTCTTATGGTGCATACCCTTTATATAGCTACACTTTCTGTCTTCACAGCTGGCACTTTGAAGGCTTTGAGTTAAGCAGTACTTATCCTAGCTGCACTAAGGGGTGGGGGGGAAAAATCAACACAAATCCATTCTTAAAACATAACAATTACTGAAGTAAGCCATAGTAGCTATTGACCTATGAATTTAATTAGCCCAAATAACAAATTAATTCAAAGTGTTTCAGACTTTAACAACTGTCAGTGTCAATGGCGATTCTGTTGTTTCAGCGGCAACAACTCAGTCGTGTGCTATCATGTAGTCCTTCCCTTGGGCATGGCATTATACATCTGTGCCATACCTATCCTTTATGAAGTGATTTCTTGAGTCCACGTTTGGTGCCTGAATTTAGAGTTGGACACTAAAAAATTATATACACAACCACAGGACTATTGAGTAGGAGGAGGGTCAAGAAATGCAAGCGACCAAACCTAAGAGAGCTAATATAGGAAATATAGTTGTATCTCAAGTGCCACCACCCTCTCATTTTAGGCACTGGCACCAGACCTTACATGAAATCGACAGCCTGAAATTCTCTTCCTGCTCTAAAGCTCAGTTTTGAATTGGGTAGCAAATCTATATGGCAATTTCTTGAGAGAGAAGGACTGCAGATAATAAGACAGCCATTAGAATTTCATGTGCCTGTAACATCGAGTGCTTCTCTGATCTCACCTCCCCTCCACTGTCCATAACTTCTGTAGGAAATGTCTATGGTCACTGTGCATTTTGCAATGCTCAAATATTTTCAAGAGATTCTCTGAACTGGGACAACATGGACTCTGATTTATTATTTATTCATTAATTTTTAATTTTAGATCAACATTATGGACTAACATACTTAGCCCGTTCAAGTTGGCCATAGTTCTGCTCATGGATAATTATAATACTTTCTGATTGACACCTAGTAGTCTAATAATTTCAGAAGTAACAATTTTTAATAGGTCTCATTTTGGGTGTAAATGTTTAAGTTCTTCATAAATCACATTTCAGGTGCATACCTGTTTTTTTTTTTTTTTAATCTGTGTGCTTCAGAAAGCGGATACATCAGTTATACTTGCCTGTTACTGCTAAGAGACAATAACTTTCATTTGAATAGGTGCTCTGCTGCCCCAGCATATCTGTATTCCAATACCTAGTCATCTCCTTGGGAATTTGACAGATACCAGGTTGCAAGCAGGGTCAGGGTACATCTCCAGTATTAGGTCCAAAAGGACACACTTCCATACTCTTAAAAAAAAAATTCACTTATGAGTTTAATAGATCTCAAATCGAAACAGAGATTCAAGCAAATTGTTAACCAGCATTAATACTTTGTTTGAACACAAGAACATAGAATGAATGCTTTGAAAGTGCTCTTGGCAGAAATGTGTTTATAAAAATACTTTGCTACTTAACTGTGGTGCCGAGGGAGAATGGTTTGTTGACATGTCACCTTTAACTTTGAAAATATCTGTTGTATCTGCATAATGGACAAGACAACTCTCTTTAATCCTTTAAAAGATCTGCCTTTCGTGCCCAAGCACAATTAGTGAAGCTTCTGTACTTTCCATGGCTGAGATAACAAAGTCATCATTAGAAATAAGATGGATTCCAGTAGTGACCACAGTGATGCTGCCTGACATTCCTAGATAATGCTCTCCCCTGAGAAGCCTTACCCTAGTAATTACTTTCTTCTCGCTTTTGTCAACCTATTTGAAATCTATCACTTTTAATGAGTATTTATCTCCAAGTCAGTAAATCTGTATTAGGTAGCACTTTGTGTAATGTCTTATTTCAGTCCATATCCATGGTGCTCCTATATGTGCAGGCTTCATTTCTATCATTTGCTTAAACCCTTTGTTTATGTAGAGACCCTTTTACTCCAGTACCATTACATATAGACCTAAGACTCCATTTGCATGGATAAATTGTGAGATCTGGGACAGTAATTACAACATAGAAAGTGATTAGATTTTTTAAAAGACTTGACTATTTTTAATAAGCTTACTTTTAATTATTAATTGGAATCTCCCTAAATATTCGCATATTGATTCCCATGTATGCCTGAATATTATGCCCAGAATCTATGTAAAATTAATTGCCCAGAATTTTCCCAGTTCTTCTTTCCTGGTTATTTTTAGTCTCTGAATCCCTAGATTTATGAACATTATCTACTTAAGTTTGAAAAGTCCTTTGGATAGTTCCTTAAAATATTCAGATGCACACCATTTCTAAACATTCAGGTGCATCTTAATTTTGTCTAATAGTAGCTAGGAAGCAGAGAAATTATTGCAAGACACATTAAGAAAGACCATTATCAAAGGTAGACAAATCTGTGATCTGCAACTTGCAGGGTCAAGTACTGGCCCTACAATTAGAATCTGCATATTTTTACTAGTATTAACGAGGCTTACAACTAATTTTATTCTTTCAAATTATCTCACCCCAGACAGAACAGGGTCCTTGCTGTGCTTAGTACAACACAGATAATGAAACTTCTCAACAGGCTTAAGATCACCCCAAAAGTTGGCATGTGTCCAATTTATTAATTTGGCAGAGATGACAGGTAGGGAAAATCTACATTCAAGAAAAGGCTGTCTCATTAGGGGAAGAAAAAAACCCCACCCCACTCCCCAAAAAAACCCCAACCAACCAACAAAAAACCCCAAACCAGCAACAACAACAAAAAAGCTTTACTGAACCAAGACTAAAACTTTGGGACATGACCAAACCTTGTGACTTGTTGACAAGGACTATCATAGCAGCTCCTAACATAAGCAGAACTCACTTCTGGTTTCGGTCAATGAGGAACGTGCTCCATGAAGATAGTAATCTCTGGTGGTGACAAATGGAAATCATGAGGGAATACTGTCAAAATCACTGTGAGGCATGCACATTCCTCATGGAAGGATAGCCAGCCAAAGATCATAACCCCTGCAGATCAACAGCAGTGCAATGACCTTCAGTGTGAGGAAAAGACAAGCACAGGGGCAAGGGTTTTCATCTCTAATTGCTTACTGCATATTTGGGAGAAGTCCATATAAAGAAGATCGTTCGTCTTTTCTCCTTTGCCATGGTCCACACATGGATACAATTGTATTCACGCAGCAGGTTGCAAGACTCAGCCTGTAAATATATTTGGTAAGTTACAGCCAGACATAAACTAAAACCATGTGTATTTGTTTTTAAGGCAATCAGCTTCAGTAGCATTGTCAGCACCTCTGAGAGCCCGCCCCAGGTGCAGAGACCTTATTCTCTGTAAACATATTCAGTGAAATAATTCTAATGTTATCCATTTATGAGGATGTTAAGAGATATGACACCATCTAGTTCTTAGGTGTTCACTGGGGAATTTTGGGAACCTGATTACACAGCAAGTGCTTTCACTGGAAAATCTTGAAGCAATTTTTGTAGGATAAGTTCTTGTGCTGTGTTCTAAGTGGAGGTTTATTTGCAAAGAGGCACGTTCAACCAAAACCAGTAAGCAAGTGTAAACATTTTTCACTGCTTCACATGTCAAAATAAAGCCTTACCAAGACATACATTGGCTTCTGTATAGTGGGAAACTTTGTCTTGTAAAAATCAGAGCTGAGAAATGACAATCCAGAGTCAGATTCTCAAAGGCAGTTTTGACAACACGAAAATCCCAAAGCCTCCATGTGTGTTACAGTTTCATATATACCAGCAGACAATACTGAGAGTATTTAATGAAACTGAACCTATCAAGTCAATGTTTCCTTTCAGGAAGAACACAGGCATCTACATTTATCAGAATATTTCACAGGATCCTTTCACACTAATACAGATGTTTTAGTATCTAACAGTGTATGTGTTTTTTAAGCAATTGTTTTTAAGCATATAACATTCTGCAATTCCAAATGGCACAGAAGAATTCAGATCTTGGCCGTGTTAAATCCTCTGGTAGCTTTCTAGAAATTGACCACATATTTTGCATAGAAGGATATTTCCCCTTAAAAAAGAAGGAAGTATTGACTTTAATCTTTTTTCTTTTAACTGCACTTACTTTTACCACATAAATATGTCATTCTCTTTGATACGAGCAAAACAATCTTGAATCTGGGAATTTTAATTAATTTCATTTATTGACAAGAAACACAAACTTTGTGTTGTTGAATCAGGCATTGAGGAAAAACAAAGACACCATAAACAAATAGAAACAAGTAAACTCAAATTTTCCCTTCCCTTTCAGCAGGCTCAGCTTCAAGCAAACACTTCTCTCCCTCCCTTCCCAGACTCAACTCCTGTCTTTGCCAAGGATTGCGTTTTGTTTATCTCGGTTCTTTTGGTGAGGTGTTTTGGAATAGAGCAGGTTGAGGGCTCTATTTGATGGTGATATTCAACAGATCTTTTTTTCTCTTACTGACGTTCCTCTGTGCTGGCATGGACTGCCCAGGGATGCAGCCCCTCAGGTCTGTCTCTGCCCCAGCACAGGTCACCCATAGCTGAAATCCCTCAGGGGTTTCCCTGTCATGGCTTGAGTTACCTGTGTGTCTCAGTTCCTCAGAGGTGACCTCCTCTGGCATAGAGCTCCCCCCTTCCAAGAGTACCTCTTGACCCATGTCTCCAGCAAGGTTTCCATGCAAACCCTCCACTTCCTTAGCAGCAAAAAGTATTTCTTAAACACATTTTGGCAGAGATAATCATGTGCTCCTATCTCTGAACGAATTTTTGGCACGTGATGGAGTGCTAACACTTGCTTTAGGGCACTTGACCCAGCTGTGCACAGTACAAGTTAGTTCGTGACCTGCTGCCACAGAGGTCATTCTGCAGAGCCTAGTAAAACTCTACAACTCCTGACCAGCACTCCAATAAAGAAGGTCAACACAGTTTTTTAAAATAATATTTAAAGAAGTTATAAAAAACAGAAGAAAAAGAGTGTGAGGAGACATTTGAAAAACTCAGAGAAAAGTTAGACTTCAGAAATGAAATTTTGAGTATCAGGGTGATATCATTTGAGGTGCTAAATGAAGTTCCAGTTTGTTGAACAGAAGAACTGAACCACAGTCACAGCTCAAATTACGAGGTTTGAACAAGGAAGCATACAGATTCGTCAATGTGGAAGAGGAAGTTTCTTGAAATTATGGTGCACCAAACCATCATTCTTTATTTCTAGCCTTCCAGGTGCTAGGATTTTCACAATGCGGATGAAGGGTTAAATTCTCAAGAAAGGCTTAACACTAATTTGACATCTAATTTTCACAAAAATTGCCAGACAGCTGCATACCCCAAGTTGCATTATGCTCTATGTCAATGGAAGAGAACTGAACCAGAAGCTAGATAGCAGGAAATATCAAGAAGAGTGGTGAAGCTGAAGGGATTGTCTCTTTTTATCAGGGGTCTGCTCACAGCTTTCTTAGCTGTGACCTGTCTCAGCAGTTGCTGCGTTTAAGTGAAGTACTTAAATGATGCAACTTCTTTTTCACAAAGAAATGAAGGAACAACAACAAAAAAAATATGACCCAGTCTAGCATCACTTGATGATGAGGGCATGCAGCCAAGAGACCTTGGCAAAGTTCTTGAGAAACCTTAGGTCATCTGAGCTTACACTCTCCATAAAAGATGCAACCACAAGGCTGTCTTCAAGTCAGAAGTTCACAACTCACCCTATCACTTCCAGTTAATCACTTCCATTAAAGAATACCAAGGTGGAGGATTAAACAGGAAAGAATATTTTAAAAGCCAATGTCATCCCTTGGTTAGGATACTCTTCCACTGCAGGAAGGATCTCATGTTAAATTACAACTTGAAGAAGGTAAAGGAGAAGAGAGAGTTTGTATATATGCCTGATTTTAATCTCCGCTTTCCAATCTCTCACTGAAGATCCATTGTGGTGGATCTGGCAAGTAAGAAAGGTGGTGAAGCACGTGATTTGTGACTCTCTTGTGAAGCTAAGCATGAATTGGAGCTTCAAGAAATTCAACACTGCCTAAGAGACATTTTGTTCATACTCAGCTATTGAAAACTGAATACCTAAAGGGTTTAATCAGAGAAAACTTTGTCATAGACATCTGCCGAATTGGGGTATTTGTAAGTGGTAATAATGACTAGATATTAAACTACATGCTTAGAGATTCGTTGAGGCCTCTAAATCACTCTTTCAAATCTTCCCCAAAGTGCTAGGTACAACGGGCAGCCATAACATACACGTAAAATACATTTTAAAAGGAACGAGCATATAGATACAAAAGGGATTACTTACTTAGAGAAGAAAGTGGAGTGAACAATTGAATGACATTTACTAAACAGGAGAGGAAAGTGATAGGGAAAACAGACAGCTGTAATGAACACAAACATGTAGTAGATAGAGGAATAGTGTGCTAGATTTAAAGGACATCTGGTGTAAGGGACAGCTGAAGTGTATGAGTGACATGTCCTAGATATAAAGTTGGAAGTGCTGTGCATGAATGACAGCTGGCTTAGCTATCACGGGTGACATGTCCTCCACAGAGGAATAGAGTGCGTGCTGGATACAAGTGACAGCTAGTGTGTACTTTAAGAGTGAAATATCTTTGTTACAGCAGACAAATACAAGGAAAATTAGGTGGAGTGCCTGAGCAACATGTTCCTGACCGAAGAAGGAAAGTTAGATGCAACACAAAACTGCAATGTATAGGTAATATGACCTACAAGAGAAAGAGAGAAATAAGTGGGATGAGTGCAGTAAAACCAGGCTAGATTAAATAACCCTGGTGGGAGATGTCATAAGTGTGATGTATGACTGCAGAGTACAGCTGATATGCCACTGGTTGAAAGTACTGTTAGTGGCCAAAGCTGATAGAGTTGTCAACTAGCTACTGCCAGCATGATGTAGCCATAGCCTTTCTGGCATTTCCATGAAGTGGAATTTTCTGTGGGAACCATCGTGGAGATTTCTATAATAAACACCTTAGTAGACTGTTCCTACTGGCATCAGGATTTTAAGGGCATCACTATATTTTGTCCTCATTTGGATAATTAAAGATTTCACTGAAACATACTAAAGTGTTTCACCCTGCGCTTTTGGGAAGTTATCTTTCTGCTGTTTCTTTTGTTGTTATTTTCTTAGTTTCTTGAGGTTTGCATAGTTGGTTTTTTTGTTGGGTTGGTTTTTTTTTTTTTTTGGTTGGTTGGGTTTTGTTGATGTTTTTGGGTTTGTTTGGGGTTGGTTTGTTGTTTTTTTTTTTTTGTGTGTGTATGTGTTTATTATTTTTTTTTTCCCCAGTTGATATTCTGCTACAAAGGTAGATTAGTAAGGAAACTTGCTTTCAGTCCTTGGGGATTTTTCTTATTGATTCCCTCACTCAATAGCAGACTCCTGAAATCACTTACATACTCTGTAGCTGCTCTGTGATCAGGGCAGGAAGCTCTTACTAGAAAACAATCCTTACTTTTCTGAGACATTCTTTCTCTCTTCATGTATGTGTCCAGTCTCCATAAACCCACAGATACTTAAGTTCTCTGGTCTTGTATTTTACATATCTCTCTATATATATACAAAATTGCATACTTGTATACAGGGTTGTGTGCACCATTGCTACAACAGTCATGATAAATTGTGGAACAACTTTCTGTATTGTGAAGTACTATGAATTATCATAATCAGCAACGGATGGGAGAAGCTCAAAAATCATCAACTAGGCTTAAAATTTGTGGGACGCAAATAACAAACACAAAAGGAGGCTACTTTGATTCATCCAACTTTAATGTTATTCTCATGCCTGCACTCTTCATGCTACCTTCTACCCTGTAAGGACTAGAAACTTTGTAATGAAAGCACTTCAGGAGCCAGGGATTAATAAAAATATGAAATATCGTGAGAAGTATAATAAAATCCCTATGATAGAATCTTCTTAACTGCTATAGTGAGGTGAAAAACCAACTTTAAATTAACCTTGGAGTTTGATGCAACACAGTTCCACAATGCAGGTCACAATATGTGAGACTGAACCCAGGTCTCAAGGATACTCATGTTTTCTTTTCTTGAATATTCTTCATAAGTATATTGGTCTCTCTGAAGGCTTATGAAAACAAATACTGTGAAGTATGACATTGTAGAGTGCTGCATAGGAACAAGCAGGTTTTAAAATGCTTAATTAACCAGTCTATGCGTACAAATTTCTCCAAACATTGTTACCAGTAACCATCTTATGCACTTATTAAAAGTACATAAAAAGTGATAAAAACTTGGAATAGCTTTTATCTTGAACTGAATAGACTCTTTGAACCTAAGACCTAGGTGCAGAGGAGGAAATGAAACCCTGACTATTTTCTCCCAAGTGGAAAGGAAATAGCTAGATCCTAGACTGTCTGCCTACATCTGCGTATTTGGTGATCAGAATACCTAAGAAAGAATGAACCAGTAGTGGCTTTTTGTTGGCATAGTTATCAAAGACTTTGGAACTCAGACACCTGCTAGCAGCAGAATATGCTCCACAACAGCCAGGCAGGTAAGCATGCAACAAGGTTGTATTTAGTTACGGGCAGCACCAATTTATCTGTAAACCTCAAGCTCTCCAGGGAGTCTGGCCAATGGAAGCTTGCAGTACATCATGTCTCCTTGAATTTCTAAAGTAAACAATGATCAGCCTGAGTGGTAAGAACACCCAGCAGAAAAGCTGCTGTTCTAAAGGTGAAGATAAAAAGCCATGGGTATAAATGAGGCAATACAAGGAAGGAAATACATTTTGCTGAGATTTAAACAAACATACAAGTCTAGTTAAGGAAATAAAAAAGAAAATTAAAAAAAAAGCAAACAACAACAACCTAAAACCCCAAAAAGCCATTTAGGTTACTGAGTTGTGTCTCCTATTTGACAGAAACACATTGGGTAATCATGTTTCATTAACTTTTCAAAACACATCTTGAAACAGGGTAAGAATTTTTACTCTCAGATATGGTACTGGAAAACTGTTCTAAGATTACATTCTTCTTCTGGTTTGAGGTACATACATATATATTTGTTCAATTTTATTTTGTCACATAAAGTCAGCTAAATTACTTTAATGTCTATTTGTAACTGAGATCTTTGATCTCTTTATTGATCCTTTCCTATTTTTTTTCCAGTTTGGATGGATCTCTGTGAAACAACAGTGAGTGACCATGTATGTATTGAGTCATCTTCGGATTGTGCCTACCCAGGTGCAGGACCTTACACTTGGCCTTGTTGAATTTCATGAGGTTGGCCTGGGCCCACCTCTCCAGCCTGTCCAGGTCCCTCTGGATGGCATCCCTGCCCTCTAGCAAGTCGACTGTGCCACACAGCTTGGTGTCATCTGCAAACTTGCTGAGGGTGCACTGATTCCTGTGTCCATGTCACTGACAAAGATGTTAAACAGCACTGGTGCCAGCACTGACCCGTGAGGGACACCACTTGTCACTGGTCTCCAG
>VWZE01012094.1:249407-276907 GCA_013396675.1 Eubucco bourcierii | reverse complement strand
ACCCCAAAATTTTATAGTTTATCCCCTTTTTTTTTTTTTTTTTTGCAATCATAGACACTATCTAAAATGTCTATGTGTCCATTCCAGCACTTTAAGATAAATTTAAGAAAGCTGTAAGAAAAAGAATCCCAGCTTTGTCAGCAGAATTGTGCTTACTCTATTTCAGTATAGCATGTGTCCTTTATTTACAAGGCAGATACCTTTGTAGTCACATATATGAATTTTCAATACTTTGCCGTTGTGTAAAGATGTTTGGAGTGGGATACTGAGTACAGTACATTTGGATCCTGAGTCCCTTGAAGTAGTGAAACAGCTTTTGTGTGAACTGCTCTAGGTGAAAGAAAGAGAACAGATGGAGGAGATTTTCATGGAAAGAATATTTTAAAATTATGGAAACTTCAAAAGTCACTAAAAGGTCAACCAGTCCCACTTTTCGTTTAGTGGCAAGACAAATGAAGATGTAAAAAGAAGAAAAATAAATGGGATGGTGGCTTGGAATCCAGACAGATATCAACGATCTCAAATCTTAACTTCAGTTGAACATGCAAAACTGAACAGATGCTCTATCAGAGGAAAGGTAGCTTGGGTTGCTTATATGCTGTTACACACGTGTAAGTTGTCCAGTACCTCTCTAGGGAATCCTAAAAGTCAGCTCTGTCTTATAGAAGTGACAGTCTGAATTAATTAGCTTTTGGAGTGATTCCCATTTTATAGCTGGGAAAACTGCACCATAAGGCCTGGTTTTGATGTCGTTGCCTACATGTAGAAATGTGGGAGATACAGAGCAGCCCAACTCTTCCCCCATCATGGTATCCGTTGCACAAGCTGTATAGGGAGATACAGCATAATATCTTGCTGAAGAAAATGTAATTAATATCAGAAAAACTGTCTTTCTTTTTTGCAAGAGACGTCTCTTATGGTTTGTGCTTCATCTGAAGAGAAGGAATTACATTGTCTAAGAGAGGATTTGGCAAGCAGAGAAAGTGGAGGGGAAAAAAAATCTACCCTCTCCCCACAGCAAAAATCACAAAAAAAGAAATAAAATCTTAGAATCTACTCTCTCCCTCCTTAATCTCCAATGTGTAAAGATACAGTGCTAGAAGGAGAAGAGCCCAAACTGCTGAATGGGGAATAGGGATAAAAAGGTGAATATAAAGTAGCTTCATGTGCTATGCTGGTCATTTGAGACCAGTGAGATTTAATTTTTGGTGTGTAGCAGGGAGGAAGGAATCTAACAGTGATGACAGAGGATTTTTGCAGAGAAATCTTGAATGAATATCCTGCTTCCATGTTTCTACTGCCAACCACATGAAAGCCAGGAAAAGAGTTTTGAGAACGTCTTCCCTTTCCTAGTACGCCAAGCACTAGCACACACTATCTATCTGGAGCTCATCAGAACAAAACACAAGGAAATGTAACTGTAAATGTGTAAACAACTGAAATAATAAAATAAATACATTAGGACTGAAAATCAGCTTGATTTTGTGTTTAAAGCTAAGAGTTCCAATGCTTTGCCTGACGCACCCCACGTCTTCCCACCGGCTAGGGGAAGAGGGAAAGAATGCAAAACAAAGGTGAAAGAATAATGTGGAGAGAATAGGATAACTGCAAGGGAAAACAAAGTGGAGAATTAAGAATGGAGTAAGAAGAAAATGGAAGAGAAATATGCTGAGTTTGAAAGAGAAGATTGAAAAGACTGAGAGTGAAAAAGAAGATTCTAATATCCTAGAAGGTAAGAAAGGAGAATGAAATGAAAAATTAATTAGAATACATGACAACACAGGATTTTCCACATTGGACCACATCATTAGTTTATCAAGTTGTGTATCTTGACTGTAGTGGTGGAGTGGGAGATTAAAGAAGAATGAACAAAATAACAATGTGTTTACCCAACCAAGCAAAGGAGCGAATGATTTTCCTGGCCATGTAGTAATCAGTTTCCATCCCAAACCTCAAGACTGGGTTAATATTAAGAGACGTTATTGATGGCCATAAAATTATATGGCTTTTTTTTCTTTTTAATTTTATTTTATTTAAAAAAATAATAATTTAAATTAACCCAATCATTTTACTTGGCTAGATAAGCTCTTGTGGCAGTGAATCTACTGATCTGGCTGTCCTACTAGTTGCACTATGTAGTCTTTTTTCTCCTAAGACTGTAATTACAGGGGGATCAAGCATTTTGCATGTTATAGTATGTACCACGACAGAAAGTTTTTATGTCCATTTCCCTACTTCCCTATCTGTTCCTACTGAGATAGTTCTAGTTCTCTTTATTAATGGATCAGCAGCAGCTTAAATATGCCCTTTTGAAAATAACATCCTTGTGCATTCTGTCTGGATGTGTAACTTTGCTTTGAGGTCTGCCAGAACACGATCCCCAGCCTGGGACAGTGTTTTATAGTTTTCCTGCTGAGCAGTCATCTGCAGAGAACACGTATAACTCAGAATGGGTTAATGTGACCTTTCCCAAAGTTATTTCTCTGCTGATTCCTGGTGGAGGGTGGAGAATGAAGACAAAACCCAGGACCAAGTGTCCCTAGCCAAGAAAGCAAGCAAGTGGTTTGAAAACTACTTTTGATTGTGGTCAAAATTTTCCACCTTGATAGTTTTAATACGAGTTTGTTACTGAGGACAGGAAGGTTATAAAAATGTGTAGGCTGGATAGAAGGTTAAGTGAGATGCTCAAAATGAAAACCAAAAAATACATTTCCAAGAAAGCAATTATAATGCACTGTGAAAATTCATAATAGTTGTTGCCAGATAGGAGTATGGCAAACTGTTATAAGTCATCTTCTCTCCAAACCCACTAAGATGATCTTCCCTGCATATTGTTTTCACCTTTCTTTGCTATCACAGAATCATAGAATCACAGAATGGTAAGGTTGGAAGGGACCTCAAGGATCATCTAGTTCCAAGCCCCTGCCATAGGCAGGGACACATCCCACTAGTACAGGTTACTCAAGGCCTCGTCCAACCTGGCCTCGAACACCTCCAGGGAAGGAGCAGCCACATCCTCCCTGGGCAACCTGTGCCAGTGCCTCACCACCCTCACTGCAAAGAACTTCCTCCTAACATGCCTCTGCCAGTTTAAACCCATTGCCCCTTGTCCTGTCATTGCAAGACCTTGTAAATAGTCCCTCCCCAGCCTTCCTGTAGGCCCCCTTCAGATACTGGAAGGCTACTTTAAGGTCTCCTTGAAGCCTCTTCTCCAGGCTGAAGAGCCCCAACTCTCTCAGCCTGTCCCCATAGGAGAGCTGCTCCAGCCCTCTGATCATCTTTAAAGAAATCCTTTTTCAGGGATGCACATATTTTTTGCTTTAAAACAGTGACATACTTCATTACTATGTAACTGATTTTATCACACTTCCTATCACAGAGACCAACATAGCTGCATTCTTGCCACAGTCTTTTCCATGAAACCATGAAAACTAGTGCCAACATCTTTAGAGTGTGGATGCATCACTATACTAGTGCAGAAACACAGCTTCTCAAATTCTCTGAAAATCAATGAGTGACAACACAACACAAAATCAGAATCAGAAATAACCCTCTGCTTGATTAATCCATAGTATCTGAAGCAAAACTAAGAAGTATATTTGAATTTATTTCTTTTTTACATCTGAAGGCCGAAGTTAATGCGGTGTCAATGAATTCATTCATACTCAGTTCCCCCATTCTGGCAGTACTTGTTTTGTTTCAGTACTTGGAGTACTAAATGAGATAGCACTGGATTTGTTCTTATGGAAAAGGGACCTTTTATACTCACTTGTTTGGCATCAGAAAAGCAGCTTCGTGTCACAGGTATGGTTTTGTAACAAGATACACAGAGGAGAGTGTAAGCGAAAGATAGAGTGAGTCAAGGGAAGAAAGAGAGGGGATTGCAGTAATGTCTCTATAATATTTTAGCAAAACATTCTGGATCCTGTAGCTTTGGTTTTATGAAAGCAGAGAGAGGAGGGGGGGAAAAAAAAGGCATTTATGAATAGCAAAAAGCATATTTTTGCCAGAAAACATAATTTCTGCTTTTCCACTTTAAAGTTGGATACTCTCTGAACAAGAATTTTGTGAACTAGGCCTAAAACTTTTTATTTTTCAGACTCAAAACAGAAATGTCTTTTAAGATTTATGGGTTTGGATGTCTTTTAAAGTGTAAATTATGTTTTTGTTAATATCAAAATGACAGCCCCAGGTACTTCTTCTAAAAGATGGGACTGCAGCAAATAATGCACAAACTTCCCATGCTGCGCTGTCAGAAGGCCTCCATGCCATCTTACAACACCCTTGCTGTTTCTACCTGACCCTCCTTCAAAGCAAGAGCTGACAATTTCCTACTAAATCATGTGGTAAGTTCGTGATGTGGGGAAATGTCAGCCTGTGATTACCATAAATCTCCAAACTCTGTTTCATTTTATGTGACCCATTCAAGATTCAAATTTGGAAGCACAATGTGGAGAAGATGGAGGAGAGGAGTGTGGATTACACATTCCTGAGTCAGCCTGGCATATGGAACAGGGATTCACTCAAAGGATGCACATTCCCTCTGGGTTTTCTGTTGGGGATAGCAGGAAAAGGGGAGGAACATCACTTTGTATCAGGGATTTGGAGGAATTCCACTGGTAGAAGTTGAACTTAAGTGGAAATCCACACATCCTTGAACACCTGTTTGATCAGCAACTCCCATTTGAAGTGCAGCTCCAGAAGTTGCTTCTGATAGTATTGAAAGTTGTAATTATCATCTCTTCTCTAAAGGAATATTTTTCCCTTGGAAGTCCCATGATTTTCTGATTTTATCTTAATTCCCGTGGCTCAGGCACGTAAGTAAATTAAACAAATATAGTTCAAGTTCTCTGAATTTTCTTTGTTAAAAGAAGATATACTTAGAAAACATTTTCAGCAAATCATTAATGTGTCTGTTATGGATGTATGCTTAGTTAATGTCAAGAGCTATCCCTATTGCTGTGGAAGTCTGTCAGGTATTAAATCGGTTGAATTTCCTATATTAATTGCAGTCAAACCTTTTCAAGCCTGTTCCCTCTCTCAGGTATTTTAAGCCAAGCTGCACTATCTGCAGAACACAGTTGAAAGTAAATTTGTTGTCAGCTAGCAATGACTAAAGACCAGAGGCAAGGTTATGAACCTACACAGAAGCAGCAAGGTAAGCAGACTAGGAGCTTGGGTACAATGGGCAAACAGATGGATGCGCACAGGGCAACGGTGTAGGAGGTGGGGACCCATCTTCTACGTACAATGAAGCCTCTGTACAGTCAATACAGATAGACCCACGTGCAGGAATTACAGGACCATCTGGATGGTGGTGAACACATCAGTCACTAAGCAGGTCCTCAGAGAAGAGGAATGTGTTTCTGAGCAGGACACAGATGAAAGAAGCCTTTCCTTATCACCCCCATGCTAAGCTATAGTTGTGTTTGTACTTCTCTGGCATTTGGAGAATAAAAGGTGCCTCACATACTGTACTACCTTTATTCCCAATTTATGTAGATCACAGGTATTTTTTTTTCAATTCAGTTGCAGGTCTGATCGGGAAGTGAAAGGTGTGTTTTGTTTTTAAATCTAGAAGGTACATGCTATAAAACATAAGATAAAATACAGCACCACAGGGAACCCAGCTGCCACATAGAAAGCTGATCTCTCAAAGTCTCTGGCCTGAAAGGAAAAAATAGTTTAGACCTTTTTATGGGGTTTCTCTGGCTAAAGCCCACCTTCAAATCCCACTTAAGTTAAGATGTTTACGTGTGTCAAATTTTCATTATATAATAAACAAAAACATGTGCACAAACACAAAGAAACTAAAATCAGATGGCTGATGGACTGTAGGGAACTGTGATTATTCAATTCCCTGTAGATAACTTTCCAGATTGTCATGTTCAGCTGCAGATTTTGGAAACCTGTAGCCATTTTGTCATCCTCAAATGGTTCTTTGTATTTGACAAAATAGTTTTTTGTTCCCCAACAATAAAAAGCTTTTTTTGTTTTGTTTTGTTTTAATTTAAACTGGATAACTCAAAAATACTGATACCATATATAAATATAACTGGATTTCAGTGTAAGATGCTGTTATTTTTCTAAAGTAATGTAGAAGGCATTTGCCCTTACCAATCTTCCAACTTACAGTAGTATCTAATTAATCAGTATCATAACTATACTGATTCCTTTTCCACATACCATTGCTGGAAATGGTCACAACCACTCAAGGCGTTTCTGTCAGAATGGATGTATGAATGCGACATAAAACACAGACAAGGCAGAACATGCAAACAGCATCATTGATGCATGAAAATAATACACAGCTCCAAGCCTGCAAAGAAAAACACAGGACCAGCAGCTGGAGCTGCCTAACTGGGGAAACAAGGCACAGGGTCTCAAGAGACAAGAGAGAGAGAGAAGAGTTTCAGGAGCAGACTGATATAGGAGGGTTTGACCTCATCCTACAGCTGGGGAAACCAGTTCTGCATCGACAGGGTACCAAAAGGTAAAGGATGACAAGACTAGGCTTAAAATATCCCAGGCATCAATTTCTCTTATTAATGTAGGTCACTGGATAGTGTCTTATCCAACAGATGTGAAAGTATCAAATCTCACAAGTCTAAAAATCACCCGATCTGTACAAATATTATAGTATAGAAACAAACTGCTATCAGACTGTCTTACTACAAAAGCCATTGTGGTATGGTCTTTTTATGAAATAGAGAATTTAAGCATCTCAGTGTATTTTTGAAAACTTAATACAAACAATGAGGAAGGCTAACAGCACCAAAGAAATTCTGTCTCACAACATCTCCCATTGGACTTTATATTAAGTAACAGGTAAACTGCTGCTTGGGAATGCACTTGCTCTGCCCCTGAACACAGAGATTCAGGTAATCAGAGCTCTTTGCAATGTGGTGTAACCACCTCTAAGACAGCCTGGAAATATTGGGTGGTGATTCTTTTGCTTTTATCCTATGAAATGAAGTCCAGAGGCTCGGCTCATGCTGCTGTCCTGTAGTCAGGAAAACTTGGTGCTTACTTCTAGTTCTGACCATGTCTCATCCTCTTGAAAATTTCAAATACAGTAAGAATTTTAAAAATATTTTTTTCTATCTGCAATAAGCACTGTCTACTTCTGGAGGTGCTTGTTTGCAATAACTTGACACAGACACAATGCAACAGTGATGATTCACTTCAAGCTTATGGTAACAGAGTAAAACTTCCCTTACAGCACTTATTTCCCTTGTCTAAAGCCACTGATTTGCTGCCAAAATTTTCCCAGTACCCAATGTATGAGGTCTTCATATGCAGACTATGACAAAGGAAATAGTCAGGGATTTGGCTTATAAAGCAAATGTTCTAGACCTTGGTTGCATCACCGAGACTCAGGTTAAAGGATAGCTGGTGAAGCTGTCTTAATGGGACCACCAAAATATCTCTGACAAAATCTTCCTTAAAGGACAGTTAAACAAACCTTGGTAAAATCAACAACTCTATCATTGATTAGAAAGCAAAAGACAGAAAGTGAAGCAAAAATACTGTATCAAATTTCAGCACCACAGAAAGTCGACCTTTAGTATCTCACACTCCCTGTTTGGCAAATGATGTTGACAGGCTTAGCAGTAATACAAACAGGAGGTGAACACTAGTATCAAACAACAGATATCAATTTATCGTCCTAATAAATACTCCACACTTAAATAAACATGCACACATTTTTCATTCATGTTTACACGTAGGGTAAGGCAGACCACATTTGCTAACCTTCGCCTGCAGAAATAACTAAGTCATTTCACTTACATGTAGAGATTTGATTTAGGTTTTGTAAACAAACATGTAAATTAGGAAGACTGAAAAACACACTGTTCTATCTGCTGAATGTCCTCAAGACCCTAAGAAACGACATGATTTTCGCAAATCATCAGCAAAGAACTTGTTTTCCTGTAACAAAGTAATGCTGTGCACCATTTTACCCTACTTAATGACAATCCTAAGCTCCTGTCACAAGATCTTCACGCATAAGGGGAAGGACCGTATGTTATAGTGCTTAGAGTTCCTGTATGACATATCTTACATACAACCAAATGCAGTAGAGGTAGAGAAGGTACTCAGCACTAGGCAAGAACAAACCTCTAACCCTTTTGTTGCTAATAATATTTTCTTCAGAAATATGCTACATCTATGCATCCTTCTAGTCAGAAAATCTAGCAACCACTCTAGGAGAAACTGTAAGACAATTGTAAGGGCCTCAAAAGCTCTGAGGCAGTGAAAGTCCTTCACAAAACTAACTATTCAGGAGCAAATCCTATCACCTCTCCACCTCCCCCTCATCACTGCCTCACACACACATGCAGCAATCAATTGGTCCCCAGCTGGCAGGCACACTATTTTTTCTATTTAACAACCTCCAGGGTGGTCTCTTTCACTAATCCCCCAGGCTGTACAACAGAGCTGGAGCTGAAGTAGCTTCTGCAGTCAGCTGTTGGCAGTACGTAAAACGGCCTAGCCATGCTTGTTGGCAAAGAGATACTACTGTATTTTCTTCATAGCCCCTTCCTGAACACACCTTTACTCTTACATGTCATGAATTTGTTGCTTAATCTTTCTGAGATTAAAATGAGAATAAAAGGATGGATCAGGACACTGAATATAACATTTAATTGTAACATTTCTTTACTATTAGGCTCTGAAGCCTGTTTAACATGTTTAAAAATTTGCTGCTAAGGATTCTCCCAGGTTAGGACGCCCATTCCCTCTGGTCCAACTCAACCTGTCCAAAGCCAGATTCACACTTCAGTGAAAATAAAAAAGAGCTTTTGAAGACACAGGAAAGTATTCCTTTTGCTGATTTCATTCATCTTTAGACCTTCTACTGTGAAATTCTGATTGTTGTTGCTAAATCCTATATATGAACAGTATGTATTTCAAACACTATTTTCTTTGGATGTATATTTATGGGGATTTGTTTTCCATGTTATATTTAGATAGAGGACAGCTTATGACTTTTGTATTTTTGGAGTGTGCTACCCAAACTCCACTGAGAAACATAGGACAAGTCCTGTGCCTGAAGATCTGCATTTCTAGCTCAAATATTAGGGAAGAAAAGCAAGAAGGCAGGCAGAAATATACTGGTTTAACTCTGGATGCTTCTGGTACAAATCAAAGCAGAAAGTCGAGATGATACAAAACATTACAGGTTTTAAAGGAAGGACTTTGAAGTAACACAATACACCATTAGAAAAGTGAATCCAGGAATGTGTCCAGTTAACTCTGGTGTGAGTGCCAAGTAAACTGTCTCATACTGTGGAAGAAGGTTAATAGTATGGTATGGGCAAATTTCCTCTGCTGCTCAGACTAAATACAGCTGTATTTCTGCTCCTCCCTCATACCTGAATCGACTCATTTGGCTACAGGATAGGATAGCGGTTTACATGTTACTAAATATGAGTACTGGTGGAAGACATTACAGGACAATGAGTTGTTTTGGTACCATGGTCTTCTTCCATTTTTCCTAGGTGTGATGGATTTGGTGTGAATTATGTGTATGCAACATGCTGGAATCATAGAGTGGTTTGGGTTAGAAGACATCTTAAAGAATGCCTCGTTCCATCCTCCCTGTAATAAGCAAGGACACTTTGCACTAGATCTGGTTGCTCAGAGTTCCATCCAATATGGCCTTGAACATTTTCAATGAAGGAACATATACAATTTGTCTGGATAATATGTTCTAGCGTCATGCCACCCTCACAGTAAAGAATTACTTACCTATATCTAATCTACTCTCTTAGTTTAAAATCACTACCATTCATCCTATCATGACACTCCCCAGAGAAGAGTCTCCATCTTTCCTTCAGACCCCCTTTAAGTGCTGGAAAGCTGCTCTAAGGTGTCTCCCAAGAAGCCCTCTCATCCTATCCTTATATAGGAGGTGCTACAATGCCCTAATCATGACACTCCTCTGGACCTACTTGAGTAGGTATATGTCTTTCTTATGCTGGGGGCCCCAAAGCTGTACACAGTACTCCAGGTGGGGTCTCATGAAAGTGGAATAGAACTGCTGGCTGTGCTTCTTATGATGCAGCCCAAGATGTGATTTGCTTTCTGTGCTGCAAGTGCACACTGCTGCCTAATATGCAGTTTTTCATCCACCGACAACCCCAAGTCCTTCTGTGCAGAGCTACTTTCAGTCCACTATCACCCAGCCTGTATCTCCACCAATGTGTACAGCAAGCTTCTGTATTTTCCTGTAAAGGATAACTTTACTATCAGTCAGAGTCCACAGAGTTTCTCTTCCTTCTCACAATTGGAGAGTAGCTCCTAGCTTGTGTGTTCTGCTGTCCATGTGCTTTTTGCTGTGATTTCTTCTTCACTCTACTGTGTTGCCTTTATTTTTTGTCTCAGAACTGAACTTTTTGTCACCCAGGAAACTTTTTTATGATACTCAGCTCTTTAGGAAGATGAAAAGGGTTCTTCAATACTATCCCAACAGAGAAAACATGATCCTCAGAGGAAGAATTGCCATTGCATTCAGGAGCAGCAGGCTCCAGGAGCTTACCAACATTCTGCTTTGCTTGTGAAAACAAAAGAAGAGCGTGCTTTTGACAGGAAAATCTCCTTTATCTCCTTGGAGATATCAAGGCTGGAGTCAGTGCACACAGGAGGACCGCTTTTGGGGATAATGCAAAGTTCACCTTCCTCTTCCTGCATAAGGGTTCTCTTTATGGGACTGGAGTGAAGGTACAAAACTGACCTTTAAATCCTGGATGTATTCACCAGGCCAACTTCTCACAGAGTAACTTCAGTGCTACTTGATAGTAGCATCCAGCAGGTTCAGTGGTAACTCAGAGACACACTGTCCCCAAACAGAACTCCCATTGATCCTCCACTCTTAGATCTGGAAACAGTGGGCTTCCTTCTCAGTTAAGCCAATATAGCTCAGTTACTTTCTATCATTTTATGCATGCTGTGTTTCTGGCCCATTTTTTGAGCTTTATGCCCTAATCGCTTGTGTAAGCAGTGTCGGAATTTGGTCCTTGGAACAAATAATATCTTTTGAAAATAGATTCCTGGAAGATGAGGTGGAAATGTTTGATGCTGGTAAACCTTACAAAAGGATTTAAGTTAGCTAAGCTGATTGGAAGGAAAACCAGTTAAAATCCTGATAGTAACATCAATGCATAAAACAGAGCGCTCCTAAAATAAAATTAAATTAGGTCAGAAGTTTTCAAATTAATACTTTCATTCACTCTGTCTGCTGGAATAGGTTTTGTGGAATCACTCATCATTTTAATGCCCTTAATTCATCCAGTTTAAGAACCAAATATTACATAAATTATTATCAAAGTTTTCTTGTACCACTTATCTTATTTTTAACAACTTAAGAACTATTACCAAATATATACACCACACACATTAAAATGTGCAGAGACCACAGAACATTTAGATTAATACTAATGAGATAATCCACCTGCCTATTTCACTGCACAACAGCTGCACAGATTTAAAAGGTTTCAATTAAACTTTATTCAGTGCATAGATAATTGATCCAATGTGGAGAATGATGTCACTGGCAAGTAAAAAAATATATTTTACCTTTTAAAATAAAATTGCTCCATTAGAAAAACTGGAAATTTAAACCCGATGCATAAATCATTCTAGAAACTTTGTTTTATAGAGCAACAAAAAGGAGGAAAACAAAATAAAATTGCACCAAATACAACATGCTAATGCCTATTATTTAATTTCCTCTCCAAAACAGGCAATAGAAATCTAAACAAGGCATTTCTGTTGCTCTCTATCCATATGGGAAGTCCAGTTAGTCTTTGGTATTTCACTGTGTTCTGCATTTTGTCTCCCTACCCTCCATAACAATGAAACATCATTGTTTTCCTGTTTTAATTACTAACTTTAGATGATCATAGAATCATAGAATGATAAGGTTAGAAGGGACCTCAAGGATCATCTAGTTCCAACCCCCTGCCATAGGCAGGGACACCTCCCACTAGTACAGGTTACTCAAGGCCTCATCCAGTCTGGCCTTGAACACCTCCAGGGAGGGAGCAGCCACAACCTCCCTGGGCAACCTGTTCCAGTGCCTCACCACCCTCACTGCAAAGAACTTCCTCCTAACATCCAGTCTAAATGTCCCCTCTGCCAGTTTAAACCCATTGCCCCTTGTCCTGTCGTTGCAGGACCTTGTCAATAATCCTTCCCCAGCCTTCCTGTAGGCCCCCTTCAGATACTGGAAGGCTACTATCAGGTCTTCTTGAAGCTTTCTCTTCTCCAGGCTGAAGAGCCCCAACTCTTGTAGCCTGTCCTCATAAGAGAGCTGCTCCAGCCCTCTGATCATCTTTGTGGCCCTCCTCTGGACCCGCTCCAACACTTCCATGTCCTTCCTGTGCTGAGGGTTCCAGAACTGCACACAGTACTCCAGGTGGGGTCTGACAAGAGCAGAGTAAAGGGGCAGAATCCCCTCCCTTGCCCTGCTGGCCACACTGCTCTTGATGCAGCCCAGCACTCGGTTGCTGTCTGGGCTGCATGTGCACACTGCAGGCTCATGTTGAGCTTTTCATCAACCCAGACTCCAAGGTCCTTTTCCTCAGGGCTGCTCTCCAGCCATTCACCACCCAGCCTGGATTTGTGCTTGGGATTGTGCCTACCCAGGTGCAGGACCTTACACTTGACCTTGTTGAATCTCATGAGATTGGCCTGGGCCCACCTCTCCAGCCTGTCCAGGTCCCTCTGGATGTCATCCCTGCCCTCTAGCAAGTCAACTCTGTCCCACATGACATCCTGGTCACCAAACTGGAAAAACATGGACTTGATGGGTGGAGCACTGCTGGGTAAGGAATTGGCTGCATGGTCACACACAGAGAGTGGTGATCAATGGCACAATGTCCACCTGGAGACCAGTGACAAGTGGTGTCCCTCAGGGGTCAGTGCTGGGACCAGTGCTGTTTAACATCTTTGTCAGTGACATGCACAGAGGAATGGAGTGCACCCTCAGCAAGTTTGCAGATGACACCAAGCTGTGTGGCACAGTCGACTTGCTAGAGGGCAGATACATACACTTCTTTCTCTTGCCCTTCTCTGGCCAGTGGTAGTACATTGTGCTCTTGGGTGTGTGTGAGTGTTTTACCTGATGTTGTTAATAAGGGTTTCTGCTAACCTACCTGGACCTCCACAGTAAGACAGGTCTGACAGCTAAAACCAACAAGGTGGATTCTTGTAAAGGACCCCAAGGACAGTCCTCATGCCCCTCAGCTTGTCTGTGGAAGCCCAGCTGCAACCTGGGTTATGTTGTGTTCAACACTGTTGTGTTCAACACTGCTGTGTTCAACACTGTTGTGTTCAACAGTGAACATGAACTAGCACATGCTCTGTTGGACTTTCATTTGTCCTAACAAGTGCTAAAGACCCTTGAAGAGGCAAAAGCCACAAAGGAGTCTGGTAAGAATACATGAGGTACTGAACCTTTAAAAGTGATATAATGTGGATTCTATATACATATGCATTTCTGGTGAACCCAAGTTCCCAAGTAAACTATCTGCGTGAAAATATTATCCAAAAAAAGTGTACTAATGTTTCTTACACTTTGCAGTTCTTAAAGACAAGTTGCTGTAGTATGAAAAAACATGAAAAATTAAGAATTGTAACAAACTTTAGAACTGCAGAAATGTGCTAAAACATCTTTCTCTTGTTTTTTTGTTGTTTGACTTTTTGGGTTTTTTTTTTCTTTTTTCTCCACGTTCAGCTGAGGCTTACTTCTCAGCAGGACTAGAAGCTTGAATATTTTAAAGAAATTATGTTTTGAAGTTAAAAAAACCAACCAAACAATGGGTAATATGCTGCTGCAACTGTACAATATAGCTACTATCACTCATTTTTAACTGCAAAAGTAGTTGCATTGACCTGAACACAGACTTAAGCACATGAATATATTTGGTGTGCACAAAATGGATATGGTTGAATCCACTCCAATTATTTCATTGATTATGTGCATTTTTTCTTCAGTATATGAACTTACACCTGTATGAGAACTTCAAAGAAATGCATTCAGTGCCTAGCAGGATTTTCAAAATAATTTAACCTTTGAAAATCCCATTGGGAACCTATCTACATTTTAAAATGTCTAAATATCCTTTAAAACCTGGTCCTTTGCAATCATAATTTTGTCCTCCTATGAGAGTCTGAAACATGACATTTGAATCTTCCTCCACATTTGTGTGGCTTTCTGACATACATGCTTAATAAAATAAACATAAATTGAATAGGAAGACCAGTTTTATTTTCATACTGATTTACAGAAGAACTCACTAAAACTCACATTTTCTGTGCAAAGAAAGTATTAAAATGTTTTGTGCTGATTTTCCTTTTTGCTCATTTTGTGTAAGTAGAAAGATGTTAACATAGGAAAGAACAGTGATGACTTAGTCCGCTGATCAGAGAAGTAAATACCTATTTACAATTGACTAAGCAATATGTTATGTATTAATATACCTGATGTTGTTAATAAGGGATTCTGCTAACCTACCTGGACCTCCACAGTAAGACTTTGCCACTGAAGGTCTGACAGCTAAAAACAGCAAGGTGGATTCTTGTAAAGGACCCCAAGGACAGTCCTCATGCCCCTCAGTTGTCTGTGGAAGCCCAGCTGCAACCTGGGTTATGTTGTGTTCAACACTGTTGTGTTCAACAGTGAACATGAACTAGCACATGGTCTGCTGGACTTTCATTTGTCCTAACAAGTGCTAAAGACCCTTGAAGTGGCAAAAGCCACAAAGGAGTCTGGCAAGAATACATGAGGTACATATGTGAGGTACATGGGCTTTTAGGGAGAGCAGTAATTCTGTTCTAGCTAGCATGAGAATCAAAAAAAAAAAAAAAAAGCAAAACAGTTTGCCTATATTAATTGCATTATCTAAATCCATGGGATCACTAAAAATAGCTTGGTTTTACATGGTGTAACTCAGAGCAGGATTTAATCCATAAAGCTAATTTAGTCTTATGAATGAGCATGCACACACGCTCACAACTAATAATCAGGAAATCAAGAAGTCATATTTCCCATGGCAAACATAGCTCATCTAGATTTTAGAGATGTAGATTATATGAAAGATTAAAATGTAACCATAATAGGAAATACTACCTACGTACACGGAGGTCAAATTTCAATTCCTGTGAGAACCGTAACCTTGAATTTTCTGACTTAGGTATTTAAATTTTCAGACATAATGTTGATTTTCATGTTGAACATAATTTAGTTTTTGAAATCACATGTTCCATCCCCACACTACTCAGTTCACCTCTCAATGAAGTATGCTTTTGAAGTAGCAGTGTTTAATAGGATAGCTTCGGCACACCTCTGATTAGTTGAGCTGCTGCCTAGGAGTTACACACACATCCCTTGACACCCAAAAATCTGTTCTGATTTGAGTTAGGGCTGGATCATTACTACTCATTCCTCTCATGAGTAAACAAACCTAATGACAGCGTTATGGATTCAGGAAAGGTTTCAGATGCAAGCGTGGTAGGTTACACAGGGAAGACATACATACATCCTTTATTTAGGATGACAAAAAAAACTTAAACATATCTTTCAGTACTGTCTCACATAAACACAGCACATCACTATCCTGGGCAGCAAGTTATTTAAAGCTATTATTTAGTACCATAATAAGTAGCAATTTAAATACAAGGTAAAATCATTACATTGTCTTGTTTACTGCTGATGTTAATGTCAAGCTGACGTGTAGCGCTCCAAAAAAAAAGGCAGCCCTATGATTTGTTATCATTAAACTGTCAGTTCTGTCATGTTTTAGGCATAGATTCATACTACACTTCTTTCAGCATATCACTTTATTTTCTATCAGTCAAAAACCGAAGTGTTTTAATTGTGTCTCTACTATTTTTCTATTAACTGTTTCATGCATTTTTTTCCTCTGGCCTTTTAATTGCAGTTTAATAGTGGTCATTAACACATTAAGGGGTGTTAGAAGAACATTTGAAGTCCTCTTGACTTCTACCAAAGTTGACACTTCAATGCTAGAGTAATTTCTGCTATTCATTTATTTAATAGTGACCTATGCAAATGTGGAACCATGTCATTTTACAAATTGACTGTAATAATTAACTAGAAAGGCAGAGTAAAATGAAACAGGTTATAATTAGAATAAAACTGCTACAGTATTACGTCAGCTAGAATAAAATAATCTCAAATGATTAAATTGGTTTCAATTATTAAGAATCAGTTTAATGTACCCACTGTTCTGATTTTTTTACATTTCTCTTTTTTTGTGTGCATTAGATGTCACCTCATACAATTTATGCATTTTATTCATCTTGGTAAAACAGGCATTACAAAAGTTTAATTAAGTAGTAAAAGACTTTATATTATTCCATTGAATTCTATATTAGTTGCAGAAAGAAATGATAGTGCATAGTACATACCATTCATACACATTTCAAATAGATGCATCTATTGTTAGCTAATATTTCTCTGCTCCAGTTTATAGATAGAGGTACAGATATAGAGGAATATGGAGGTATGCAAGTAGAAATAATGGTACTGGTTCCCACAGTATATTTTAACTCACATAAACAATATCCTGCTGAAAGTCCTGCTAAGGCAAATGGAAAACAAAGCAGAGGTGATTGGTGGGAACCAGCATGGCTTCACCAAGGGCAGATCTTGCCTGACAAATTTAGTGGCTTTCTATGATGAAGTCACAGCAACAGTGGACAAGGGAAAGGCAGCTGATGTCATCTACCTGGACCTGAGTAAAGCATTTGACTCTGTCCCACATGACATCCTGGTCACCAAACTGGAAAAGCATGGACTTGATGGATGGACCACTCGCTGGATAAGGAATTGGCTGGATGGTCGAACCCAGAGAGTGGCGATCAACGGCACAATGTCCACCTGGAGACCAGTGACAAGTGGTGTCCCTCAGGGGTCAGTGCTGGGACCAGTGCTGTTTAACATCTTTGTCAGTGACATGGACAGAGGAATGGAGTGCACCCTCAGCAAGTTTGCAGATGACACCAAGCTGTGTGGCACAGTCGACTTGCTAGAGGGCAGGGATGCCATCCAGAGGGACCTGGACAGGCTGGAGAGTTGGGCCCAGGCCAACCTGATGAAATTCAATAAGGCCAAGTGTAAGGTCCTGCACCTGGGTAGGCACAATCCCAAGCACAAATACAGGCTGGGTGGTGAATGGCTGGAGAGCAGCCCTGAGGAAAAGGACCTTGGAGTCTGGGTTGATGAAAAGCTCAACATGAGCCTGCAGTGTGCACATGCAGCCCAGACAGCCAACCGAGTCCTAGGCTGCATCAAGAGAAGCGTGGCCAGCAGAGCAAGGGAGGTGATTCTGCCCCTTTACTCTGCTCTCGTCAGACCCCACCTGGAGTACTGTGTGCAGTTCTGGAACCCTCAGCACAGGAAGGACATGGAAGTGTTGGAGCGGGTCCAGAGGAGGGCCACAAAGATGATCAGAGGGCTGGAGCAGCTCTCCTATGAGGACAGGCTGAGGGAGTTGGGGCTCTTCAGCCTGGAGAAGAGAAGGCTTCGAGGGGACCTGATAGTAGCCTTCCAGTATCTGAAGGGGGCCTACAGGAAGGCTGGGGAAGGATTATTTACAAGGTCCTGCAATGCCAGGACAAGGGGCAATGGACTTAAACTGGCAGAGGGGAGATTTAGACTAGATGTTAGGAGGAAGTTCTTTACAGTAAGGGTGGTGAGGCACTGGAACAGGTTGCCCAGGGAGGTTGTGGATGCTCCCTCCCTGGATGTGTTCAAGGCCAGACTGGATGAGGCCTTGAGTAACCTGTACTAGTGGGAGGTGTCCCTGCCTATGGCAGGGGGTTGGAACTAGATGATCCTTGAGGTCCCTTCCAACCTTACCATTCTATGATTCTATGAATACAATTTTCAACTATAGTATTTAGATCACTGTCTTCAGGGCACTGTTCATGTTAAACAAGACAATTTAAAAATCACATTTTCCTTAAAACTTGCACCTTACTCATTCATTCATTTTGCAGATTCCATATATGTAGACAAATGCATAGACAGATACATAGATGCACACAAACCTACATGAAAGACCTGTTTGCTAATAGGCAGTATATACAAAGTAATATATTGAAAAATAAAATAAGATATTTAATCCTACTTTTTAACACAGTGCTAATACTTTCAAGTCTATTCCCTTTGCCTCTACTTGTTATCTACAGCTTGACATTTGTATACTCATCTTTGATCATACTGCAAGCTGATGGGCAGTGGAATGGTCAAAGTTCTGCTTTAAAGCTGTTACAATGTAAGAGGGACTGACTTTCTCTTTTCCCCATACATAGTTTTAAATTATTTAAAATTTAAATTAGACCTTTTTTTATAATGAATCTTACAGTATTACTCAATGGACTGGTCAAGACAGGAGGTGTGCTAAGGACTTTGGTCCTTAACATTTCAGTTCAATATATAGAAGCTTGTTTGTTTCCAAATGATGTGCTAGGAAAATACCCATAAAAAATTCTCATACAAGAGCAAATTATTTCTCAACAACCAACAAATATAAACTCCAATACTTTTTATTCCTTCTCTTGTCCATTTATCTGTGATAAGCAGACCCCTGGAGAACCACACTAAGTTGTTGAACAGTAGCTTATAAAACGGGCAAAGGTTCGTGCAGTGATGGAGATACATGGAAACGTGGCAACAATATTTCAGTGTCTCTAGGAAAAAAGAGACAATTTGTCTGACCTCCATACTTATCCCCCTTTATAATCACCAGTGGCATTCTACTAAGGAATAAAGTATGTATATTTACCAGTGCTGATAATCCCTGTGTGTGAATATATTATGATTCTGATGTGACAAAAATATAGTCTGTGCTCCTTGAAAAAAAAAAAAAAAAATCTGATCCTACTTCAGTCTTACCCTCATCTATTGTAACTTCTGTGTGGATCCTTCAGAAAACCCCTGTTCTGCAGAGAGGCTACAATCTCTGATGTTAAGATCTGTAACTATATATCACACTCTATTGGCTAAAGTTACTATTTTAAAATGTATTTCTCATTGCTCCTCTGATGTATTGAATTCCAGCAGGGATAGTTGCATCTGTAACTGCGTGCTTGTGCACCGCATTCATTATGGTTTTGACAGGACTTTTACAGTCTCCCTTTTAAGCAGTGGTAAACAGTGTTATGTGAAACATGTTAGTGATCTCAGGAGCTTTTTTTTTTTTTTTTTAATACAGGTCGTTATCAATAAAAAATACAGTGATGGATTTTTTTTTCTTAAAAAAACATTCTGATATGCCAAAAAATTATGATCGTGAGATGCTATCATCAGCAAAACAGTTTTGAGGAGAAAGAAACTTTACTGGTAAGCCTGATAATGGTTTCAACATAACAAGCTTAAAGGAACAAAAACATTGTTAGGGATCCACTACTCCCACAGACTTTGTTACAAATAGTAATGTGCTCTGTGGCACCTCAAGACTGCTGAAAGTCCTGAAGCTCCAAACCTTCTGTCCCACCTTCCGTGGAAAAGATTCTAGGAACCTGAGAAACTTTGACCACAGGCTGCCAAACATGTTGTTGAATATCTCGGAGACTTTAGCTTTCATTTGTCTCATGAGGCTAGATGCTGTCACAAGAGAGGGTTTTCCAGCTTGTGAAGGAGCTTTCTCACCTCTCTGTTGCACCCTTACTTTTCTTTGGGGTCCTATGTACTTGTTAGTATCACATCGGCACGTTTCAAATGGAACTTTTTATTGTGTTGTAATGAATGTTTTGCAGTTGTAATAAGATATTTATTATTAATTACATATTCTAAATATAATTAAATTTCTTTGCATGAAACAGACAATCAGAAGATTGCAATTAACTGCATTTCCTTAAAAAGTCATTAATGTGGCAGATTATGGTAACAGTACAAATAACTCATTCCTGTATGTCTTACATCTGTTAAATATGGATAATTTACACAAATAGTTACTTTATCCTAGAGCAATTGCTTTGCAGATATTTGTGATGCATTTGCTGGGAATTTGCATTTTGAGCACTTCCTACCACATTTCAGCAAACATCAAACAGCTCAAAGATGGCACATACAAGAATTTTTTTTAAATGCCTCTCAAAGAAATACAGAAAAAAAGAATTGTTGACTTGTATAATCTACCAGTAATGTACATAGAACTTTACAAGAAAATAGTCTAAAGAGAATTTGTCATTCTTTGTATAAAAAGACTGGGAAGATCTGACTATCATGTACTGATAGGCAGCAGGGATGTCCAGTGGCTATAACAGGAAGATGGCAGGCAGAGTGACTGGGTGACATTGCTGTTGGGCCCTTGACAAAGTACAAGATTTCTTTCAGTTTCCAACCCACAAAATACCTACAAGCACCACCTCACCCCAAAAGAGGATGAAATAGGTCTTGTGTCAATATGTCAGGAAGGATTCATCTTACTTGACTTTAGTGAACTAAAATTTTGACATATGGTCTAAACTTGTCCAAGATCCCTTCATAGAATCATAGATATGTTGGAAGGGACCTCAGGAGGTCCTCTCGTGGCTCACTGGCAGTGAATAATGAAAGGCAGCCACTCTGAACCATAAGAGCAAGCTCTTCGCTTGGAGGCAGCTGTGGGACTTTGGAAGTTAATCATGATATTTAGTTTAGATAACCTAGCTTCCTCTGAATAACTTAGTTTTAGTTTAGCTTTTTCCACATTCAGCCATAATATGAAGTAAAAAGAGCCTATCTATCCATTAAGCACACTGAAACTTATGCAGTTCCTGATTTATCACCTCTATGGCATAAGGAAGAGGAATACAAAATTAATCATATTTGCTGGCTCAGCAAATGTGTCTCACAGCATCTGTAAGATTTTGGCTTGCATATGCTGAAGAGAAAGAAATAAAAATAAAGCTCTCTGAGACCAGTTCCTTCCTTTTCTTTCCTTAATTAGTTTAAAGGAGAGAAAGCAAGAGAAAAAAAGAAACAAAACCCAGGATATGAAATCCTCCAGCCAGATTAAAAGAATCAACAAAACAAGGATCTGGTTAAACAATACTACTGCTGCAACTCATCTTTCAGAGCACTGATAATCTTCAGTTCATGCCATATGGACCCACAGCTTTCTCCTCCACAGAATACCATCATCAGTTACATTATCCACTTCTCCCTCAAAGCTTTCCAGTTTTTTCCTCAAGAAAAGTGCCCTCTGTGAAATAACCATCTTAAACAAAGCTGAACTCTCTACTCACAAAAGTCCTTATTTAACTGCATTGCCATGAGGGAAACTATAAAAAGTATTCACAAAAGCAGGAAATGGGTAAGAGAACAATCTAGAAATTTTCCTTATCCCATAGTGACTTAATTCTTTTTATAATAGATGCCACACTTGACTGCTAGAAATTAAGCTATCTTTATTTTTTGCTTAGTTAACTGTTCTCCAGAATCTCTAAAGAAAAAATACAGCTTTACCTATCTAGCAACCATCATCTTGAATTCTTTAGGCAAGTTACTTTCATTGATCCATCACACACATTTTTCACACTTTCTTGTACACTTCTATGGCTGATAATAAAGCTAAAAAAGCCTAAACTTGTCTTCCTTTTAAAAAAATGCTTTTATACACATCTTTAGCAGTTACAGTATCTTCCATATAAAGGATGTCTAGGAGTGGAATCACAAAGTTTGATAGTACTACTTGCTAGTCTGAGTGTTAGACTGCAGGAGTTCTGGAGAGTTCCCAATTGCTCTGTAGGCCAGGCCTTTAGAGACTAAAGGAAAGCATACAGCACCATGAGATGGGATCACCTTACAGTTCTTCTGTTTCACTTAATCTTGTAGTGAGGTAATAGTTGTGCATCTGCAAGGAGCAAATTGTTACTGAAAAAAAAGTTTCTTACAAACACAGCTTAGATTGAAATGGATAAGCTCATACAGCAGCAGACGTGGCATGCTTAGATTTAATACACGGTCATAGAATCATAGAATGGTAAGGTTGGACGGGACTGCAAGGATCATCTAGTTCCAAACCCCTGCCATAGGCAGGGACACCTCCCACTAGTACAGGTTACTCAAGGTCTCATCCAACCTGGCCTTGAACACCTTCAGAGAAGGAGCATCCACAACCTCCCTGGGCAACCTGTTCCAGTGCCTCACCACCCTCACAGTAAAGAACTTCCTCCTAACATTCATTTTAAATCTTCCTTCTGCCAGTTTAAACCCATTGCTCCTCATCCTGTCATTACAAGACCTTGTAAATAAACCCTCTCCAGCCTCCCTGTAGACCCCCTTCACATACTGGAAGGCTACTATAAGATCTCCTCGAAGCCATGACACAACAGGCGCCCACAGCATTATAAGGACAGAAGAACCAAACTTTTTCCTTATGAACATTATTCTCATTGCATTTTTTTCCCCCATAAGAACTTGTCTGTTACATAGAGAAATTTGTCTTAAGAAGCAGCACTAATATCAATGATGGGTGGCATCATAGATTGTCCCTCTGTTATAAGTTTGGCTGATGAATTAAAAAGGTTCACCTAAAGGATTTGTACAATACTACTGACTGTGTATACTAGCTTTTTCCTTTTGTAATTCTTATTTTTCAACTTGATATGAGACTGTCACTAATCTTTGTCACTGACAGCTTGCCTGTTTCAGTGAGATTCACATGAAGAAAATGTGCGAAAAACTGAAATGAGAAGGTTCTGTTTGTAGATTGTTGTAACACAGGAAAATAAAATGTGTTGAATGTGACTGGGCAGAACTTTAGAAACAAAAATCCTATTCTCTGTTTTTGCTAAAGACTTATTTGACTCTGCTGTCAATGGCACTTGTATCAGTGAAACAGAAAGGAAATGTGTACCCGAATTGCTACACTCTGACTGCTGGCTGGAAATAGAGGCTCGCATTTGGATATTGAAGCATTTTTCTGGCAATGTTTATACATCAGATTTGATTATTACAGTGTTGATGAATGATAGAAGTATTAAAACTTTAAACTTGTTCCCAAATTTTTCAGATATATTTTCAAAGGTTAAACCTCAGCTATAGATATGAACATCCAAAGACTCAGCCTGATGTCCATTATGACTCCAGATGTGCCTATGTCTCTTTATTATCTTCTTCTGTATTTCTATCTTCTAGTCTCCATGAGTTTTTTTTTTTCCATTGATTTGCACATAGTATTAGTCTGTCATTTAACTTTAATTTTTTAAGCTAACTAGAAAGAAGGAGCTGAACAAATATTGGAAACATTTTCTTTGAGTATCCATTTGAATTAAACAGCCAGGTAACATTTGACCATGTTTGTGACCCTTTCATGTTTGCTTTTCATGAATTTTCAAGTGTTTGATCTCTGTTAGGGAATGGATTAGCAAAAAGCAAATCTGCAATTCAAATGCTGGAAACTCCACCAGCACCAATTTAAAATTGTATATTCAGATATTATGTTTGAAATTTGAAATTCACATTGATTTGATTAATGAAGTGAGTTGCAGCCAGCTCATATGCCTGTGAATCCCTGTTACTCCACCTGGGGAGAAAAGTGATCAGGTCTTTTCAACAATCTTTCTACCTAAATCTAATCTTATTCTCTCAAACCCATCTGTATCCTTGTGCAATTTAGTGCAACTTCTCTGTAGTTCTAATGTTTATCAATTGTGAAAACCACTACCAACAATGCTACGATGAGAAAATGGTGGACAGATAAAAATTGACAGGGTAGTACCTAGGAAATACAACTGCTGCCACTGGAGAAGATGTCTGACTTAATTGTTAGTAATTTCAGGATGGATTGCACCAGCAATATATATATATTGATTCTAGTAATTCTTACCCACTTTACAAACAGTTCAGGAACATTAAAAAAGCTGCATTTTAAGACTAAAATATTTATTGCAAATTATTCACTGAGTTTTGATAGCATAGGTAGATGAGGCTGGCTGTTCCTTTCATCTTTGGTGTCTAGCAAGGACAAGCGCCAACTGCATGTTGTCATGTGACAGAATGTGAAGGATGCCCCAAAAATGCATTCTCAGTGAAATATAAACACTGTAGTCATACTTGCTGTGTTCTGTATACATGACTGTTAAAGTAGAGGAGCATGTGATATGGATGAACCTCAAAACATTTCTGAAGCTTGCAAGAAAGGGGGCTTTTTTTAATGACTGATCTTTAATGCATCTTTTCTTGCCACCCATTCTGCCCCTGGTGTGATCAGTTAGCTAATATCCATGAGGAAAATGGTCTTTCTTACTATGCACAATACCTTCACATTAAAACTTCAAAGCTGTTTAAAATACACTGAGAGAAGTTCTAATTTATTCTTTTTCCTTTCAACACTAGCAAAAGCCCTAGATCTTTGCATACTTCTGTGAAACTCACTGCCTGTGCCCTCTTTTTCTCTTATTTTTTATTCCATTCCTATGGGTGTGTTTACTAAAGGAGCGAAATACCCAGGAGCATATCATCTAGGGACAGTGAAGGATGTCAGAAGGAACTGACCTTCATTAAAGTTGTTTTCCGTCCCATATACACTCTCTATTTTCCATACTAACTGCTTTTTTTCTGTTGGAATTTGTCTGCTTTTTCTCTGTAGAAAAAAGAAAACACAATAGTGGTCACCCTGCAGCATTTATTGACATGATACTGAGATCATCATGGCAAAACTGTCACGGAAGGAGAAGAGGAAGAGGGGAAGGAGGACATGCAGGATAGCTTGTTCTTACACCTCATTTCAATGGACTAGAGAGTATTTCATTCAGTTACACTGTGAGACATTCTAAACCCATCAAAGCTTCTCTTCTGGTCCCAGAAGTCTGTTCTGGAGTAATTACTGTAAGGTATAAGCACAGATATTTTATAAATAAGAAAATGGAGTAAAATAGATAGTGAGAGGGTGTGGGCCTTATGTGGATTTTTCAGGACTACCAGCAGCAGAAAACATAGCCTAAACTACACACACAGCAGAAAACATAGCCTAAACTACACACATATCTCCTCCATCAGTGATGGGGGAGATGGTGCTTTGGCTTACGTCTTTCTTTTCACCCAAGTTTCAGTCCAGTGATAATACTAAAGGGTGGGAGGGAAAAAAAAGAATTAAAAAAATTAAAATTCAGAGCTGTTTTAAAAAGTGGACATGAATGTGCCAGGTTGTATGTGAAGGTTTTTCTTTTCTTAGCAGAGTACCGTAAACTACTTGAGTTTGTTTATCACTATGAATCCATTCCTCCTCAGATTCAGGCAGTCACAACATTGCTGGCTCAAAGTCAGTTGAATTGATCCAAGATTTTTCTGTTAAAAACTTAGATAAGCTTGAATCAGCAAATACTGTCCATCATCTTAACACATGGACACAAAGGGAGAAGTTTTAACAAGCTCTGGTTGAAGTGGGAAAAGCTAAATGTAATAGATTATCCAGCTGAAAAAACAGACTGGAAATTTACTTTAGAAAACTCACCTTACAGAGTTTCGCCTAATAAACCGCATACATACACTGTACTAAATCTTGTTTGATTTCAAAGAATCACTACAGAGAGCTATTTTACTCATATAATAACTTGGTCCTGCTCTCAAAGAGTATATACACTAGTTATGAACATTGTTTCTTCTGTTTTCCTAGGCTTACCTTTTGACTCTGAAAGGCTGCAGGAGCAGAGTAGGTGAACTACTTGGGACAAAAAAATCTAAGAAATATGAAAGTAAACCAATGCCCAGAAGATTTCACCTCGAACCATGAAAGGATACTGTTAATTTTTTTTCCTGACTTACTTTATTTTCACACACTTACTAAATTGCAGGTTGTATTTGGCACTGAAAATGGGAGTGTGGAAAACAATGGGAAATTTTGTTCCTAGAGAATTTCCAGGCCAGCTTTACAGGCTTAGAGAGATGAACAATTTGAACACATATTGGCCTGCAAGAGGGTTAACTGATCTAAATGTGCCCTCCCCTTGTTTGTCTATCAGAAACTCAGAGTCAAAGTAATCTCTGCTTTCCTATGTAATGGCAACTCCCAGAATACTTCTGACTGCATAAGGTTGTCATGTTGAGAGATGATTCCTAGAAAGATGACACATGAGAGGTTATATTGTCTCGCCATTCAAACCGTATTTCTGCTCTGCCCATGACAGATGCACATGTCTCTCTCTCTCTTTATATATATATATATATATATAAAAAAACATAAGTATGTATCGAATACCATGTACTTTGAGAATCAGGCTATTGCCAGCAATACCTGCTTTTCATATTTTAGTAATATATATGAACAAATATTGTAAATACCATACTCTTACAGTTTGCTTCATGAACTTGGACATTTGAAATATGTGCAGTATATAGAGAGCATATATATATCAGTATATATATATCAGTGCTGTTTTGCAGCACTGATATACCAAATAGCCTACTTGATCCATCTTGGAAATGTCAATCAAATTGTGTTCTAAGGCGTTTTTCTGCTACATCCAAAAATTAGTTTTTTAAAGGTTCCCCCAAATTTAAGGCAAAGTCCTACATTTGTTTTCTGCATTCAGTATTCCCAAATTAATCTAAAATCTGAATTAATATTAATAAAATGGTACCTTTTAATTAAAACATTCTATTATGTGGACTATTTAAAGAGCAACCAAACACATTTCATGGGAATTGGTTCCTATCATGATGTTTTAACTAGTAAGCACCTTAGACAGGTACACATCTCAGAGTTCTCTGCAGGCTGAGGCCACTGCTACTTCAGTCAGGTTAGTACTGTACGCTTACTAGGTAGTGGGTTTTCAAGCCTTGGAAAAGACAGTTTCTTTGTTGAAGTTGTCCCTCAAGAAAAATTGGAAAGGGTGTTGACCTTGCTGCAGATTGAATACTGTTTAACACTGGAAAAAATGGAAAAAAAAAAAAGAAAAACAGAAAGAAAACTTGTTGAAAGAGCTTGCAGAGTAGCGTTGCTTTGCTGAGGAGTTTTCCTAAAAGAGCAGAGCTGGATGAAAGGCCAGAATTAATCTGTCTGCTATTGGTTTTACAAAGATGATGACAATGACTCCTGTTTTCTCTGTGGGTGAGTGGATGCATGTGTGTGTGCCACATGGGTAAGTCTGTGGGCACGCGTGTGCTACTTACTGCATTCCACTTCTGAAAACTGCTCCTGTATTCTTTTTACAGCAGTTCTGACTTGAAGCACAGACAACTTATAGAAATCACAGGAAGTGAAATTCTTGCTTTTAAACTGATTTCTATAGCTTAAGTTCCAATGCTCTGTGCTCATCAAATGTCCGCTTGTAAATATCCACTTAAGCTTAAACAGTCAACTTGAATTGCTATGATGTTTTGCCGTCATGATTTATTGGAAAACAGTTTTCTTTAACAAGGATCATAGCACAGGGATTTTTTTTTTTTTTTTAACTGCGAAAACATCACTGACCATAAATAAAAAAAATAATTTCATGCCCATTCAAAAACAAAATGTCAAATATGGAAAACAAAA
>VWZE01012094.1:211907-246907 GCA_013396675.1 Eubucco bourcierii | reverse complement strand
TGATAGTCTCAACTAAATCAGTGGTGAAAACCAATCCGCAGAAAAGGCATGTTGCACAGTTTAGCACAGATGGCCTTTTCTTTTAAATAGAGGTCCAAAGCTGAAATACCATGGGAGGTTTCCAGGCACAACAAAGGTGCATTTGGAGATTTATGTGTGGTAACTTGAATAGTGTGTGTCAATAGTCCGTTACTTTTATGAGCACTAAAATCTACCAAATTCATGTGAAACAAAGACAATACAGTTTTAATTCCTTTAGAACCTGTTAGGTAGAAAAATGGACTTGATACTTTAGCTGAATAAGCAAAGTGTAAGAGGGCTGATTCATCTCCAACAGTATGTATAGTTGAGCCAGTTGTATTTTAGCAGAAATTTCTTTGGCATGAGGAGTTTACTGCATACTTTTTACTTAACATCTCACCTTAAGAACAATGATTAGGAGAGGAAGGAAAATGATCTTTGAAGACAACACAAGAAATAGGAGCATGTTCAGCAGTGAAAATCTTACTAGCAGTTTTTATCTGCGTATTCTAATCCAGCTGGTACTTGCTATTTCCTAAGCAAAGTATGAGTTTTACATGACCGTACACACAGCCACCAACGGGCTCTCCCTTGGCAGATGTATCTGTAGGGAGTCTGGTATCATCAAAACTATCTCACTTGGTGCATCTCCAGCACTTATGGAGTTGATATGAGTCCAGATTTGTTGCATGTGATAGAGAATAACTGGTACCTAATATTCAATTGCAACTGCATGTGATAGAGAATAACTGGTACCTAATATTCAATTGCAGCTGAAACAACAGCAACTAATACTAAATATACATACAGACTTGCTGTTTATGATTACAGGAACACTCCGTTTGCACTAAACATGGGACACAACAGATGTATAATGTAGGCAGTATCAACGAATATACTTCTTTGTTAAACTGGGATGTCTATTTAATATATATGCATAGGAAGAGAACAAAAAGGGAATTCTGGCATTCCCATCCATTTTTAATAGTAAATTATTCAGTGAAATAGGAGATTCTACAGCTACGACAAGATTTTTTTTTTAAAGAGTTATTCCATAATTGAAGAAGTTTTTGTCCCTGTAATGCGTGATTATGAAATAACCTTTTAAAATAAGCATTTAAAAGACATGAGAATGCTCTCGATTACGTAGCTCTCAACGCTTACATCTTCTATAAGAGCCTGTGATTTGTCATCAACAACTCCAAAACAAAACAAAACCCCACAAACCTGTATTTGATCTGCTTTTATTCAGATTTTACACCGTATCCAAGATACTTGAATTCAGAGAGGCATCTCCACATGGATGCAGGTATCTACTCACTTGGATCTAAGCAGAGCACCAGGACATATATGGGCTTATGAGTATTGAAACTGCTGTCATTCATCAGCACTGAAATTCAGGCTGTCTTATTCAGAGGTTTAAATATGTGCTTGTGTGCCTAAAGTTAGAAGGTCACTGTGGAAATACCAATTGCATGACTACGAAAGCATATGTCCTCTGAAAAAAAGCACTCTTAGTGTTCACATTTGTTCATGTTGTTGTGGGGTTAAGTTTGCAGTGAAGTCTGGAGATTAAAACTGTTTGTTTCTTTCTTTGTGTTTTAAAATAATAATAATAATAATAATAATAATAATAATAATAATAATAATAATAATAATAATAATAATAATAATAATAATGTTATTATTATTATATATTTAAGCATCCCTGAGTATCAAACTTTGGAATTTGTTAGGGTATTGCATATTTCTAACAAAGGATGGGAGTGGAGAATGGCTACAGTTTATTTGTGAATTAAATAAATATGTTTCCTCCATGCCCTTGAGAGAGAGCTGATTTATCAGTTAATAAAATAATCATACACCACAGACTTGTGCTTCCAATCTATTTTAAAAAAGAAATAACATTACACTTTTGACATATATGAATACAAATATAACACTAGAGGAAACTTTCTGAGTAGCCCTGTATATCTACCACCAACCCTGCATGAATTACCTTGCTTGCTTTTGCTCTGCTATTTATGAGATAGGTCTTGCATAAACACTTCTTTCTTCAACGATTCCTAACTTAAGCGAATGATCCTATAAACCTCAATGCAACTACTGACTAGAAAGAAGACTGCTCATCTGAATAAAGAATGAAGATTGTGCATTTAACACAAGTGAAAAGAAAAGTTCCATTGAGGAATTTAGTTTTAAATCTACAACTAGACTTTGCTAGTATAAACATTCAACACAATAAGCTAAACTTAAAAAGAAATAGCTTCATTAAGACAACTATGGCTGAATCAACTATTTTCCTCCACTGAAGACGCTGATACAGATTTCAGCTCTGCAGAATTAGACAAGTACAGTTTGTGCTAGGCAGAAATGCTCGCATGAATCTCTTAGAAGGGGGAAACCTAACTCAGAACAGGTTGGTTTTTAGGGGTTTCTTTTGTTTTGGTTTTGGTGGTTGGTTTTTTGTTGTCGTTGGGGGTTTTGGGTTTGTTTGTTTGTTTGTTTGAATTGCATTGTATTTTAGGTTTTGTGGCCAGCAAACCACACTTAAAAAAAAAACAAACAAACAGCAAAACACAGAGGAGTGTTGCAAGAAGAGATAAGAGCTGGCATGCCACATGAAAATTCAGCCTAGTAGTGTCTGCAGGAATGCAATGAGCACAGATCTAAAATCTTTTTGTGAATATGGGGCTCATTCCCTTGTATGAATAACTGACTTCAGTGTGTCTGCTTGCGTCAGTAAGGAGTAGTCCCCTGAGCAGAGTGTGCCATTTTAGACCCTCATTTTTTGTTTGATGAGAAGCTGAGCTTTTTAACATTCCCATCCCCACCCCTCCCGCCTCCTGCTCTAATCATCTTCTCCTTTTTTGGACACATACATCTCCCTCTCTGCTCTTTAAATTCCCTGTACTCCCTCCCGTGTATTAGCCTCAGTCCTACTCTGTTATTTCTGTTGCTTGCTTCATCCTCCCTCCATCACTACTCCAGACACTCTTCTCCCCTTTGCTAGTGTGTTCAGTTCCTTGGGGACCCTTCAAACTCCCCCACAACTGAACAGGTTCTCATTTCCAATAGTATTTTTTAAAACTCTAGGCTATATTCTCTTCTCTTGAGANAAAAAAAAAAAAAAAAAAAAAAGTGCACCCAGAAACCAAACTGAAACAACCCCACAAACCAAACCAAACCAAACCAACAAAAAAACCCTTTTTCCAGAAACTCCACTGCTTTAAACACTGAGAGTCTCAGCCAAATTCTCTTTTCAAAGGGACAGAGTCAGATGAGACCCATGAGGATGCCAGGGCACACCAAGCACTGAAGTCCACAGAGCCACAGGCAGCTGTTAGAGGCCCTTCAACTCTGCTTATCAATCTCTTCCTCAAATCAGGAAAACCTTTCCCCTGCCAGCAGTGCAGCACTCTGAAAGTTGATGCAAACGTTAGTGCAGAGTTTGCCCTGTAACAGCTGAACCAGGCTATGCTTGTTGGGAATCTCTACTGACCTCAGCAGATATTTGTACGAGACACTTTGGAGTGTCAGTTACACTGATTAATCCACACCTCCAATGTGCTCGAAGCATGACGTGAAATGCACCCAAGGTGTACATTAATCAGCCCTACTATACAATTTTTCCTGTCTTGATGCTTAATTAAATTCCAGACCAAATAGTTTTGGGGAGAAGGTTAGGAGGGACCATTTTTAAAAGCGGCTTTTACATGAGCTGTCCCACAGCACATGGAAAAAAATACAAGATATATTTAGAACAATATTTTAATTTGCAATACTTTACTAGATTAGATGGAAAGAATGCAATGTTTAAAAAAAGAAAATGTGATTAAGAAGCTTAAGTGCACAGTATATTACATGAAAAATCTGATCATAAAGAAAGGTAATATCTACTCAAAATTATAATTTCTGTACTTTTGAAATCATCTCAGCAAGAATTATCTACCCATATCAAATTGTAGCACTTGTCAAAATCAACTGTAAAGCAGCTCAAGTGCTCTTCTGAATCAACAAAACAGATGTATAGCGATGTGAGGTTGCACTGAAATGGAAATAAAAGTGAACTAGATGCCAGTCATTGCCCTTAATCTCTTGAACTCAGCACTTAACACAGCAGATACTACAGGTCTTTGGGACACTGTTTAGAAGGGGAAAAAAAATCAAACCTTGAATCTTAATAACATATGCTAAAACACTCTACAAAATTATTTTCTTTCTGCTTTAGTGGAATCTAATGTGCTCAAAGATCACCTTGCCTTGTTCATAACCACAATGTGATGTTTGGAACAGCATCCTGTTTCAGATTCAGACTGGCAGAAAACCTGAAATATGTGACATTTTTTAAAAGGTATTTAAATTTTTTTAAATGGCAATTAAGTATGCTTAGTGGTTTAAAAGTCACCATCTCCTTCCTTTCCATAAAAAATATGATATTATGTTTATGGGATAACACCTGCAGCATAATGAATACAACAAGTATAGCTCTATTTTTTTATTAGGGACTTAATAGACAAAAAATGTTTTCAAACATTGGGCTTTAGCAAAAAATGACTGTAAACCCATGGCCTAGGAAACGTGTTTGAAAGTGAGGTTTCTGGCAAATTTTTTATTATGCATCCTTCTTGGGAAAATGCTGAAAAGGACTGTTTTTCCCTTTGCTTTATGATGATGGTGCCTTCCAGGACTGTGATGCAAAAGAAAGACTGATGGCATCATGGACTGCAAAATGAATGATCATTTCCTTCACCCACCCTATGAACTAGCTCAGCCTCTGAACTGCAGGTGAAGAGATATTTGTAGGCTTATGAGGTACTGCAGGATCATACATGTTACTTGCTTCACTGTTTTCGATTACAATTACACTTGGAGAATTTTATATAAGTGATACAATGCTGAAAATGGCTAACTTTTCTGCAACATATAATAAAGTCATTATAGCATAAGTTATACATAATCTATTTTCTGTAGCATCATTACAGGGCAGACACAGACTGATTGAAAGGAAGCCCTTTGGACACCATACTGAGAGAAAGCCCAGATAAACAGAAATCTCTGTTCAGTACGGACCAAGGAATCCAAGCTCCAGTCTAGATGCCTGTGGCTCATTCCAGACAAAACTGCCATCCTCATGTGAAGTCCTTGATCTGATTTTGCAGCGAAGCCTCAGAGGCAAACATGCTCATTCGTCCAGCTGAAGATAGCAGCCAGCTACAAATAATTTAGTCTAATTTAAATGCATCTTGGCAAAGCTAATTCAGCTCTTTCTGGATTTCACCCATCATTGACTCCTATATAGGATTTATCACCTTGTCTATAGTGTGTAAAAATAGAAGACCATCAGTTCTAACTCTTAAGAAAGATACAAATAAGAGAATTTTGCACGTATGACAATTTGCAAAGTGGATGAGCATCACTTTTCCTCCAAGTTGTGTACTGCAGAAAGGATTGGTTCATGCAAGGGTGGAGATGAAATGGAATCTGCTTTTAATTCAGTTGTGACCCCTGTCACCCATTTTTTGATACAAGCTGCTTAACTAAAAGGGCAAGTTGTAAGGAAGAATGAAGAAACAATGCACAAGGTTTCAAGTTCTATTTTTTCAGCTCTGTCAGTGATCCACTCTACAACCTCAGGTAAGTCAAGTAAATTCTCTGTCTAGTGTTTTCTTAATTCTGTGAAGATTAAGAACATTGAGGAATTCTCCAAATTTTCCAGATGTGAAACTAATTTTGTTAGGTGTTGGGGACCAACACGCTATTATAAAATCAGCATCAGAAAAAAAGTGGAAAATAAAGGCTTGGGACAACATAAATATACAGGCAACTCTAATAAATACCTGTTAAATTCAGCATAAAATGCTGCTCAAACAGTCAGAAATGACAGTAGGTGAAAAACACTGCTGAAACAGGAACAGGACAAAACAGTTCTTTGCACATCAAGGTTCAGGCTGGACCGCATCAGAGCCTTCCCACACATAGGCATGGAATATCCAAATGACCCTTCCATCTGTCTGCTTCTACTCTCTCTTCCATCCTTTCAGCAACAGTACTGCAACAGTATAGTTGAGACAAAAAGATTGACTTTCATTATTTTCCTCGTGAAAGTGTAAGTTTTTCGGCTTTGGAAATTTGCTTTGTCGGCCTGAGGGTGGTGAGGGACTGGGGGCGTGGGGGGTGTGGGTGTTAGTTTTAAAAAACACAGCATAATGCACAGAATATTTATGTCCCCCTCTGCAGGAAGGGCCCACATCACTCCTCTAGCTGAAGTCTGGAGAAAGCCCCACTACAGTGGAAGAAACTTGCCCTGATCCACATGCAGTGTGTGGTTTCACCACAGCATCAGTATCTCACACTTCTATACCAGGGCATATACATGAAAGCTGAAGTGGGCTTCCAGCTTTCACTTCCCCCCTGTTGAGGTGGCACCACGTCCCAGTGGACCACCAACTTATGTTGTGGAGGAAGTGTTTACTTGTACAGTAGACTACTTTACAGAGACTTCTATAGTGAATACTAATTCCACAAGCTCCACAAGCTTTTGAGTTAGTTTTCAGTGCAGGGTTGTTTTGGGAGTTTTCTTTCTGGGTTTTTGTTTTGTTTTTTGTTTTTTTTTAAATTTGGGCTGATATTCAGAATTCCTTTCCTGCACTCTGTGTGATGACACTCTGGTAAATGTATTATTCTTCTCACCTGACCACATTTCCTTTCCAAACCAAACACATAACAGAAATAATTTCAGCTTTCTAGATTATAGCCTGACAAAACTGTGGTGTTCATGAAAGTCAAAACAATGTTACAGCTACTCTATGTTTTGGATTTGTTGAGGGTTTTTATTTTTTATTTTATTTGGTTTGAATACTCTCTGAAATACTGAGCACCACAGTACATATATTGTTGTTCTCAAAGGTTAACTTACAACGTTCACAGCACCATTTTTTTTTTCCCTTTCCCCCTATTGTCATTTCTGTACAGATTTAATACAACAGAAACATGGCTTCCACTGGGAGCTACAGGTAGAACAGTTCCAAAGTTTTCTATAATTGGTGTCTGCCATGGCTGCTCACAGTAAGTTATGTAAATCACAGCAAGGACCCACAACCCCTAAAGGCATGAATATTTTTTTTTCATTCAGTGCAGAGACTAACTACAGAATCTTAGCAATAGTCCCCTCCACATCAGGGATCTCCTTACCAGGCAAAGTCAAGGTCTAGAAACTGGCCATGTCAGTTCTGCAATTTAAATGCTACTCTTAAAGATGGTTTAGTTGGTATTACAGTAGGGTCAAGGCATTGTAGGCAATATTAATTTTTAGGTTGCATTTTACCTTCATAGCCCTTGTGAATCCATCTGTTTCTCTTTAGGTTCACTGCAGTAATTCCAAAAAGCCACAGATTTGAGTATTTTTTCCTTTTTTTTCTTTTTCTGTAACAACTCTTTAATGTAAAATTAAATGAGGGGCTGTCAAGATTTTATTCTGAAAATGGATGAATAATTCCAATGATTTTCTAATGAAGTATTTTAGTTAAAATCATGCCTTCCAAGTGATCAGATGTGAGGTTACTACTAAATTCATTTCCTTTTAAATAATACTGCAAGTGTGAGAAACTTCAGTCTAAATTCAGTAAGTCATAATTTTCAATTTGTTCCACAAATCTTGCATTTTTAAGTCATATACACTATCTATTAGGTAATTGAATGGATCCTAAAAACTTAGTAATTGTCTACTTCTACTTATATTGGTAAGAGAAGATTTCCTAAAATAAAATCCTTGTTCACATTTTTCCACCTTGATTGGAAAATGTCCCTATACACTTTGGTAAAGTGTAGGGAGAAAAAGGGTAAAAAAAAAAATGAGAAGAGTAAATGATTTTTTGAAACCAGTTAGATCTGATTCTTCTGCTACAGTTATCAGCAAGAATTCTGACAAAGAAAAATCTCCTTTGGGTTTGACTTTGAATATATTCCCACAGATAGAATCTTAATATAATCTAATAATTTTTCTTATTTTACCTCCACCCTTTGTCATCTATTTAAGAAAGTTAAGATCAGAATCTGTGGCTAGTTTTCAGTGAGCACCTGCTTTTTGTTATTGGTTTTGTTTTATTTTTAAGACTATCAAGTAAATGAGTACTATACACACACAATATAGTGTTGTTTGTACATATTTAAGCATATAATACAAATATAATATAATATAATACTTATTCACTTTCAGGAATATGTATGGACTTTTCAAGGAAATTTGGTGCTTCTTACCAACATGTTGTTGGGTGAGTCTGTGTACCTTAAGCTTGTTTTCCAGTGGACTTTGCTCTGGGCTGTAACACCTGTGCCATATTGGTTGAGTACAGGTAAGTACAGATTTGAGGACATGGCTGAAGCACCCCATTCTGGGACTGCTGTCCCTCACAGTGGCCCTCATGGCTTCAAAGAATCAAAAAAGCAACATAGAGGCTCCCAGGAGAACCCTGGTGAAGAAATAAAGGAGACTTGGAGCCTCTGCCTCCAAGCAGCTTGGGAGCCTGCACTGCACAGCTCCAAGGACACGGAAGAGTACCAGTCACTGCTGCAGCACAGGTTTAGTAAATTATTTTTCCATCAACTACAAAAAGTGCCTTCTCAGCCCTGTTTTTCTTCTCTCTACCAGCTAGACAGGTCAAAGAACAGAAAAGTTAGTGACTGGTACGATCGGCCAATTCAGTGGTTCAGTGGCTCAAATGTCTCTGTTCTCTATCATCTCAGAGGAAAACATGAGCTGTAATCATCCATGTGTCACGCTCAACTAAGCTGCCTATTGGCAGAAACAACATGCAATTTAAATTTTGCCTGGCCTTAGTCAATGGACTGTGGCCTCATGGAACAAGAGATAGCTGCCTCTGGCAGAGACAGGCAACTGCAGAAATCTCCTTCCTCTATGACATAAAGTTTGTAGATTAAAGCTGTTACGCAAAACTATGCAAATAAATTGTATTTTCACTTGAAAAGTGTTGTCTGGAAAGGACAGGAAAATATATTCAGGAAAATACATACACAAGGGATATGTATAGCTTCCAAACTTCATAGATTATAGGTATTGCAAAAAATTGATAATTCACTTGTTTATTCATGATAAAGCTTGTATAAAACTTCTGCAATCTCTCAAATAGCTTTAAAAAAAAAAAAAAGCGTAGAATCACAGAATTGTCAGGGCTGGAAGGGACCTCAAGGATCATCTCTTAAAATAATTATTCTTTTATATTGGTTAGCCAAAATCAAGCTGTTCTAGCACAATTTCTACTCTCCCTTGAGGCCTCTAACTCTGAATGTGCAGGGTCTGGAATACTCACTCCTAACTGTAACATGAACCCCAAGGTAGAGAAAGAGTACCTACTTTTCCATGTGATTCAAGACTCCTAATTGCAGGTTAAGTTTTGGCTAGTTAGAACACAGTCCAAAGTCTTTCTGCAAGCTGAAGTAGTTTTTGTCTGGAAGAAATTATTGGGGAATGAGTGAAAAAAACAAAGGCATTATAAAATCATTGCATCACATTTGGTTATGTCAAATGAGTTATGATAAGGAGCACTCTGTCTGACATGAAGAATCACATTAAGTTAAAAATAAAATAAAAACTAAAATGGGTTTGGTTATATGTTGGCTATTTCCCACCCCTCCTCACCCTCCCAACCCCCCCAGCTGTGATAAGCTTAATTTCAGTTACTGGAACCATGTGTTCTACATTCTTTTTATGGCCTTTTTTATAAAAGGTAGCTGGTACTCACAAAAATTTTTGGGACTTTCAAAACTTTTCACAGTTAATTAGTAATGCATGTAGCAAAACACCCGCCCTACCTCTGGGCCTTGGGGGTTGCCCTGGTTCACTGGTAATTGATTTATTTTTTAAGATTGTCTGGCACATCTCCACCCCAGCTGCTTCCAAGAAATTTCAGCCTAGTGTCAGCTGGGAAAGATCAACTTCACATGCTGACATACAGAGGCGGCCTTAGGAATACTGGGGCCTCCAGTGGGAGGCGTCAATGGGAATCTTTGCTCTTTTTGCTGATCCAGGGATACAGTATCTACCACTATACAAGGCTCATGTTATCATTTTCATTTAAAGAACACTCACCTGATTTCTACAGTATGTTTTTCCACAATCAGAAACAGAAGTGTTATCTTTACCAGATTTGTGGCTTATTAGGTATGGCTAAATGGTGGATGGCTTTTGCAGGTATACAAAACTGTTGGTAATGACTTATGAGCCTCCGAGAAAAATGTGCTATTTTATAGACTGCTTAAATTTTTACAGAATACAAAAGAGGCTAGAGAATGATTCTGATGTCTTTCCTTATGTCTATGGAACAGATACCTCTGTAAGTCTTTTGCTGAAACTGGTGGCCACAAATTTGAACTTTTTCCTAGGGGTACATGTCTTTTTTTTTTTTTTAATTATTTTTATTCAGAAATTTCATAAAGAAAATTTTCTACCATGCTCCCTCCTTCATTTTTCTTGCTTTTAGGCTGCAAATTAATTTTGTGATTATTCTTCTTCCCTATTCTTCCATCTTGTGCCCTTCTATCCATTTCCAAGAGCATCTGAACCAAGACCATGTCATAATTTTCACAAAATATCTCTCTTAAAAATGTGTAATATCTAATCGAGTCAAATAATAATGGAAGGATGCATCTCTAACTGTAAATGTACACCTCCTGATTCTGCTTAAATTGAGACACAGTACATAAAACCACTTATTGTAAAATGTAGAGTGGTAGGGAATTCTTCTTCTAGGTTCACTTTTCTCAATTTGTGTAGAGTACTGAATGTTTGAAAGATTCTGATCTTTTAGCCACAAATTTAATTTGATCTGAAGTTGAAAGTAACCAATGGGAAATGCCATGTTTCTTTCTCTTTTTTTTCCAGACTTCTACAACTTTTTTCTGCACATATATTATTTTGGAACAGCAGCAGGGATTTTTTTCAGAAGTGGAGGCAATTAAAAAAAAAAAAAAAAGCAGAACTGCAACTTTAGCACAATGAAGAAAACTGAAGGTTGATAGAACATCAGATCTTTGATTAAAACAATACTCTTAGAATTTTTTTTTTCCTCAGCTAAACAAGCTGAACAAGATCCCTGCAGTTTACCTGTGAAGCCATGCTCAGTTTAACTGTACTTTATGTTTGACTGTGTTCAGATGCTTATGACGAGAGACCATTCCCAGCACACACGGAGGCAGAGATTGTATTTTGTTAGATTAGCAGACTTGTTATGTTCCATTCAGCTCAGCACCATTAAGCTTCTGAGTCTAGCACTTACTGTCTGCCACCAGGATTAATATCTTAGTACTTTCTTCCTAGACTACGGTTACATTTCAAGAGTGAAATGATCGTTCGCAAAGCAGGCCTCAGTTTACGAGCTGTTAAAACTAAGAGAGGTACAATACACCAAAACAAAAAGAAATAGTTTGAGTTGCAATCACTAATGTTAACTTCAACCTTAGAGTCTTTATCACTTGGCATGTAATGTGCACCCGTTCTTCTTACAGTAACTTCACTCATATCTAAAAAGGTGATTCCCTATGCAGAACTAAGAGGACACCTTCAGGACTCAGAGGATACCTTTATACTGTTTTGTGTTTTGTAAGAAGTTGCCCTGAAAACTCAGGAGACAGAAATCTTACATTTGTACCCCCAGGATGTCTGACACTGACAAAGTGAAACACTCACTACACTACCCATTTGCAGACCCCAGGCTGGATTTGAAGACTGAGTGACAGCTCAGCTGTTATATCCTTTCAACTTTTTCCTCGTCATTACAGACCATCAAGGAAAGCGTTTGGTAGGATCAGATATAATGTTAATTGGGTCATATAGACACTCATTCTCTGGAATCCTGGCAGGAATCACTACCTCCCTTCACACTCTTAAAGAGATATGTGACGAGGGTAGAAATTCCCAGGCAGCTTCAGACTAGGCCCAACTAGTTGAGTCTATTGGAAAGCTCTTTCCCAAATATCCTTGCTTATCAATCTTGTATAGGAATTTCATTTACTATAGCAAGCTCTTGTGCATATCTCCAGAAAAGCTTAATGCTGTTTATCCTCCACAATATACATTTTTTTAAAAGTTAATAATTGTCTTATACTAATGCTAATGTGTCACTACCAACATTACCTCTTATTGTGCTGTCACTCCTCCTCTCCTTATGTTACCTGTAAACTTAATTTTTTTCTGTAGTTTTAATTTTTATTCACCTAGTATTTGGCATACAGGTCCAAAGTTCAGGAAAATATAAGAATCAGCTGAGAAATATTCACCAGACAAGTATTCATGCACTCTTGTATCACTTGACATATGGTGAACAAGCTGATGAATGACTCAGGATTTAAATGGTAATTACCATTCATCATTATAATAGACTTGCTAATTCATAAATTCTTGGTAAGCCAATTTTCTATAAAAAAGGTTAATAATAAGAGTGGAAAAGAAAGAAAAAATAGCCCTAGTGTGATAAAAAATGTAGAAGGTAGAATATCTTCACTGCCACGTATTCCTTCTAATGATTGAGTAGTTTTGCACCAAAGTGCTTGTTGATGCAGTGGCACTTGCTGTACTGGGGTTCAGATGGAAACAAGGTTAGACAGAAAAATAACAGGCATAATTGTTCAAGGAGGAGGCTGAGGTGTATCAGGCCAAGACAAAGAAACTGAGACAGTCACACATATCAAAGGTAGGAAGGATCCCACTCACTCATTTTTCTAATTTTATAGTACTTGGTCACAAAGTCATGTTTTCAGAACTGCTTACGGCACACAGGACAGGGAAACTTATATGGGAATGTTCTTGAGACTCCTAAGTTGTACTGTGAGAAATGCACTGAGCCAGTAATATCTGATCCGAAGTCACCTAACTGACAATTGCCCCATTGACTTTCTACCAGTTCCTCTAAGAGAAAGAAACATTAGGTTGCCTCTGCTTTAGTTAAAATAACTGAGAAAAAAATAAAATAATAAAATTTTGTTTATTTTATGATCTTTGTCTGGAATAGCATCCTGAATGTAATTTACAAAACCTCTGGAAAACAGCAGTGTAAGATAGAAAGAACATATATAAGCAATTCTGCAATTCTATATATTCAGCGATCAGTATGACACTTGTTCTCCCATTAGATAATAAATGTAAATGCACACAAATGCATTTCCACCTTTAATACTCATATAGACACATCTTTCTATCATAAAGTCCAATTGATTACCTCTTCAAGGTATGCAGTTTCTCTGTTCATCTACATCTTCCTATTCCTTGCCTGAGTATCACAGGTTTAGAAGCTGTCCTGAAGCACGTAGTGATGTACTTTTTACTTCAGACATGTAAGACTAAGGAGGTCAGGGATGGAGAAAAGATGTATCCCTTTACCAGGGACTGAGGAACAAAACAGAGGATGATAGAAGCGATTCATGGAAACTCAATTCACTTTCCCTTCACCCCACATACTGTTTGCGATAGTGCAGGGGAAACCGAGGGGATATCCCCATTCAATGAAATGAAGCAATCACATTTGCAGAATCACAGAATCACAGAATGTTAGGGGCTGGAAGGGACTTTGAAAGATCATCTAGTCCACCCCCCTTACCAGAGCACGATCACTTACACCAGACCACACTGGATCACAACCAGGTAGGTATTGAATGTCTCCAGAGAGGGAGACTTCACAATCCCCTAGGGCAACCTTTTCCAGTGTTTTGTCACCCTCACAGTGAAGAAATTTTAACTCACATTTACATGGAGCTTCCTATGCTTCAACTTCCACCCATTGTTCTTTGTCCTATCATTGGGTATCATTGAGAAGATCCTGACTCCATCCTCTTGGCACTCACCATTTACATATTTATGAACATAAATGAGATCAATCTAAGCTGAGTCTTTTATCATTTTAGTTTACATTGGAACCATGCAAGGAAATTTGTGCTTTCGATCTGTTGCATGTTAGGCATCAGGGTGATTGGACAGATACTGGGAATTCAGGAATACGGCATACTGAAAGCATGCAATGTATACCCAAAACAAAAGGAAAAAACCAAAACCAACAACAACAACAACAAAAACCCCACATCAAATACAGAAGTAGGACAATTAAGGCATCATTCTTAAAAAAAGCATAAATTCAGACCTAAGATTAAGATGTGGCCACTCTTCAAGCTATGCTATCACACTAAATACAAACTCCCAGAATACACTGCATTCTATATTACAAAAACGAACAAATCTGTATACAGTGACAGTAAATTAATTTTAACATTGGATTTTGGGAAGAGAATATATCAAACTTTTATATATTTGCACGACTTTTGCTCTAATTTTTATGTATACTAAGCCAAAAGCTTAGAATATGTAGTTTGAAATGCTGTGATTAAAAATTATCACTGCATTTTTTGTTTTCCTGGGGATACAAAGCTGAAAAGAAGGTCAGGTTTTGGGTCAACTGCAACAAGAATTAAATTGGAATAGAATGAATCAAAATGTTTTTACTCAGACAACTACACAATCAAAGGATAAAGATTCCACTGAACAATTTAGTAGCATCTTCCCTAACTAACCTCTTTGTCATAAATCAAAATATTTCACTTTATACTTAAAAGTTAGTGTTAGTATTGTGGATAAAGAGAAAGGAAAGGAAAAAAACAGCAGAGATAGCCGTGAGCTATATATACTAGTAAGGTCACACATCCAGAGACTCCTGTGACATCACAGTAAGCACAACAATAAAGCTCTGGTGAATTGCAGTGTCACTAGGATGACATGAAGATGTCTTTGGGCTCAGTTTGTTTGCATCATGCTTTTTGTACTCAGTTATTACATGTAAAATACTCTTTATTATTGTTAGAAACAATATATGCCCTTGTTCATCTGTATTTTGATGTCTTAGAAAACTTCATTTATTTAAGACTTCCTATTTATCCTTCCATGATTTTCGGGGCTGAGCTGCTGTTATTGGATGGCACAATATTGAAACCAGTAATTGATGTTAGTGCATAGGCCCACCTTACTGTCATTTGAGGCTTGAAAACTTGCTTTGAGGTGATTCATTCACTTGCTTTACTGTTTCTAGGGTTAAATTCTGAATGTGGTCAAATTTTTCCAGAGTTTGAACACTTGCAAGTCTCATAAATTTACTGCTAAACATCACTTGATGGAAGATGAATGTAAAGGTTTGGCCTCAAAGTCTGTGTTACTCTTATGGAAATTCTGAGAAATGAACCTGAAGTTGTGTGATCTTAGGAATATTTGAGGTTTTATATCACAGCTTTTCCTATGCTTTCACTGTAGAATAGTATATTACTTTTGACAACTACTTTTTAAACTAGATGTATATTCTTCTTTGTAATAAGACTTTCTGCTTACCCATGTTTTGGAAAGAGAGATTAGTGTTAAGTATTTCTGTCTGTGAAAATAGTTCTTATTTACTCCACGACCAGAAAATAAGTGTTTTACTCTTTTTAATGACCTTGAGAAAATATTAGCTTTATACATTTTTAGTTATTTCACCTACTGCATGTGCAGCCCCTCTGCAAAAAAAGTTAAAATAGAACATGAAGATTTACACACAAAATGACAACTGTGACAGTAGGCATGGAGGAATTTCATGTAAGAGAATACACCATAGTAGAAAAACACCTAGAGGTGTCCCTGCCTATGGCAGAGGGTTGGAACTAGATGATCCTTGAGGTCACTTCCAACCTTACCATTCTATGATTCTATGAAAACAGATATTGCAGATGAGTGGGATACTCCGTATTGTAAATGGCATGGTGAAAGGAAATACAGAAAAAAACAGTGACTGTGATTTCTACTTCAACTGCTAAGACCAGGTAGAAATTTAAAAGACCAGAAGAGATACTGTTTTATTTACTGAATAATTAAATCAGGGAACTCATTGCCTCAGGATGTTGTAAAGGTCAAAATTCCAAGAAACTCATCAAAAAGCTGAACAGATTCTTGAGATGAAGAACCATGGGGTCTGTTAACCATTGGGATGTACCTACTGTCTCCTCTCAGGAAATTCCCCAGCCATGAGTTGCAAGGCAAGGAAAAGGTTCTGAAACCACTATGACACTGTCCATTCTCTGCTCATGAGTCCTTTTGCCTAAGTCCTTGTGGGACTAGGTCCCCATAGAAGTCTATTCTTCACAGAATGTTTCTCTGCTATCACAGAAGCTTGTCTCAAACAGACAGCTTCTCTGTTCCCATTTCTTTGTATTCAAAGTTCTGTGACAGTTGACTGCTGGAACAGTATGCTACAGTTCAGGCACCACTTGGGTGCCTACACCTCACCTGTGCAAACTCAAGGCCATTGCTTTACAGCTGAGCTTGTGCAAACAAAGGTGAAGTGATAGTCACCCAAAATATTAGGGGCACTCGCTGCTTTGCAACCACTACGATGCCCAATGCACCTGCACCATCACCCTAGTGGCACGTGATCCACCTGACTTTGGGAACACCTCTACCAACCACCCACAGGTGGGGAATGAAGGAAGATTCAGGAATAAAAGGCAGCACCATGAACTGTCAGTGTGCGCTTGTCACCAAGAAGACATCTACCTCTCAGGATACAGCTGGAACCTGGAGTGATGATACTTTTCTCCTCTTACCTCTGATCTTATCTCACTTTTCACTACTCTCTCTCACCCTCTCAAGTTCTCTCTGGAACATACTAAGTAATTGCCTCACCTGCCATAAGAAGCACTGTAACATAGAAGTAATCAAAAAATTGCCAATCCTTGTGAAGGTTTGGGAGTTCCCCGCCCCCCCACACTTGTAAAATGACCCAGACTAGAACTCAGTCGGCTGGAAGTTAAATGATGAAGCTCTATTTACAGCTTTGCACAATGTACAGCAGATATTTACACTATATACACAATATTTACAGAAATATACAAGTAAAAGGTAATACAGCAACACAACTCCCCTCCCAGAAATCAGAGTCCCCAGGAGGGGTTCCCAACCACCCTTCCACCTTCTCCCCACCCCTGTACCTTACCCCAAGGTTTGCCTTACGTGCAAGGTAAATTAGGAGGATCGGCCAGGAGGGTTAGAAGAAAAGTGGTTAGTGAGGATTAATCAGCAGAGGAGTCAGAGCCCAGAAGCTGCTAGATCCCACCAGCAGCTCCTGTTCCAGCAAGCGACAGAGAGAGACTGACTTATCTATTGTTTTGGTTAGTGTTCCCAAACAATTTCTTAGCAAGCGTATGAGTGAAGTAGACATCATGATGTTTTCCTTTCACAGCCTATAGTGTAATTTTCTCTATTAAAATATTCTAATTAACCTCAAACCGGCACAATCCTTCTAGCCATTTCTGTGCCAGTTTGCCTCTCTCACTCTCTAGGTATTTCTAAAGAGCCTCCTCTGAGGTTGAACCATGACAGTTCCTGTCTAGTTGTTTTCAGAGGAGAAATACTCTATTTCATGTATTCTATTGGATAGCAAATTATATGTTTTTATATTTTCAAAGCTACAACATTATTGACAGAATAATAGGCTTTTCTATTGATATAGGGTGTAGTACCTTATACTCAGTATCTCACAAGTAGTCAGAGCAACCCTCTATTGCCTCAGTATACTCCTACTACAGTAGAGATCAGTAAAGAATTCTCTTAATAGTTGCCTTTTTTACTCCATCTAATATTTTTTTCAACCTATCTCTGACCAGTACTTGCAGAAGCAGTAGACTACTACCTGATAAAACAAATTTGCCTTACAGCACTGTATGCAAACAAGTGTTCCATGTATGTATAGATATATGTAGAAAGATTCATAGATCTATAGAATGGTTTGGGCTGGAAGTGACCTTAAATATCGTCTAGGTCCAACAACCCTGCCATGGGCAAGGACAGCCTTCACTAGACCAACTTGCTCAAGGACTTATCCAGTCTGGTCTTGAACATCTCCATGGAGGGACCATCCACAACCCCCTCGTGCAACCTATTCCAATGTCTCACACCCTTTCTGTAAAGAATTTCTTCCTAATAACTAGTCTAAATCTGCCTTGGGGCAGATGATGAGGGCACCAAAATTGGGCGCAATACTCCAGGTGGAGTCGCAGCAGAGTAGAGAGGGAGAATCACTTCTCTTGTCCTGATGGTCGCACTTCTTTTGTTGCAGCCCAGTATATAGTTGACCTTCTGGGCTACAAGCACATATTGCTGGCTCGTATTGAGTTTTTTTGTCATCTGACATCCCCAAGTCCTTCTCCTAAAGACTACTCTCAAACCGCTCCTTGCCCAGCCTATATTTATGGTTGAGATTGCCACATAAGACTTTGCACTTGGCCTTGTGGAAATTCATGAGGTTGGCTTGGGCCTGCCTCTCAAACCTGTCCAAGTCCCTAGAGTGCACTCAATTCTGTTATCCATATTGGTGACGAAGATGTTAAACAGCACTGGTTCCAGTATCAAGCCCTGAGGGATGCCACTTGTCACTAGGTTCCATTTGGACATTGAACCATTGACCACAGCTCTCTGAGTGCGGCCATCTAGCCAATTCCTTATCCAGCAAGTCCATAGTTTTTCAGTTTGGTGACTGGGATCTCACGCAGGATAGCATCTAATGTTTTGCTCAAGTCCAGGTAAATGACATCAATTGCTCTTCCCTTATTCACTGATACTGTAACTCCATCATAGAAGCCACCAAGTTCATTAAGCATGATTTGTCCTTGGAGAAGGCATGCCGGTTACCACCAATAAGCACTTCTTCATTTTCCTCATTCCTTAGCAAAGTCTTCAGGAGGATCTGCTCCATGATCTTGCTAGGCACAGAAGTGAGACAAATTGACCTATAGTTTCCAGAGTCTTCCTTTTTTTCTCATTTTGAAAATGGGCATTATGTTTCCCCTTTTCCAACCAGCAGAGACTTCACCAGGTTGCCATGACATTTCACATATGACGGGCAGTGGTTTGGCAATTTCATCTACCTGTTCCCTTAGGACCCATGGTTGAATTTTGTCAGACCCCATGGACTCATGCACCTTTAGGTTTTTTAGATGGCCTTGAACTTGACCTTGCTTATTTTCTGGAGCATAGGTGGTGAAGCTAGAGCGCTTGATGGTGAACACTGAAACAAAGTAGTCATTAAGGCCCTCAGTCTTTCTTCATGTGCCTCGTGAGTAGGTCTCCATTTTCCTTTTGGAGAGTCCCCACATCTTTCCTAGACACCTCTTTGAACATATATCTTTCCATTGAACCATACAAGTCACTGACCCAATGCAACACTCACTCAGGCTTTAGAGTTTTCGTTGTATAGTGTGTAGCCTAGAAATCATTTGTCCATGATTCCTATTTACACTCAAACTGCTTCTATAAACCCCCAACCTTTACAGTTTATCAAAACCTGTTCATTCTGCTGCATATCTAATACAACACCCTCTCATTTCACTCATACTTGAAAGTTACATTGGGCTACAGTAGAGATCAGAGTACTGGAACATTAGTGGCCAGGCTGTTCAGACACTCTGTGGCCCATCATCACCCCCAGACAATAAACAAGTTCAGAATATGTCTTTCAAAGTTGTGTCTAGCATGTGCCATACAGACATCATGTTTTGATAAGTAGAAGATCCAAGCACAGAGATACAATACTCACTCTACCTTCAGAGACCAAGAAAAGCCTGTTACATTTAGCTGTTCAGGTACAACCTCTGACTGCTGTGGAGAGGTTTTGTCCCATGTGCTAATTACTTGGAAAGTACTTATTGCTCTGATTTTTGCAATTATACATAAAAAACATACAGATAGATCTGGGAAAATTTCTTTGGGTTTGTTGGTTGAATATCATAGGTGCTTGTGGCAATTTCAGTTTTAACACCTTTTAGGGTCTTGTACTCTTAACTGACTTCTTTGTAACTGACAGAGTCTTCTGGTTCTGTACAACGTCATTGACAAAAGGGAAAGAGAGCCATGTGGAATTTTTTTTTGGGTAGCACAAGTATATGACATGGTGCAAGCTGCAGAATATAGTACTGCTATTCTTGATGTTGGTCTTTTAGTCAGATGTGACTGTTTAACACTCATGTGTATGTTTCTTAGAGAACCACAGTGAAACCTTTTCCAAAACATTCCAACCTCACATCTTGCTCAATCTACTGTGAAGAATGTACTTTTGGCTTTGAGATTTTTTGGGCTAAGCACGCGTGTTCTTTCATTTTAACAAGGAATCTACAGTAGACCCATACTGTCTCTGACTGCAAATAAGCAACCACTTTCAGGCAGTCTTGATGCTTTCTGAGATAGAAGTCCTCCTGTGGGGTTTTCTTCTTGCTCAAGGTCAGATAACTTTCACAGTACTCACACCATTTACAAGATTTACTATTGGTTGTAAAAATGGATGTGAAATAAAGGTTTATTCTTGATGTCTGGAAGTGAGCTTGGTGTTATAACTGGTCTATAAATAATAAAAGTAAATATCCATGCATGAATACTTTGAGACATAATGCATGTACTAAACACACAGTATATGTACCATCAAGTATTTCAGAAATATTGAATATGTTCTGATATATATATCTTCTGCTTTTTTCCCTCACCCCATAAACTGAGCAGATGCCTCTGGAGCTATGTGTCTGCACCCAGGGATCAGTTGTGTGCTACCAAATCATCTGCATGAGGAAACAAAAATCATCCACTGCATAAGCTACCTGCTCTGTGGATCTGTAGTTCCAGACAGCAGTTGCGGCTGGTTTACCATTACCTTCTTGTCCCTTTTCTTTCTTGCCATGTAGATTTGTAAGGAACTAATACAGGCTCCTCCAAATTATTTAACTTGTGAGCCAGGAAATTTAGCCAGCATGGAAAAGGAAGAGGGAACAAATCACACTGAGCAAAAGGTTAGCCAATCTTAGTTTTTCCCATGGGTCACAGAGAGAAAAGCCGAGCTAACCAACGTTTTCAATATAGCTCATGGTGAGAAAGGATGCATATAAAGGGAATAAATTCTCAAATGACAGCTGGGTTCTCTTTTGTCTTTCAGCACCAGAGTTTAGAGAAATGCTACATTAATTTGAAGATTTTAAGAGAGAAGACATTTGGGAGACACGCTTGTCTTGGAAGGTTGTGGATGTAATTTTGGTTAGAAAATCACACAGCAATGAACTCACTTTAATATATAAAAATTCTTATTGCATTTTTTCTTTTTCTGGGATGATGTCAAGTATGCAATGGTTATTCCCTGTGATGTAAATCTGTAACAAATATCACCTGGGTTTGGCTGACAAAAATGTTTCAGTAGATATTTGATCTCATTCCTGCAGTTTTGGCTTGGTTTTGAGCATGGAGTTCATAGTCCACACCAAATGGCCAGCATTTTGCTTCATTCATTCATGGCTAAATAGAAAATTCAATGCAGGACTTAAACAGTGAAACAGTTCGTTATGGAGCGGCAGTATATGTTTGCAGGAAGGTCCTTTTTTAACCAGAACAGAACGGATTCATGTATATCTCAGGGGTTTATGTGTAGAGTCATGTTCTGTGAGTTCACTGTCATAGTCTGGGGCCTTCAGCTTCATTCTCAGTGGTGATTGTGCTTAGTGCCCATTCCTCAAAAATAAAATGGCTACGTTCTTTGAAGAAGAATTAAGCTTTAAATTTGCTTTTCTCAAAGAACATATTTGAGCAAAATTCTCCAGTGCTTCTTCAAATTGACTCATCATGTTTGATGATCATGACATCTAGGGAGTCAAAACTCCTGTTCGGTTCACCTAAATCAGTTCTACTTTATCTTGTGAAGATTAGGTGATTTTCTCTGTCTCGTTGGAATATAAAAAACTGTACCCAGTGCTATACAGTACTACAGTACTGAAGGTCTATTTAAACTGCATTTCAATGGAAATATCTGATAACACAGGATCTGAAAATCAACCTGAATGCAGTTTTAATTAAAAATATCTGACAATCACAGTAGCTGAGGATTGTTATTTATGAGCTATGTCTCCAATGAGGACTAAACTCTAAGGGAAATATGAGCGATTGTCTAGGTTACTACAGATATTGATGCAGTTATGTTGCAGTTCCAGAGATGTTAGTTTTTTAATGAACTGCAAGTCTTCTGACAAAAAAGTGAATGAGACCACTGATAGCAGGGTTAAATCTTCACTAGCAGATGTGTTGAAAAGTTAAAGAAAAAAAAAATCATAAATTCTGAAAAAGTAAACATAATCTAATAACATTTCCCAGATTCATTGAACCTTCCTCACAAAGATATCCGAACACTTTGTAGAAATTATTTCAGTATCAATCACCATATCCCCTGTTTGCCATCTGATTGAAAGGAATAAACAGTTGAACATGTAGTCTTCTCTGAAGTGCAGAATGTCTGTAATACAAAGAAATAAGAGCTATTAAAGTTCAGTGCCTAGCAGCCAAACAGAAAGGGATCTGGGGGTGCTGATTGACACCCGCCTGAACATGAGCCAGCAGTGTGCCCAGGTGGCCAAGAAGCCCAATGGCATCCTGGCCTGCATCAGCAATAGTGTGGCCAGTAGGAGCAGGGAGGTCATTCTCCCCCTGGACTCTGCACTGGTTAGACCACACCTTGAGTACTGTGTCCAGTTCTGGGACCCTCAATTTAAGAAGGACATTGAGGTACTTGAACATGTCCAGAGAAGGGCAACGAGGCTGGTGAGAGGCCTCAAGCACAAACCCTATGAAGAGAGGCTGAGGGAGCTGGGATTGTTTAGCCTGGAGAAGAGGAGTCTCAGGGGAGACCTTATTGTTGTCTACAACTACCTGAAGGGTGGTTGTAGCCAGGAGGAGGTTGCTTTCTTCTCTCAGGCAACCAGCACCAAAACAAGAGGACACAGTCTCAAGCTGTGCCAGGGGAAGTTTAGGCTGGAGGTGAGGAGAAAGTTCTTCACTGAGAGAGTCATTGGCTACTGGAATGGGCTGCCCAGGGAGGTGGTGGAGTCACTGTCCCTGGAGGTGTTCAAGGCAGGTTTGGATGTGGCACTTGGTGCCATGGTCTAGTCTTGAGGTCTGTGGTAATGGGTTGGACTTGATGATCTTTGAGGTCTCTTCCAACCTTGGTGATACTGCGATACTGTGAAATATTGATAATTGATATGACTTATACAATCAAGGCCAGTTAAATATATAAACTTATGGTCGAATTTAAGCTCTGAATAGCTGTAATAGCCCAAATTCTCAAGGTACTATGGTATCGAACTTCTTTTGGAGGGAAGACAACACAGTTCCTGGAAACCTACTGTAGTCTGGAATATGACAAAGCTCAGTGCTTCAAGAAAATCACAGCCTCAGGCATCACCATAGCTGGTCCAAGCTGTTCACTGGCTAGGACAACAGATGGTTATTTCATTTGAGAAGACCACACCATATGTGAACCATGTCTAGATAACACCACAGCTTTTGTGAAGGCCTCAGAATTAGTCACGCAGTTGTCAGCAACTAGGAGCTGCCGCTTCAAAATCACTGTGAATTGTAGTCTTGCCCCTTAGACTGTTCGGGCATTTCACTCAAATTTATTAACAGAAACCATAGAGTATATATGGAAGGAGGGGTAAAGGAAGGGAAGTTTCTTCACAAGTCCATGTTGCTATGTTGCTCCAGGGCATTACAAAGCCTGTCTTGCCTCCCATTCATTTTCTGAGAGCAGTAAACTAACCCAGCTTGTGGAAATGCATTACAACTAAGGAAACTCCTCAACATAAAATACACAGAAAATCCCAGAAGTCTGCAATGTTATTTCAGAGACTAGAAATAATCTTCCTGTGATGGCATCATTGTAAGAATAAAATGTTCTGATTGTATTTTATGTAAATGCAAATTTTGAGAAAGATTTGAGGTCACCCTCAAAGCAGGAATTTCTCTTATGAGTTAGGACTCAACGATTTTACTTAAAATTAATAAATAAGAAATTAAAGAGGGACTTGTTTATCAAAAAACCAAGCTGTAAAATGTATTTTTTTTAATTTAAAAAAAAATTTATTGTTCTTTTAGTATTTTGTTATAAAAAAAACCTGGCAGTGATTTAAGCAGAATTTTTAGTTTTGATTCAATAAGATTTTAAAGAAGAGTTTTGTAATCACAGTGCCAATTCAAACTCCTTACTAAAGAGCAAAACCAAGGAATGCTTAACTTTTCTGGTTTAAATTCTTCATTAAAAAGTTTAAATTGGCAGTAAAACTGCTGTTTAAGCTGCTAGTACACCAGAGAAATCTGGTTTAGCCCCTGGTATTCTGCCAGGTACAGTACTGCATATACCAAGATAAAGGCAGAAACAAAGAAAAAAAAATAAACAAAATGGAGTGCAATATATTTTATTTATTGTCACCTTAATGAAATTATTCTAAATAAATAAAAATTTTTGAAGTATCTTTTAAGGCCATTAACAATGGACTTTCAAAATCTGTTGATTTGAACTAGGCAGCAAGTCCAAAAAATGGTGACATATAACTGCAAAGTAGAACCTTGTCTGGTTCAACGATTGGCACACATTTTTGAAGAAACACTCCTTATAACATATTTACTGGTCTGTAAGTAATAGGTTTTATTGCTCATGAGTGAAATAATTACGTACAGTATTACACCACTTAGGTCTCTTAAAAGTTATAGCATCGAGGTCCTGATGTTGTAGTTTGGCGTTTCAACAGTAAGAACTGAGTGTTCACATTTAATACCTCAACCACCCTGGATTCCATCCACCTTAAACCTTGGCAGGCAAGTTTGTCTTCTCAGATGATTTTTAAAAATAATTTCAAATTAGTCAAACCTTTTCTAGATGCAGAATAGGCAAGGATCACTTTGGACCATGTTGTAGATGTATTGATCTTTTAACTGACAGTAATTATAAAATTATTCCATTTAAAAAAAAAAAAAAAGAAAATCAAATGAAAATTAAAATCAAATATTTGGCCTAGAAGCAAGTGAAATCTCCACTTCTTCTATTCAATCAGAGTGGTCAAAAGAAAATACTTAACAGAACTTTAACATTTGTGTACTACTCTTGCATTACAGCATGTCAGTTTTGATTTTGCTGTGTCTATAAAGATAACATCTATGGGGAAAGGCAACCACTCTCAAACTGGTGTGACCAGTAAACCACTATCAATCATCAACATTGGTCATGACTCAGTGTGCACGCTCATTATCAGTCCTTTATACAAAGACTATATAAATCATCAGTCACTTCCTTTTAACACCTTTATTGATGAAGACACAGAGTGTGTCATCAGTAGCTTTGCAGATGACACCAAGTTGAGTGGCAAGGCTGATCCACATGAGGGTAGGGAGGCTCTACAGAGGGACTTGGATAGATTAGATGGATGGACCAGTGTTAACAAGATGAACTTCAACAAGGCCAAATGCCAGGTCCTGCACTTGGGTCACAATGACCCCAAGCAATGCTACAGTCTTGGCGAGGTGTGACTGGAAAGCTGTCTAACTGAAAGGGACCTGGCAGTTCTAATCAACAAGTGGCTGAATATAAGCAAGCAGTGTGCCCAGGAAACCAAAAAAGCCAATGGTGTCCTGGCTTCTGTTAGAAATGGTGTGTCCAGCAGAAGTAGGGAGGCAATTGTCCTATTGTACTCGGTGCTGGTGAGCCACACCTTGAGTCTTGTGTTCAGTTTTGGGCACCTCAATACAAGAGAGATGTTGTGGTGCTGGAGCAAGTGCAGAAGGCAACAAAGCTGCTGAAGGACCTGGAGAATAAATCTGATGAAGAGCAACTGAGGGAGATGGGACTGTTTAGCCTGAAAAAGGGGAGACTGAGGGAAAACTTCATCATTGTCTACAGCTACCTGAAACAGTGTTGTGGAGACTGGTGCCAGTCTCTTCTCACAGGTAATTAGAATCATAGAATCATAGAATCATAGAATGGTAAGGTTGGAAGGGACCTCAAAGATCATCTAGTTTCAACCCCCTGCCATAGGCAGGGACATCTCCCACTAGTACAGGTTACTCAAGGCCTCGTCCAACCTGGTCTTGAACATCTCCAGGGAGGGAGCATCCGCGACCTCCCTGGGCAACCTGTTCCAGTGCCTCACCATCCTCACTGTAAAGAACTTCCTCCTAACCTCTAGTCTAAATCTTCCCTCTGCCAGTTTAAACCCATTAATGATAGAACAAGAGGGAACCGCCTCAAGGGTATAGGAAAAAAGAAAATCATGGAAAGAGTGGTCAGGCATTGGAATGGGCTGCCCAGGGAGGTGGTTGAGTCACCAACCCTGGATGTGTTTAAAAGATGTGATGCTTGGGGATACGGTTTAGGGGTGAACCTTTTAGAGCAGGGATATTGGTTGGACTTGGTGATCCCAAGGGTCTTTTCCAATCTGAATGTTTCTGTGATTCTGTGATCTGACCCTAGGGACCTAATATATTGGCTTCATGGTTCAGCACTGTATTTCAAACCAGAGCCTGGGAATCAAGAAGACCCCAAGATGGACATACAAAAAAGGTGTCTCTAACTTCAACTTTTCTTGAATGTTCTGAATGGGCCAAATTGAAATATTTTAGATAATCATCAATGACTAGTGTCTGATAGTTTGCCAATATAATTATTTTTTTAAAAAGTCTTCTACTTTTATTCAGCAGGTAAATCACAGAATCACAGTTTTATAACACAGGCATTTTTAAGAGACCAGATTAAGGAGAGGATCTTAATCCAACTGAAGCCCATAACAGTACATATAGTTGGAGATGCAAACATCACTAATTCCTCAATTCACTCTGAGAAGTGAAAGAATGAGAGAAAAAATATTACCTTGATCCAAACCTGAAACAATAAAAGCTTTCATGGTAGATTTTAAAAAATTACAAAATTCAACCATAAAGTATCCAGTGTTGTTCAGAGAATTTTTAATGTTTGCTTTATTAAACAAAAGTATATTTAAGTTTGAAATGTCATTTCAAAATGAACAAATCAAAACACTGCAATCAAAACATGTCTAATGAAATGTTTTGACAGGAAACAATCTTATTTTTCCCTCCAATCAAGCAGCAAAAATCTGATATGATTTTGCAAGTTCTTTCCATTAACTCATGATTTATTATTTAAAAAAATACTAAAATATAAATTGGGATTTATTTCTACTTTCATGAATTTCCAGGTTTTTCCATGGATTTCATGGCTAGGCACTCACAAAGAGGACGTTTTTAAAGGATCCTTTATGTTGCTAACTGATTTTTCCAAGTATATGACAATATTCTTGGCACCTTACATATGTTCGTGACATCTAAAAAATATATGCCCATTTTCTCTTGCTTTCTTCTACTCTATTTTACTCAGAAATGCTTATGTTAAAAAAAAATACTAGAAGAAAATTGGTTGAGCGATATGTCTATCAGTTTTTCATCAAGGCTTCTTACTAAAGAATTCAACTAGTATTTCTTATTATTTAAAAAATACATATTCATCATCAGGCAAAGGAAGTCCTCTGGGCTGTCACTATGGTGCTACCACGTTGTATTGCAGATTTCCATAAAAACAGAATTAAAGCTAATACTGAAGTCTTACAGCCAGTACAGCATTACCACACTAATACCAATGCCATAATCTCTTTCCATGTGCATGATGTCTAAGCAATGTATTTAGTAACACTGTTGCAGATTTCAATGTTGGATTCCCTCTTACTTTCCTATTTTGTATTTTAAAGCTGCCTATTAGGAAAAGAAGATCCCAACTAGAATGAGATTACAAAGCAATCATCCATTTCAGAACATTAGGCCATGATTTTAGCAGCATGCCACAAACTCCCTTTGCTCCTGGGCTTAATGAAATTTGAACTTCTTATATGATTCAGCACAGGTTTTGGAAGACAACCACTGAGTATGGGAGGTTTGCAGTTGAGGCAAGGGACTTTTTTGCCAGAATCTGATTCTGGAGGAAAGTTAGCTGCTGGGCCAGATCTCTTCACTGGATACAAACCAACTATGTTCATAGCAGTATTTACTGGTGATGGCAGTCTGTGATAGAGCTATACCTTCTCAGTAATGCTTTAACCAGAGAATACCCAGTAACAACAGCAGCTGTATATCCACTCTATAGTGCTTTGCCGCTATGTAACATTGTATTCAAGAAGGGGTACTTGGCTGCAGCAGTGCATTTAAATGTAGAAATCCACCTACTGACTAAAAATCACATACTACACCTTTTTGGGTGCTACTTTATGTGAAATTATAATGTGGAGATACCCTGGACTGAGAAAAGTAAAGATATATAACTGCACACAACAGCTTGTTCTGTTTTTCAGGCTAACAGTTTAGCTGTAACATTTGTGCATTAGCTAAATAACATCTCAAGGGGAGCTGAAGATAGAACCTTGATGTCTCCTGATTGTACATGTGCGAGTTTGTGCTCTCAAAGGATGGTCCTTAAAAAACTCCCTGCTGGAAACTATTGTGCATATTGTAAAAGGACCGTTGCTAAGTGCCAATTGAGCTAGCACTGTATACTTGCCATTTTAAAAGAAGATTTCATACCACTTGATTATGTTAAACAGAAATGTTTGAAATTTAAACTGAATTACATCAAAATGGCACAGTAGTTATATGTCTAAAGAGCTGCTGCTACTCTGTCATACCTAATGTCAGTTCCTCTGGTAGTTTTATGTGAAATGGTGACAGTCAAAGTTTAGAGAGCCTTGATATAAAGAAGTCATAAATAATGCTACCACAAATTCAGACCTCTGTTTGTATTAACAAGCAAGAATTCCTTTACAGTAAAGTACTGTCCTTAACCAAAAAGAGATGCCAGTTTTTAGGGTCAGAATTCTAAGGTGTTAGAAGTGTTCCTGTGAAGATTATGACTATTTAGGGGAAGTGACCACCAGTAATACAGTCTAGGGAAATATATTTAGTAGAAGTAATACAGAAATTACCTCCAGATAACTTACCAAGGACAAAAAGAAATAATAATATTAATAATAGCAAGTCACCATCAGAGTGTAGAAATCCATGACCATTATCAGATAGATGGGAGAGAATAAGGGAATGATATAGCACAAAGAATAGGAAAAAGTATCATGCAAAAAAAAAAAAAAAAGAGATAGATGGACATCTACTTTACAGGTACAAATTTGGTGTTTGTATGATCAGCATCTGATGATCTCAGTATCACAGTATCACCAAGGTTGAAAGAGACCTCAAAGATCATCAAGTCCAACCCGACACCACAGACCTCAAGACTAGACCACAGCACCAAGTGCCACATCCAAACCTGCCTTGAACACCTCCAGGGACGGTGACTCCACCACCTCCCTGGGCAGCCCATTCCAGTAGCCAATGACTCTCTCAGTGAAGAACTTTCTCCTCATCTCCAACCTAAACTTCCCCTGGCGTAGCTTGAGACTGTGTCCTCTTGTTCTGGTGCTGGTTGCCTGAGAGAAGAAAGCAACCTCCTCCTGGCCAGAACCACCCTTCAGGTAGTTGTAGACTACATGTAGACGACATGATACCACATGTGGAGATGGGAAAAAATAATAAATTCTTTTTTAAAAGCTACTTTAGGATATATGAATTTTTTTAAAATTGAGAAGTTGATCTGGGGGGGGAAACAAAGGAACTAATTTTGTTTTTTGGGGGTTTACTTTTTATGAAGAGGACAAAATTCAAGTAAATTAAATACTTTAAAAAAATTTTAAATCAAGAAATATGAAACAAATCTGAGGGGAAGGAATGAGTTTTTTACAAGGACTTTATATTTCATGTCGTCTAGAAACTCATTTAAAGAGTAAATTAAAAAATAAAAAAATGGCTCTAATAACACTCCAGGGGTATCAAATATGTCATTAACCATTCAGGAATATGATTTCATCTTACACTGTGATGTAAAGCTTCTCTACCCTCCCCCACCACAGTCAATCTGATTTTACCCTTGGTCTTCTGTAATGTCACCAGAATGAAATGGTTAATGGTTTGTGATTGAAATGATAACCTGTCAAATAGCTTCACTGGTGGAAGCTCCTCATATGGCTACCAGACTGCATGCCATAGTGAATGAAATGTTGCACCACATGTGCTTGCCTTCTAGTGGTTTTTTTTTTAGCTTCCTAGATGCTGGGCTGCATACTTTGACACATTACTTCATCTGATGCTTATGCTCCTGAGCTCAAGCATGGTTTCCAATGATGGTACCTGACTTAATGGCAAGTTCTCCACAAAGGTGATCATCTCATTTTAGAATATACTGCAACAGGATTATTTACTTTTGTTTATTATCTTTGTATATGATATATCTTATATTCATTAATATTTAGTACTTATTATTGGGGACTTAATAACCTTAAGACTTCACTTGCTAAGCCCTTGCTGTAGTTTTAGTCTGAAATACAACTTGAAATTTATCTCTTTCTCCTCTTAAAGTACAAAAACCACGTACTTTGAATAAAATGTTCTTTTGACTGGAGAGTGATGTGGTCAGCTCAGTCAGGAGGTGAGAAAGACGTATAGTAGGTTACTGTGATGATAGTGCTGGAGCTAGTATTGTAGTAGTGGTGTAGCAACCTGAGTAACAATAGCTCCCCTAATCAGTTACCTCCCTAATTTTGTTTTGTAGCAAGATCTTTCTTATTTAAGCTGCTACTAACTAGGATACTGAGGTACTCACAAGACTTCTTGTATGAATGAAAGCCACCAAGTTAAAGTGCAAAAGGATCTTCTGAACCACTAATTCTATCATGGATGCAGTAAATATCTGGCACAAGAACTGACATCCCAAGACCAGAACAATACCTGTGTTCTTTTGCTTGTTTTCGCTTGTTTGCTTGGGTTTGGTTAATGTGGGGTTTGTTTTGTTTTGTTTTTTTCTTATTAATAGAAAGAATCTTACCACACCATGAATAAATTTAAATATACAAGGTCTATCTTTTTATGGCTTTACACTTGTTTTCTGTCGATCTACCAAATATTTAATAAATTATAATTATTATCTTCAATATCCTCTAGGTCATTCTTGGCCTGTTCTTTCTGTTGCTTTTCTGTAGTTTACTTAGAATCATAGAATCATAGAATGGTAAGGTTGGAAGGGACCTCAAGGATCATCTAGTTCCAACCCCCTGACATAGGCAGGGACACCTCCCACTAGTACAGGTTACTCAAGGCCTCATCCAGCCTGGCCTTGAACACCTCCAGGGAGGGAGCAGCCACAACCTCCCTGGGCAACCTGTTCCAGTGTCTCACCACCCTCACTGGAAAGAACTTCCTCCTAACATCCAGTCTAAATCTCCCCTCTGCTAGTTTAAACCCATTGCCTCTTGTCCTGTCGTTGCAAGACCTTGTAAATAATCATTCCCCAACCTTCCTGTAGGCCCCCTTCAGATACTGGAAGGCTGCTATCAGGTCCCCTCAAAGCCTTCTCTTCTCCAGGCTGAAGAGCCCCAACTCTCTCAGCCTGTCCTCATAGGAGAGCTGCTCCAGCCCTCTGATCATCTTTGTGGCCCTCCTCTGGACCCGCTCCAACACTTCCATGTCCTTCCTGTGCTGAGTGTTCTAGAACTGCACACAGTACTCCAGGTGGGGTTAATTTCTATTTCCTACTCAACTGAAAATTGAAAATTATTCTGATTTAATAAGTATATATAATAAGTATATATATTCATTATATCACTAGCAGTTCAGGTCCCCTGTTTTTAAATTCCTTCAAAATTCTTATTCTCCGATTTTCAAGGCATTGTCTTTTGAACACCTGATTTTTAGTTGCGTATTGGTTTGTTTTATTTTAAATCAAACAAATAGAAAAAAAAAATAGGTTACTTCAGTTTTCATTCCCATTTCACTGAGTTCAAAAAATAATGGTCTTTGTGCTTATATTTGTGTCCAGATGCAATATATTTGCTAATCATATTAGAAAAGCACAGCAATGCAATTATGACCAAAATAAACCTCTCTTCTAGATATGGAGTTATATATGCCACCTAAAGTAATGCTCTAGACTAAAAGGGTTTCAAAGTACTAGGTCTTAAATTTGATCGCCACAACCTCCTTCACACTCACATTAATGTTTGCAGTATATCTATTGGACTGTATCAGTGTGCTGGTTTGAGGCTAATTGGAATATTTTACTGAGAGAAATTAAATCCTTAGCTATGAGAAGAAAGGAAAAAAAAAACCCACACAACCCAGTAACCTATATCACTCATTCTTCTGCTGAGAAAAGCAACTAGTCAAAATATAGATAAGACACTCACTTCTCACACACTTCTCAGTTAGTTCTTACTTCTTCTATCTGGCAGTCTGTGTGGTTGTATCTGCCTTAACTCTTATCTGACCTAACCTTTTTTTTCCCCTTAACCTCCTTGTTGTCTTTTTGACATCTCACTTCAGATCTCTCCAGATTTATCACGTGAGATATACAGGGATTGATCTGGTTATTTCTGAAGGGAGGGAAAGAGGGGGAAGGGGGGAGGAGGAGATATGGGTGAAGAACCTTCTGGTTCCTGATCATTTTGGGAGGGATTTTGTGTTTCTATATTACTTTTAACTTGTATATAACTGTAAATATTTTTGTATAGATATATAGATATATAGAGATATAGAGATATAGAGATATAGATATAGATATAGATATAGATATAGATATAGATATAGATATAGATATAGATNCTCCCAAACCATTACAGTCAGTTCCAGTAAAGAAATATATCATATATAAACACAGATGGATGAATCATTGTATAAGTGAATGCAAGAGTGCTGGAAACTGTGAAGCAAGCTGTACATGAGATACCCCTCCTATTACAATATCCATTTGTTCACTGAAATATTTTTAAATGTAGATTTTAAAATAATAAAGAAAATATTTCTTTTTACATTTTGCTTTGAATTTTTATGCTGAATTTTATTGAAACATACTTTTAAAAATCAGTCATTTTAGTATCCCTTTTTATCAAATTATAATCTTTTACCACTTAATAACATAGGAGCAGAAGCTTTTTAAGCACATAACAACTGTGACAATTTGATGGAATTCAGTTTGAGTAATAATTTTATCAAATAATATATTTCTTTTTTTTTTTAAAATACCATTTATTAAAACATGATCCACAGTTTAGGCAGAATGATAAAGCAAATGTCACTTTTAAACACATGACTTTGCTGACAGTGCCGCACAATCACAACACGCTATAGGAAGTTTTGCATGCTTTGGAATTCAGAACGTCTCTATCAATAGATTACTGAGGCAGATGAAAGCCCAGCATTTCTGAGATAAATTCTACTTAGTCACTTCTTGTGCATTTCTACAGATTTTAGTGAGTTTTCTTGGGTTTAAGTCAAGACAGGATAAGACTCTCAGCACTTCATGCATAAAGATCCAGTTGTCTAACATGGACTAGAGCAAATATTGGAAATTTTGCTCTCTTTGAACAATTCCAGTGTGTTGCCACAGAGAAAATAAAATCCTGGGGACACAATTTCAGTATCAATACAGACTGGGGGATGAGTCAATAGAAAGCACTCCTGCAGAAAAGGACTTGGGGGTGCCGATGGACGAGAAGCCTGACGTGAGCAGTCAGTGTGCACATGCAACACAGAAGGCAAATCACACCTTGGGCTGCGTTGAAAAACGTGTGGCCACCAGATCCAGAGAGGTGATTCTGGCACTTTGCTCTGCTCTGGCAATACCTCACCCAGTGTACTGCACCCAGCTCTGGAGCCCTCAATACATGAAGGACATGGACCTGGTGTAGAGGATCCAGAGGAGGGCCATGAAAATGATCAAAGTTTTGGAACACCTCTGCTATGAAGACAGACTGAGGGAGTTTGGATTGTTTATCCTGGAGAAGAGAAGGATCCAGGGAGACCTAGCAGTGACCTTCCAGTACCTCAAGAGCATGGCGGAACAGTGAAATGGATTGCCCAGGGAGGTGCTTGAGGCTTCATCTCTGGAAATATTCAAGGTGCAGCTCGACAGGATTCTGGGAAACCTGATCATCTGGGGATGTCCAGGGTTAGACTAGATGACCTTTAGATGTCACTTCCAACCCAAAATATTTTACAATTTTATGCCTCTATAAAAATCAGCCTCAGCATGGATACTTTAAAGAAAGATAAGGGCAAATAATCAGAGGCGTTCTGTTGGTAACTGGAGAATTTCAGGTGAAGGACAGAAAGAAAATACCTTAAATTGAAGCTAATCTGTGGAAATTATACCTAGGCAGAAGATGGAAAACATACTACAATAAAATAAACTGTCAAGTATAATAAGTAGCAGGGACTGAAATCAAAGGTAAAGGTCTGCATATGTAATTTCAGAAATGGAAATTGCTACTTTCAGTGAGAGAGCCAGAAATACTTCCTCTTATACTTCATATCAATCATGAAACTCCCAAGAAGAGTTTCTTCCAAGACACCTTGACTGTCTTGGCCAAGCATGAAGCTTGCAACATTTCTTCTTTTGCAGATATTTTTTATCTCTACATAATATAACGTGGCCAGCAGGGCAAGGGAGGGGATTCTGTCCCTTTACTCTGCTCTCGTCAGATCCCACCTGGAGTACTTTGTGCAGTTCTGGAACACTCAGCACAGGAAGGACATGGAAGTGTTGGAGCGGGTCCAGAGGAGGGCCACGAGGATGATCAGAGGGCTGCAGCAGCTCTGCTATGAGGACAGGCTGAGAGAGTTGGGGCTCTTCAGCCTGGAGAAGAGAAGGCTTTGAGGGGACCTTATAGTAGCCTTCCAGTATCTGAAGGGGGCCTACAGGAAGGTTGGGGAGGGACTATTTACAAGGTCTTGCAATGACAGGACAAGGGGCAATGGGTTTAAACAGGCAGAGGGAAGATTTAGGCTGGATGTTAGGAGGAAGTTCTTTCCAGTGAGGGTGGTGAGGCACTGGAACAGGTTGCCCAGGGAGGTTGTGGTTGCTCCCTCCCTGGAGGTGTTCAAGGCCAGGCTGGATGAGGCCTTGAGTAACCTGTACTAGTGGGAGGTGTCCCTGCCTATGGCAGGGGGTTGGAACTAGATGATCCTTGAGGTCCCTTCCAACCTTACCATTCTATGATTCTAT
>VWZE01012094.1:206783-211509 GCA_013396675.1 Eubucco bourcierii | reverse complement strand
GGGGGCGGGGGTGAGGAACTCCCAAACCTTCACAACCTAGGAGGAAGACGAGCTGCCTCCTCTATCTGCAGAAGTCCAGAAAACTCAGCAGTTCAGCTTGTCAACTCAGCTAAGTAGGCAAGTACCTACACCTTCTGACGGTCTAGCTGTCCCTCAGAGGGGTTGCATGGATTCAGCTCAGTTGGCCTGGAGGAAGGACAAATCACATAACAGTAGTGGCCAGGAGTCTGTTTTCATTTAGTCAATAAAAGAACAAAAATATTATGCATATAAAGTAGAACGCTGTTAATCAAGGAGGCTGTGAGCACTTTTGCTTCATAAACTGAGAAAGGGTATGTGCAGGAGGAGCATGTTATTGGTCCCAGAGTCCCCTAGGCAGAGGTCAGAGCTGGTGCACTGATAATCTATAGTTTCTTTTGCCTGTTATATGTGTGAAAATGTCTGAGGCAAAAGGAAAATTTGGAACCACATTTAACTTTCCCGCTTCCACCCCCCATTTGATGGGAGGAGAGCTATAAATGATACATTTGATTTGAGGCCATTAAATAATTTTGTTCCACCTTTCACTTCAGAAATCAGTGTTCATAAAGATTTTTAGAAAAAAAAATATTATTCTGACAATTTGGTCTGTCTTCTTCTATCATACACAACTAAACATCTGAAATTCAAGTCTTCATGCCTGCAAAAAAAAATGAACCTCAAACATACATTTTGAAAAGAGCTCCAGACCTGGGATACGGTTCTGTGAGATGCAGAGAGATGTGCAGAGAGATGAGTTAACATCTGTGCATTACCAGAAAACAGAACTCCTGCCTCCTACCAGCAACTGCACAGAGTGCTGATCTTAGAAAATCCTGATTGTTCTAGAGCCTGCCACACTTTATCATAGACAAGTTAAATCCCTTAAAATGTTAGAAGCAAAACCATTAGATCACCTGAGTGGTTTTTGAAAAGCTCAGAGCAGCATCAGAGATGCTACAAGGAACAGACAAGTATCTTGCCTGGAGAAAGGGGAAAAAAGGAAAACTATGAAGAGAGGTGAGGGAAAAGGAGAGAAAGCACTCCCTCCCTTTCAGCAGTAGCATGGTAGCAGGTAAGCTACCATCAATCTCTGGTTTTAGAGCTCTATTTTTAATATGTTTGTTAATAAAACAAATCATAACAGGCCACTTTCACTTCTTCAGGGCGTATTGTGAACACCAGAAGGCTCTCATTTCAGATGAAAGTCAGTCCTCCAAACCAACAAACTTACTGTCTGCTTGGGTTAGTACATCCTCCATTGGAATAAGTCACAAATACAGGCTGAGTGGTGAACGGCTGGAGAGTAGCCCTGAGGAAAAGGACCTAGGGGTCTGGGTTGATGAAAAGCTCAACATCAGCCTGCAGTGTGCACATGCAGCCCAGACAGCAACTGAGTCTTGGGTTGCATCAAGAGTAGAGTGGCCAGCAGGGCAAGGGACAGGATTCTGCCCCTTTACGCTGCTCTTGTCAGACCCCACCTGGAGTACTGTGTGCAGTTCTGGAGCCCTCAGCACAGGAAGGACATGGAAGTGTTGGAGCGGGTCCAGAGGAAGGCCACGAAGATGATCAGAGGGCTGCAGCACCTCTCCTATGAGGACAGACTGAGAGGGTTGAGGTTCTGCAACCTGGAGAAGAGAAGGCTTCCAGGAGACCTGATAGTAGCCTTCCAGTATCTGAAGGGGGCCTACAGGAAGGCTGGGGAGGGACTATTTACAAGGTCTTACAATGACAGGACTAGGGGCAATGGGTTTAAACTGGCAGAGGGAAGATTTAGGCAGGATGTTAGGAGGAATTTCTTTACAGTGAGGGTGGTGAGGCACTGGAACAAGTTGCCCAGGGAAGTTGTGGCTGCTCCCTCCCTGGAGGTGTTCAAGGCCAGGTTGGAGGAGGCCTTGAGTGACCTGTACTAGTGAGAGGTGTCCCTGCCTATGTCAGGGGGTTGGAACTAGATGATCCTTGGGGTCCCTTCCAACCTTACCATTCTATGATTCTGTGATTCTATGATTCTATTTTATTGCTAGAACGAGATTAGGCCTTTTTACATGTAAGTGCTGCCTTGTCAGAAAGCACTGGAAACTGATTTATTGTTTTACCATCAAGGAATTATACAGTCTACTTAATTGTAAACAAAATGACGCATACAAGTGTAAAATAGTTCATATTTTTCAACTATTCTTAAGCGTAAATCTTAGGGCAGGCTTTCAGGAAGTAAATTCCTTCTTCAGATAAAAATTTTGTCTTCCATAAAATTTGTGTTTAACTTGATTTTCTAGTTTCTTCTGCAGTTTGCATAAGCGTTTTGCGTCCAATGTCTTACCTGACCAACATGGATCCTCCTGTATGTAAAAGAAACACATTCATTATCAAGTTACCTTGAAGAATTCCTGCTTCTCTAAGACTTCAAATAAATTCCCAGATTTTGTTTATCGCTAAAAGATGTGTTTCGTGACAGCATTACGACTGTTCTGTGTTTGCATCCTCAATCATTTCCTCATAAGAATTTTGTTGTGGATGCCCTTTGTATTTCACAAGTGTTCCATAAAATACTTCTGTCTCTTTAGAATTTACCATGTTCTGTTCCTACCTGTAACTGCAGACAGAATGTAATTCTTTTAGTGGTCTGTATGAATATTCATAAGTGACAAGTACTCTGAGTTCTAAAATACCGGATCGGGAGGTTTCACAATTATTAGGTCAGGGTTTCTATCAGTTGCACCCTGGGATTAAAATGTCATTATTTCAGCTCAATAACAGAGGAAGAATACAAGATAACAATAGATTTTGAAAAAAAAAAGGAGATAACTTTGCATTATTTTTCATCCCTCTTTCAGTCTCTGTCATGGGGATGGAGTCATGCTGTGACATTCTTCTCTGGGTATTGGAACATGAGAATGATATACTTGACTTTGAATGTCTCAAGTTTTGTAACACATAATAGTAGAGTTTTACTTCTTTCACCCCAGTATTTTGCATTTTGATAGGCAAGTGCCACTTCACCACTAAGGCCCTTCTGCTGACCTTTAACACAGCAGGCAGCTTTAGCAGTGCAATTATCAGGATGGGCTGTGGTGTCCTGGAGGAAGTCAGCATGTGCACATGTATAAACTGGGATATCAAGGAGGTAAGAAGCAGAGGAGCACGTACCAGGCACATGAAGTCATTTGATCATGACAACCCAGTCAAGGTAAAGTCAGTGACAGTTATGTCAGAAATTCTTGCTTCATGTATTTGACTGAAAACATAAGGGTACAGATCAATGTGACCCTGTTTTACTTTCTCTTAAACTATTACATTTTCCAAGTCAGAAAGTTCTGTCTGGCAGCTGAATAACATGAAATTAACATACAAGAGTCTGATTCACCCATTTGATGTATATTTTTGATCCTTGTTTTTCAGTTTCATCACTGTCACTGGTACTTACGTGGTTCTAGGTCATTGTTCCCAAATGTGGGTACTTAATACATCTGGGAGCTCACTTTTAATATAAGTAACTACCTTGTATGAGAAACAAGCAATATTTGGTCCTCAATAACAAGGGAGCACTAATAATGCAAGTCTCAGTAGACTATTACTGCAACATGTTCAGTAAACAAAGTGCATTACTATATGTAGAGGACAGCCCATCCATGAAAGGTAAGGAAAAGCAGACAGGAAGAATTTTAGTATTGCACTTGTAGTTACTGCTGCTGGTGTTGAGGAACTCCTCTCAAACTTTGATTGAACTAAAAATATTTTTGTGATGGATGTATTTGGGCTATGTGTTACTTTTGCCCTGTCAGATATAATTAAAGAAGTTTTGAGGGAGTTCCTCTTAACGAGTAGCATGCTTTAGAAGCACATTTAGTACATTGTTGTTTGCTCTTGCTTTAGTTACCTTCACTGTTTCAGGTTCCTCCACTTGCGGCTGTTGTTTTCACATAGTTTGCCTTCCCAAGCACCAACTGTTCTCCACCTTCTTCCTGTTGTGCCTTCAAACAAAACAAAACAAAGCTCTGTTCATTATTTTTTCTTCAGAAGACAAGTTCATGTTTTTTCAACATGCTGCAGGAGGACAGCATATGCTGGCTTTGCTCTTAAATATTATTTTTCATTGTTTCGCTGTTTATTATTCCAAATGTGCTAAGAGACCTCCCAGTGAGATCCCTTCTTCCCTCTTTGCAGTCTTCCCTTTAGGAGTGCGAATGTTGCTAATATCTCTTGGGTAAAATCCAGGCACTGTGTCCACATCAAGTCAAACTGAATTTACTCCATGCCCTGCAGCTGTTCCATTGTCTCCTTATTACAACACAAGTTTCTGTTTGTTTTATTTATTTATCATTTCTAAGTACCAGGCTTTCCGGCAAAATGTTGCCAGCTGGAAGTTACATGGAAAATGTTTAGCACAGCTTTAACACGTGCTCCAGAGTATGTGTACATGCATTTCATTCTTGGTAAATCAGCATTTAGGGAGTATGGGGAAATAGGTTGTGAAATGCGATCAGCTTGTCCTGAGCTACAGTGCTATTTAATAAAATCTCTAGGAAATTTAAATAGCAGAAACTCGTCCAAGTCCTTAAAGCATGCATTTGCTCCTCCCTGAACTATCAATATCAAAACAGTCTCTTAGGCAATTATGTCAATGAAAAAAAAGAAGAAAAATAAATAATAAGAAAAAAATAATAGGTATTTCTGGTGAATAAGCATCATGCCCGACAGTGCTAAATCA
>VWZE01012094.1:189283-201783 GCA_013396675.1 Eubucco bourcierii | reverse complement strand
ATATAAATAAACACCAGATATCTAATACAAGACAAATTTCCTATTTAAGAATGTAACATTCAGTGTATTTCAATAAATAATTATTTCCTGTTTCTTACAACAGCTTTCTATTTGTACCATTTTGTAGTGAAAGCTGCAAACAATAGTAAGTGCAGTAAATTATACATTTCTGAAATGATCATTTAAACTAGATTTTCACCTTCATAACAGTCAGCTAATAAGCAATTACAGAACATGCTTTCTTCTTATAAATACTAAAAACTTTATTTTCTCGTTCCTTGGAAAGGTCTTAGAATTAATATCAAATGCTCATTGAAAAGCACATACTACCAAAATTGATATTAAATGAAAGGAATTCCTTGCATTAGACATTAAGCTTTAATGATAATTTAAGGGAGAAAACAAACACTATTTTATTATGTTGTTCATTTGAGAATTATTTCATTTTGCACGGAATTGTTAACTATTGCAATTAGACTGCTTGCATTAAAAGACACTCTAGTCAGGGTGTTGTAAGAATTGCATTAATTCACCATATCCTTACTAATGGAAAGTTTAAGTGACTGTATGCACAATACAAAACTTCAAGCTTTATATCTACTATCCTTTACTCATTCAAACATCTAATATGTATTTTGTTATGCTAACCAAAATGCAGCATAGTCTATTTTTCTGAATAATGTGTTGTAATTCAATTTTGCTTTGATGGAATACTGCAAGCAATCGCATCTAGTTCTCCAATAGAGACTCAGCTCTCTGTCTCTCGCTTTCCCTTTTTCTTTGTGTTTTTAAGTGCCATATTGACTTACGGTATGCAATCTGTTAAAATCGTGCAGACTTACAAAGATCTTCATTTACAAATGCAAACTGAAGCAAAAACCTTCTGACTTTTAAAATCTTTGATATTTAAATTGCATTTTCATATGTATAGAAATAGTTCAGTAACACCATTTAAAGTAATCCTTTAGTTCAACCTTTGTCTTTCTAGTCTAACATTTTTTTTTTTTTTTTTTTTTCTCCAAAGTTTATCTGGACTTCTTCAATGTGATGTATGTCAAGGAATCAGCCTATGTGATAAAAGCAGGAAGGGAAAGTCTGCCTCAGTGAGTATTTATATTGGCAAGACCTGACAATTTTATAAAAGAAAAACAAACACAGAGGCTGTTCATTTCTAAAATGAAATCAGCTTCACTTCATTTCTCTCAGGAAAACATCATCGCATGAAATTATATAAATCAGTATTGATATCACTAAGCTTCAAAGTAGAAGAGACAAATGCACTCTACACCACAGTAATTCAATGGCTCCAAGTCAAGTTTATTGTTGTCTCGTTTCTACTAATCATCGTAAAAATTCCCTGTGAAATAATTATCCCTAAAACAATTGAGACAGTGTATCTCTATAAAGGAGAGGATCGATTTAACAACAAACTCTAGATTTATCTGTATTGATTAGAGGGCATTCAGTGTAATTTTAGTGAATTATGTTTGGCTTTCATTTCCCAGAAGAAATTTTTCTTGTGGTGATCAAAAGGTAAATTACAAACTACTACACAGCCTTTTGTGTGCTGCCTGCATAATATTCAGCTATTACTTTTCAAAGAAACATTGATGTAAGAAGGGACAATATACTGATTTTTTTTTAACACATGATACCTTACTATAAAAATCATATGACTGAGTTTATAGCACTTACCTAAGATGTCTGATGTCATCTTCCCAATTCATTAATACGAAAATCAGAACTGCACTAAAGAGCCCGTGCTGAAGGAACAAATCCAAGATCATCTTATGAGAATAGAATTAGAAAGATTAAGAAAGTAATATGATTTTTCTTCTTAAATAGGAGTAATTTCAAAGGAACTGTTAACACTTTCATGTCTGAAACTTTCTTACTGGCAAAAGAGGGAACTAAAAGAACCAGACAGATTCAAAGACAATTTAGTGTAGCTGTATGTCTGACACCACTGCTGATACAATTTAATTGAGGACTAATTGGAACTAAGAAGGCTAGTTATTTTGTCAACTGCACATATATTAGTTCCAGTCATTTTTAATCTGATGTAATGGTGATAAAGACTCTAACTTACTTTAGTTAATGGCATTAGGCCAGAAAGGATCACCTAGTCATTTCATGTTAACCAATACACTGTTAATACAAACAATGTCTAATTACACTGACTACATACTCCCATGAAATGACCAATTAGAACATTTGTCAATTCTAAATGTTCACTGCTAGAGACATTTCTACAGGCTTTCTGAGGGTCGTATTCATAAATTCTACCCCAGCTTGTAAGAAGCACGAGGGCACAATATGTGAGGAAAAAGTTGGTTTTAAGCAGCACAAAAAACATTTAAATATTCAGGCACACTCCTCGTAGTATGTAATATTGCACATTTATATACTCTTCTTATTGAATCAAGCAGATCATATCACATATTTAAGAATCATATGATGAAGATCATAGAATCATAGAATTGTTTCTGTTAGCAGGGCATGTGTTAACATTTTAATATTTAGACCAACAAATTCTGAGTGATTTGTATTTGCTTTCAAAGCTGATTTATTGACTGTGATTTGTAGCTGATATGAATAACACCAGAAGTGTCTCTTTTTTGTTGGGTTTTTTTTTTGTCACTTATTAATGAGTCAATAACTGCCCCCAGAAAACCTCAGCCCAGTATCTACCAATATGTTACAAAGTGGCACAATCTGACAATAATATTGACAGTAAGTGTTAAACTCAAAATCACAATAGAAAAATACAATAAATGATAACAGACTCTTTCTCCTCTAAAGAAAAAATGCTGACACTGTAAAAATTGGGTTTTTTTAATGAATGGATGATTATACTTTACGTAACCATGCTGAAAAACTTGCTAGTTATGTAGAAGTAAATAACAGTGCATTAGTATGTACTTCATCTGATCTAATTAACGCAAAGTATGAGAAATGCTTGAAAATGTGCAACAAAATTATCCAGACAGTCTAAATAAAAGAAACACATGTACCAGGGCTGCAATCAATGCCTGTAATGCAGCCAAATAAAAATCTAATACTGCAAAAATATCTGGAAGTATCAATGTTAACAATCGCTGTGCAGGTTTCTACAACTCCTGCCTGCAACTTACACCTCTACTGTGCAAGGTCTCAATCCTTGTCCCACTTAAGTTCAAATGTTGCCTTTTGGGTCAGTGGGCTAGTGTCAACTGTTTTTCCTATTCTTCTTGGATGATGCCCTAAAGATGATGCCTGTTTTACTTTACTTACATGTAAGTTTTTTCTTGGAAGAAAAGGCAGCATGACAAGCCATCAATCTAATCAGTACAATTGTTTGAGATAATTAAAATGTAACATAAAAACTGTACCATGTAAATATTTACCATTTGTTAACAGTAAAGCTAACATATGTTCTTCTAAATTAATTGGTACACACTGAATGTATGCTACTTTTTTTTTTTTTTTAAATCCAGGATATTAAAAAAATAAATATATAATGAACGTTGTCTTTTGTAATTAGATTAATAAAAGAGTAATTAAAAGACTCTTTAGAAAGACTACCTAGAAAAGGATCAAAGCTTTTATATGGTAGAAATCATTCTTTGAGTTGAATTGCAATAAATCAATAAGAAAATTATTGTTCATTAGGTAATAATTGTCTTCATATAAACTGAAAATATTGTTTGGGATGATTAATATACAATGCCGCATTATGCATTTGGGAGTGTCGATGCATAATTTTTAGTTCTAATGTTATTATGTAATTGAGAGAACATGTTCATTTACCCTAATAACTGCTAAGATGCACTTAATAAAATGAAATGTAATAATACTTGTAATTTAATCTATTCATGAAAGTAATTTTAAAAGTCTACCATTCTCCTTAATGTGGATAACATTCATAATTTATAAAGTGTTGTGATGCAGAATTGACAATGCCATTGTTTTTTACACTTTGAGATGATTCCACAGCCTTCATTATCTGCATACCAACCTCAGGATTATCAAGGGCAAACAAAAGATAATTAACACCAGAAACAGGCAAATGCAGGAGCTACTGAATGAGGGTTTTTTTTTTTTTTTTTTTCATTTAATGCAGAACGTTTGAAAACTGGGAAATGGTATAGCTATTGAAAATGGGGGTTTTTTGGTCATTGCAGAAAACTATTTCAATATGTTTTCTTTGCTACATTTTAGAGTCATTTTTTTGTAACAAAACTATATTGGTGTGTTCAACTTCAGATACATTTGGTAAGTGAATACATTAAGACCAGTATTTTTTTTCAAAGCACTGAGTATTAATTTTCTGAAGTGTTTTGTTGACATGTTTTGGTTTGGGTTTGGTTTTTTGTTTTTTTAGGAGGGGTGTTTTGCTTTGGCTTGTTTGTTTTCTTTTTTTTTGTTGTTGTTGTTGGGTTTTTTTGTCTGAAACTTTAGACAGATAACTGTAGTACACATATTCAAATACTGTAGTTTACCTTGCCCATATCACATCTGTGAATAAGTAACTTAAATTTTCCATGCTTTATTATTTAAGACAGAGATGAAACTTATCACTACATGAATGGGACTAAGGAATAGGATGTGTTTTTATATATTAATACCTTGTAGGAAAAAGCATGTGAGGCTGCTTATGGCATTTTTATATGCACTCACAGTTGAAAAGTACAGGTATACTAAATGCTGATATATGTTCAAAACAGTGTATTTCAGTCAGTGAGAATCATTCAATTTTTTCTTTGTTTTCACACAAGCAATCTTGACTATGATTCCTCATTGCACTCTAAAAGGTCTGCCATATAACTAATAATTTTGGAAATTATTCAATAAAGAGCCTTTGCACAGAGAACCTTTTGAATGCAAGGCAAAGAAGCGTCGTATCGTTAGATTCTCCTATGTGGATTAACATCCTTCTACGAATGGTCCAGGCAAAGTCACTTTATAAATGGATATTTAGGACAGTGACATTCAGCTTCACACAATTTAGAGACGCTGATGATTCTACACACCTTACTTACATAAGAAATTCTTATTACAGAGGAATGTGATTAATAACCTGTGAGCTCTCCCTGAAAGATTCAACTATTTGTGTTTAAACAGCATGATATATTACCGTATCTTCAGTTTTAACTTTTTTAAACTGAAAATATCTGATAAATAACTGATCCAAAAGTTATATGCAAACATATATGAAGCTTTCTTTCAGTCCAGTGTAACAGGGCTGACAACATGCTACACACAGATGCGGTTTAACGCAGTAAGATTAAGGTTGCAAGACATCTTGATTAAGCATTTTTCTCTTTCAGAGTATATGATGCCAGTTATACTTACAGCAGTATCTTCACTATCAGTTGTTTCCCATTTCTACAGGCCTAATCTTTCTCCTGTGGTCCTGACCCACACTGGACAGTAAAAGTCATAAGGAGATGAGTGTAGCAGAGAAGGCTGTGTGAGCTGGACCATATGCCAAACACACCATCCCTTGGCTGCATAATAGGAGCAGGAAGAGGTTAAGGCTGAGGCTCAATGTTTTCTCCATGTACTCAGTTCAATCCTTAAAGCCAGACAAGTCAAAGTATCAAAGTGCTTAAAATGACACAGGCAACTGTGCCATTGATGGTAAGCTAAATAAGTCAACAATTGTACCCTGGAGGTCAAAAGGAACTGGATATCATAGAATCATAGAATGGTAAGGTTGGAAGGGACCTCAAGGATTATCTAGTTCCAACCACCTGCCATAGGTAGGGACACCTCCCACTAGTACAGGTTACTCAAGGCCTCGTCCAACCTGGCCTTGTACCTGTTAAAAGAAGAAATCGTCCTGCTATGTTCAACATTGGCGCAGCCTCGTATTAAGTACTGTGTGCAGTTTTGAGCCCCACAGTATAAGGGTACAAAAACATATGTCCAAAGGAGGGCAACAGAGATGGTGAAAGGACTACATGATGTGACTTCTAAGGAGTTTCTGAGGACACTTCAGTAATTCAGCTTAGAGAAGAGGAGGCTGAAGGGTGATCTCATAGAATCAGAATGCTTTAAGTTGGAAGGGACATTTTAAGATTGATCTAGTACAACATCCCTGCAGTGACAGTGGATATCTTTAACTAGGTCAGATTGCTCAGAGGCTGATCCAACCTGATCCCAAATATTTCCAGGGATGGGGCTTCTACCTACTCTCTGGGAAAGCTGTTCCAGTGTTTCACAACTCCTGCTGTTAAAAAAAAAAATCTTCCTTGTATCTAGTCTAAGTCCTCTTCTAGTTTAAAACCATTGCTCCTTGTCCTGTCACAGCAGACTTTTCAGGCCCCTTCTAAGTACTGAAAGGTTGCAATAAGGGTCTTCTACAGGCACCTCTTCCAGGCTGAACAGCCCCAACTCTCAACCTGTTGTTGTAGGAGAGGTGTTCCAACCTTTGGATCATTTTCGTGGCCCTCCTCTGGATCCACTCCCAACAGATCAATGTCCTTCTTGACACAGTACTCCAGGTGAGGTCCCACCAAAGTGGAGCAGAACAGAGAAGCAGAATCACCTCTTGATCTGCTAGCTAGGGAGTTGCTGCCTATAACTTCCTCACAAAGGAAAGCAGAGAGGGACTTGATCTCTTCTTTCTAGTGTCCAGTGAGGAAGTGGTTTAAAGATGCATCAGGGGAAATTCAGACTGGATATTAGGAAAAAGTTACTTGCTGAGAGGATGGTCAAACATTGGAACAAGCTCTTGAGAGGAGCGATCATGACCTGATGGTGTTCAAGATTCTTTGAACAACTCTTAAATTTATAGGGGTTTTGTTGTTGTTGTTGTTTGGGTTTCTTTTGTTTGTTTTGGTTTTGTTTGTTTGCTTGTTTATTATGGCTTAAGGTTGCCCCATGTAGAGATAGAAGTTTGAGGGAACCTTGAGGTTCCCTCTCAACTCAGGATATTCTGGAGTTTAAGATTCTAAATGCAGTACACTGAAGCATTGAGTTGTAATCCCTTGAACCTTTACTTTCTAGATACTTCTGAAAAATAGGATTCCAGACCCTTCCCATTCTCAGTTGGGAAGCTTAGGACTTTGCAAAAAACTTAAGAATCAAAATGCTAAAGCTCCTAAGTACTACGGGGACCTATTTAAAGAATAAATAAATTGCAGTTTCTTTTGTTAAGGACATTAGCTTCACTTCTGCAACAATTTGTTATAAAAGATTTTTAACCCAAAGGCTTTAAAAAGAAATTACCATGTCTGGACAACATACCATGTCCCTTTGTTCTAACAGAGAATGCCAGTTCCTTCACATAATTTTGTTTATTTAAAAACACACACACCCCAAGTGCGAGTTCTTTCATTAAACTAATCCTCTGCTTAATTCCACTTCTCTTGAAGGAAAACAAGATATACTCTCTATTAGCTTCCAGTTTACTGTAAATGCATTTCATAGAGTACAGTATCTTTTTTATTTACACACAAGCAAACACAATCTAAGTTGATGGAGCTTTCATTACCAGATGACACAGAAAAGAGTTCACCATGCCAGGCAGTATTAGTGAACAGTGGAAGCCTCCGTAATGATCACCACCTCCCATGAACATGTCTTCTGAAATAGGAAAGGCAATCTCAGTTTAGAAAGACCAAAGAATATATACAAATAGAGTTCATAACATAGAGTTCTCCAGTACAGGAACACTTCATAAAGCCTTGTTTTCATACCTTATGCTTTGAAATAATTAAGAAGAGCAACAAAACCTATTTGTCAGTCTCACATCTGAGACATGTGTTCTCAAAAGTTTCCTCTAGAACTATCTTAGGGTCTTCTGAATGTCTTTTAAGTGTTTGTGGTAATCATGGTTTTAAGAGCTTACTGTGAATAGAATTTTCAGAGATCTGTAGTAAATAAGGAGAAAGACAATACTTAGCAGCTACAGTGATCCAAAGTACCATACATTCTTCTTATTCATGTATTATTATAATTAACATTGTATTGCATATTACATTATTTTTTACATAGTCACATTTTCTACACATCTATTTTATGAGAAGATATGTTTTGGAAATGTGTGTCCTTCTTTCTGGAATGGTGCAGGAGTTAAAAGCCTCTGTGCAAAGCCCCTATCCATGTTAAAGGAAATTTTGTGATGAAATGAGAACTACAGCTATCTATATAATAAAATGCTGACATCAAAAGATGTAGTAACAGAACAGTAACATAACAGTGTGGATGTGTGTGCATGTGCATGTGCACGTCTAAGCCAAAACTTGTTTTGCAAATTTTAAAAAAAAAAAAAAAAAAGCTGTTACTTAGGTCTAAGTGACTCATTTTGTTTTGTCTGATAGCCTTAATAAAAGAACACAAGACTATTTTCAGCCTCTGAGCCCCTGTCATTTAACCTGTCAACTCAGTGAACTACTTGAGCTATATAAAGGCTCATATACTATGATCTATTTGAAATGTTACATTCATTTCTGCAAATACACTCATATCCTGACTTTCAGGTGCACACTTGGGAGGGACCTATAAGCATCTTACTGGGACAGTTGGTCAGGTATAAAACTATAGACCCTGGATGGACAAAGACCTCAGAGCAATAGGACTTTGTCAGGCTTCATAAGAATAAAATGGGCTTCTGCATCAAACAGGGTGCCTGTGGAAAGGACTACTTTCAGTCACTACATGAGGGACAATCAGGTCTATGCCAGTAGCAAATTTTCCAAAACTCTTGGGAGAAAGCGATTGATAATAAATCTCTAAACTTTGAAATAAATGGCTTAAATCGACCAGATGTATAATACAGTGAATACAAGCGAATGTTACTCCCTTGCAGAGAAATGTATGAAAAGTGTATGCACCACAAACACCTGTGCCCACAAATTTGTTGCCTGAGGATGAAATAATAACAGATGATATGTTGTTCAGAAAGAACTGTCTTTATGCTGTGTTGAAACTCAGTGACCACTTTCTGGCTTTGAACTAAGAAAGAATTTTCTGTTTCAAGGTAGGCTCCATGTGATAAGGAAACAGTGCATCTCAGCATTACCTCCTAAGATTCACTTTCTGTTTATAGTGATCAAAAGGAGAAATTGAATGTCAAAGTTTTTCAGCACCTCAGAAGTCCAATCTGACACCTGCAGAATCTTGACAGCATGGAAATGGTTGGAGATTTTGTGCCTTTGTGCTCTGGAAATTCCATGAATGCCTTTATGGACAGGTATTTACTGCATGCTGTGTTGTGACTACTCCATCTACCCTTCAGACTCTCCTATCCCTCCTGGAACCTGTTTGAAGTATGGGTTCAACTATATATGGTTCCTTCTTGTGCTGCAATTAACAACTTAAGAGAATCAGGGGGAAAAAAGTATTTTTCTTGTGATTTTTTTTTTTCAAATAAGGTTGCACTTCTGTTTCTTCAGTGGTAGGACTTACTGTTTTAATAATTGCAACATGTACCAAATTTCAAAAACTGTGTACCAAATGACCATATTCTGTTAAATACATGCAGAAACTGCAGGAACAAAGAAGTGGGTAGGTAATCTGCCTGTATGGGCAATCACAGTAGCAGTTGTTCGTACACGTTGCATGAATGTGGCTTTACGTATGTAATTATGGAAATCAAAGTCTAACCTTGTTCTAAGAAATGTAGACACCTCCCTAACTGAAAGTAATGCCAACTCTACTCTCTACTTCCAACTGACTGAAGAGCTTTTAAACCTCTTTTACTACATTGAGTCTTCTAGCTGTCCATGCACACTGTGTCTTATAATGTTATTCAATTGATCTATAGTTGCAAGGGCCAAAGTGGATCTCCAGAGAGGAAGAGAATAATTGCCCAAATTTATCAGTCATGTCAGATAAATGTCTACAACTCAGAGAGAACTCTTGTGAGTGGAGCTGGAGAAAGGAGTAATCTGGAACTCTTTTGAGTGTCTCATTGATGTGAGAATAGACCGAAGAAGCCCTTGTTTGGTGGTCCAATTGTTCAGTGAACACATACTGTCGAAGTTACGGAAGCATATCCATTAATCTGTGTGCTACATGCTGAATAAAGGGATGAAAAATGCTTGATTCAAGCCACAGAATGATTTAGTTGAGTTACAGATTTTTAAAATTTTTTTTTTTTTGAATCAGCAGTGGCTTGCTAGAACATTTTCTGTCCAGAAATTCTCAATCAAAACTTTGTGAAATTCTTTATTTTGAGATAATTTGGGCTGCAGTCTGAAAGTTACTTTTAAGTCTGATAACATAGCTACTAGCTCTGCACTTAGTCTATCAAGTAGGGAAAGCTGCACTGTAACCTTAACTTGGTCTATGGACTTAAAACAAGATTTGACCATGGAAGAATATTGTTTGCTTCTACCAAAAATAAAATCTGAATACTTTTGAATTATGAGAAGATAATTCTGCCACTTATATTTGTGAACTAATTTCAAAACTAATGGAAAGCATTAAACTCATTTCTCAAGGAAATGGGGAGGAATATTGAGTCCTATATGTGTAAGTATTCAGTCACACTGTTTGCTTGGACTGGAGAAAGGAAAAAAAAAAACTACAGGTCGAAGTGTCACTTTAGTTTAATAATTCCTAGTTTCTTTTTAAAAATCTATTTTGAATAGATAAACAATAGTGTAAGTTACACTTCAAACTTTGCTGATTTAACTGTGGAGTCAGTGTCTTAAAGCTGATTTGGTGGTTAGTGCCCCTTAAAGACTCTGGGCTGAGCATTTTATGTTTAAGTATTTATCTCTTGTTAATGTTACAGACCTGAGGATGAAAATTTCTGCCAGTGCCAAGAGGATCAAGGACAAAATGTTCCTAAGAGTTTGGTAAGATAAGAGCACCAATTTAGATCTTTCACCACAACACCAAAAAAGTAACAGAGTTTGAAAGTGTCTTCATTAGTAATCACTATGTATGACTATGCACACTTCAGATTGCATAGCAAGCAATAATTTCATAATTCCTATGAGAGGCACATATCTCGGTCACTTCTCTATTTATTCAGTACTACAGATGGACATTGTATTACTTTAAGTATATTTATTCTTTACCTCTGAAAAATAGGTATGTTTAACAATCCAGATCATGTTTCAGCTTTTGAGTTTCATACTAGCTGACCAGGAAAAGAACTAGACCAGCATGATGGAAACTAGCAAGCATATTCCTTCTTTTCAGTTTAATAGACATAATATTAATTTCCTTTACTTCAGCCTTGCTCTGAGGTATGGCAAAAGGTTTCCATACTCGAAGTGAGATCAAGCTTCTCTGTGAAGAGGACTGATCCTCCTTCCCCACTTCCACTGGGAGAGGAAATTCAACTGGTGTCATACACTCCCCTGGGGGTTCGGATCCAAGAAAAGATTCTGGCCCAGTTGGGTTGCAGCATCTAATTTCAAGTGCCTTGTTCCCGGTGTCAAACTCAGAATTGTTCTTAAAAAGCTGTTGTTCCTGAAGAAGTACATAGGGACAGTGAACAGCCTCCAAACAAAACCAAAACCAAACCAGCAGACTAAGGATGAAGCAAATCAGGCACTATGTTCAACATGCATAGCTAGCTCCAGGAAGGCCCACTAATGGTGGGCTCAGATCTTATTCCTTACAACTAAACCGAAGTCAAGCTTAGAAAATATGACAGCATCCTCCCTGACTGTTTTTCATTCACTCTTTCACACTGTGTTCCTTACTCTGCTTGAGAGGGTTCAACTGGAAAAGTTATGAGAGTCTATCCTACCCACTCAGTTGCAGACTACTCTTCCCTCTTTGCTAGCAGTGCCAGGGTGCAGGGAATTATGCTAGATCACCAGGGAGAGTGGAGACACTGGGTAGTTTTTAGCCCCACTGTGGTTACTGCTGCACATTATAAGAAACAGCATTCTGTCATCTGTTCAAAGAATGCGTTAGGCTGAGTTTCTCAGAGGGGCACTCCTTGCCTCTGAATAATGACCAAGCATACATATGCTTTAAATATTGAGCGTCTCAATCCTGGCAAAACAGAGTAGCCTATGTTCACATGCAGAAGAAAAACTCTTGATTATATCTGAAACTTTAAAGCAAAAACTGCAGAGCCTCTGAACTTAGGCACTTCCAGAGTTAGGTAGGTTCTGAGCAAGGGTTTTCAGGATAGCAACACTGAAATGACACACCTAAATTCCCTCTGAGTCCCAGATCAGTTTCCAAAGTCCTTTTGCAGACCTAAACCTATGCTACTTAAACTTTGGCATGTGCACTTCAGCTCCACAGTGGTAATGGGAGCCATTCTGCACAGCAGCTCTTGCCACTTGTACACCAGCTCATTCCTGTCTTCAATGGGGCCAGCTTGACTTCTCGTATCAAAGGAGGTTCACCATTTATTCTGTTTCTCTGGTGTGGTCTGCTTGGTTTGATCAGGTGCTGGAGAGCAAATCTGACCACAGATCTGTCAGGAAGTTTACATTACAAATTAGCTAATTGGGTTCTAAAGGATTTGCAAGGAAAACACTTCCCACTCTACTAACAACCATGGCACAGACTTCAGCCTCCCTCTCTCTCTCTCT
>VWZE01012094.1:177487-188564 GCA_013396675.1 Eubucco bourcierii | reverse complement strand
TTTTTTTCCCCTTTTAAGTCACAAGCAGGAAATCTGAGGAGAAGGAGACCCTGGCTCCTTTCTAGCTGTAGCACCTTTCTTGAGACATCAAAGAGCCAATTAACTCCGTCGCAAATGGGTGGCGGTGCTTACACCGGGAGGCTGTTGAGGGCAGCAAAGGCTCACTGTGCAGCGGCAGCTGCCAGAAGCGGCGTGTAAACGTGTCTCTGCCGTGTGCGTGTGCCTCTGCCGTGTGTGTGCGCCTCTGCCTTGTATGTGCGGGTGCGTGCGGATGTGTGTGTGCAGATGTGTGCGCGGGTGTATATGGAGGTGTATGAGTGTCGCCTTTTTCTTCTCCCTCTTCTCTCTCTCTCTTTGAACTCCAGGTTTTGAATGTGTGCAATTCTTTAGACTCTCAATCTGTTAAAGGATTTTAATTAGGCCTTGACTCCACATCACCGCAGGTGCCTTTGTGGACTGGTGAATGGTACAAGAGTAGTGTGAATCCAGCCCCCTATCCAGCGCTAGGCAGCCGTGTAAGAAATACTCTTTCAGCCTCAGACATGCCACTTCACTACAGCCTGTCTTTTCACTCCCCTTCCTTAGGCTTTTGTGCCTTTTGAAATTATTAAAATGTTAACATGACTGCAGAGCCTTTGATATTTAAGACAAAAGAGGAGGAATTGCAGGCAAGCCAGGCATTCAACAAACTGGAAAAGAGGAGGAGGGAGCGGGAGGGGGTTAGCGAAGCCTTTTCCCCCTTCTTCTGCCAGCTTTCCACTTCGAGGAATCACTCCTCAACACCTCACCTCTCTCTGTAGGTATATGTATATCGAATGTATATAAAATAAAACGCAAACAGATCTATAGGTGAATTTCTAAAGAGGCAGACTTTAAAGACAATTGAGCGAGCGCTTGCACTTGAGATTTCAAAGGTGCATGTTTAATTACTGAACAAATGCAAGTATCGGAATGCCTTAGAAGAACAAAGAGCTCGGTATTTGCATTTGAATTATTATTTTTCCCAAGCAATTGATTCCCGCGGTTGTCACCCAGACGCTGTCCCGGGGAAGCCAAAACCGACTCTCCTAAAGCCGTGTGTGTTGTGGCAAGTCNCCCACCTCCCCCGGTTTTTCTTCTCTCCCCTCCTGGAGACAGGATTTCCCCCAAGTGTTGGAGATCAGTAACTTGTATGTTTAATTCATTTCAGAAACACAGGAAAGCAATTTGCCAACGCGAAGCCTCGGGAAGCCCCGACTACGCGATGCCTCTCTTCGCCGCGCTGCCCTGTGGCAGCCGGGCCCGCTGCGCCCTACCCGGCGCTGCCCTCCACCCGGCACGCCCTCTGCTCCGCGCTGCTCTGCGCCGCGCCGCTCGGAGCCTCTTCGCGCAGGGCCGGGCTGGGTCGCGCCGCTCCGAATTTAGCCCGTCCTGAGCAGCTTCACCCTGCACTCAGAGCATGCAGCACACACGTGGGAGCTGGCTGCACAAAATCAGCCCCTCTTTCCTCTCGTGCCCAGGTTTATTAGAATTAAAGTTGCCCCTCTCCTTTTCCTTAATTTTTTCCTTTCTTTTTATTTCCTTATATTTTATATATATATATATGTGTGTGTATATACACATATATTTCTCTCCCTCCCCCCGCGTCCCTCTTGCAAGCGGTAAATAAGGCTCATTTGCATGTCTTTGCAGAAAAGTTGCTGCCGTTCTAGAATAGAAATTTGGCTTACCTAGTTTGGCAGGGTATGCAAAGTAGGATTGGCTGGATCAATTAGAGAATTATCTATTTATGAAACGTCTAGCTGCAATGAAAAGAGCTGGTACAATTATGAACTGTTGTCTTGACAACTGGGAAGGACTGATTGGATCATTTTATCAGTAGGGTTGCTGATTTCAAAAGCAAGCTGCCGAAAATAGTAAGGGACTTGGGTTTCAGAAAAAGGGTTGGTTTTGGTTGTGTTTTTTTTTTTTTTTCTCTCTTCTTCTTCGTCTTAGCTAGTAAGGGAAAATGTAAAGGGGGTGGGGAGAGGGAAAAGGGTTTCACTATGAAAAGTCCATGATGCAGATTTATTGGCAAAAAGCCAGAGCTGCTATTGTAAATTTCCTCGCCGGTTTCAATGTCAACCCAATCTCGTATTTGAACCCAGAATCAGGGCAAAAGCATTATCACTCTGTCACTTTGTTGCCAGAAGTAGATTTTTTTTTTTTTTAATATTTTACTGTTACATCTGACAGGATTTCACATTTTCTGTAGCCCGCCTTTAGTACGTTGAACTGCCAGACAGAGAAATTAATACCCTGAGTGACTGTATTTTAATTAAGCAATTTCATGCAAATTACAAATTTTAGATTGCCAAATAATATATTGCACAAAAATTGTAGGCTGGCTGATCTGATATGCATGGAGTATTACTCTTCCAGGCGCTGTGCATACATGGGAAAATGAACAAAAATGCTAATTTCCAATCTACTATGCAAACGGTAAAAGATGCCTATTTAGATACATATGCTTTCCTTAGGAAGTGTAAACAGTTCTTTAATTTAATATAGCTGACGCTTGAAGATGTGTTTTTCTCTTTTGCACAGATAATTTTTGCATTGAACAAGTAAATGCGAATTCAAGTAGAAAACATCTTGTTAATGATTACTAATAAAAACTAATATTGCATGCAATATAATGATATTAAACCTTGTATCTGGTACATAAAGCAAGATCATTCCTATTGCTGCTCTGTCGATGACCATCAAATACGCTCGCATATTAAATACACTCTGTCCGACCGGGGATGTTGTAACCCTGTGGGGCGGTTGAACGATCACCAAGTACCGCGAAGGGACGGGAGCGGCAGACACGAACGTGACACAGTTTAAGCAGCCCGAAGGGACAAACGCCCCTCTCGGCCCTCCGAAGGACGGGCCAGCACCGGGGAACTTCCTCGCTGGTCGGCAGCCTGAGATGCTCGGGCGGAGGCAGTGGCCGGCGCAGCGCTGCACAGCCAGGAGGAGCCCGGGCCTCCGCGGGCGGCCACTGCCCACGGGGCCTGCCGCCAGTACTCTCACTGCAGCGCCCCGCAGGGGGACCCCCACCCCGTGGCCTCTGCAAACCGCCTGGCTCGGCGGCCATTCTACCCGCCTCTACACATAGCTTCCCCTGGCAAATTGCTTAAGTCCCACAAACTCGAAGTTTGCAAAGGGTGTGGGCGTGTGCGTGCGGGAGGACGGGGGTTCTGCTCGCAAAGCCTCTCTGCAAAAGGGGCGAGCAGCACTGAGGTATCCACTCGCGAGAGAGCTCTTCTCTGGGTATTTGTCGCTCGATCAGACGGTGATCTGAGGGATAAGCAGCTGCGGTTCCACAAAGCCTCTTAACATAAAACTTCGTACGAACCCGGGCATCCTCGCCTGAGCCTCTTATCACCGGGCTACTCACTTGGGTGAAATCAGTAGGGTTTACACGTGATTGTTCCTTCTGTTTTAACGACTTCGTTTCCCAGGACGGTGAACAAACGTCACTGTCCCTGTAGGAATCAGCTGAGTCTTTAGAGATGCTGTACACCATTAAACTGGTCGAAAACTCCTGATTATTGTTTTTTTTTTGTTAATTTGTTTTCTTTTTTTGTATGGTTTTGTTCAGGTTTTGTTTGTTTGTTTGTAGGTTTTTTGTTAGTTTGGTTGGTTTTTTGTTTGCATGGGTTTTTTTTTTTTTTGGGTGGGGGGAGGTGGAGTGGAGAGTAACAGGTTAATTAAAAATAATAAAAAAAATCAAGTACAGATAATTTATCCCTGAAATTACTATATACTAAATACATTCTCATTTTTTCCCCCTTGGGTTGTAAACTGTGTTCAGGCTTTGCAGAAGAGTCCAGTTGCTGATTTCACTGGAAACAGAATTGGTTGTTGGAGTGATGCATTATTCACTGTTGCTATTCACCGTTGGCTAGGCATATTTTACTGTAAAAGGCTGCTGTTGCTAAGTTCTTCCAAATTTAAATCAGTTTGGATTTAGATTCTCTAAGATACTTACTCATCCTCCACAATAGAAGAGTATTTATTGTTGTGTTCAATCTCTAAAATTGATGGAAACAATGAAGATATCTGTGCATAATTTAATACAGAATTTGAGCAGAATTTTTACATGAGATTGCAGAAGTGTCAGAGTGCCTTTAGTCATTTACATTGTGGGAAGTAGGCAAAGTCCAGAGTCTCCAGTATCAGAAAAGTATCTTTCCACCTTATAGAACATGGGGTTGGAGATCATTTGTAAACAGTTCTGGCAAAGTCACGTTGTGTTTTCAGTTACACTAACAGTGTTGGTTCATGCTAAGCTGATGTTCCTTTAAATAGCATTTGTTCCTGAGTCATTACATACTCATGGAGAATTTTTGGTCTGTATTGTCCAAGTGCAGTTTCAGTACAGTGACTCATATACTTTCTCTGCTTGTAAAGAAGTAAAAATTAACCACAGCTTTCTAAGCAGAATTTTCCATTGACATCACTGGAGAATCTGCTTTATCAGATGATGACCAGTAGAAAGTAGACTACATATGAAGAGAAATATCTGAATAAGCTATATCCTCTACTTAAGAAAAAAAAAAAAAAATCAAGGAAAATCCAGTGTTGCTCAAATTAAGCATTAGTCAAATAGTTCCTTGCAAATAATATTTGGCAGCTTGGTTTTTAATCAATAAAACAGTTTCACTTTTGGTCAAACAGTATTTCAGGAGTTTCTCTACCAGCTGTCAAGTAGTTTGCTGGTATGAATTCTGTTTTGTTATTCAACCAGCTTGAGGGTTTTCACTCCTGTAGTATTTGGCAGGGCAAATATTTTCAATACCTGTGACTGTATTAACTGTGAAAAAATTCACTTCAGCAGTAAACTGTGTTCTGCCAAAGAATCACAGCAACTTATTCCAAAGTACATTACTCAATCAAAGAAACTTGGGCCACATTCATGTGACCTTTGCCTGCTTTCAAAATGCAACATTAATGCTTTTTTTTTTTTGTCCAGGATTTTCCACAGAGTAACACATGCTGTTTTAAAAAAAATAATCCAAGAGTTTCACAAAAGCTATTACACTTGATATAATGATATTCAAAGGGATTCACCTTTCAACCTTTAAGCATACAAGAAGCTAATGTACTTGTATAAGGACAACAAGGACTACTTTTGTATATAAGGGTTGCAGGGTCAGACTCAAAGGCTTGTAAAGTGACAAAGCACTTATGAGTGGGAATGACTTCGATCTTTTGCTGTATAGGGCTGGAGTACTGAGCTGGGACCACAAGTGATGTGGTGTCTGATGTTCCTGGAGTTAAAAGATTTTGAGGGAGTCCAACTTCATGTTTTTTAATACAAAATCAGGAAATATTTGGGAAAAAAGGGGGAAATTAGAGAAACAAAGAGGTAGAAATGTATTGAAATGTGATTCCAGGATGGTAATAAGTATATTACTTTGGGATCTTTCAGACAGAATTCTCCAGGATCAAAGAAAGATGTCCAAGAGGCTAAGCTTCTTGTACAACTCAGATATATTGTGATTTCTTATAATTAAGTTTTTGCCTTGAACACCAAAGTTTTCCACATAAATTAATTTGTTTCTCAAAACATTCTCTAGAAAAACATCTCAACTTCAGGGGTTGGGGGTGGGAGTTGGAAATTTCAGGACTGAAACGGAAAGAGTTTTTCAGCAAAACACACTGGTATAGGCAGATTGAGGTACCGTTTAATACACAAGTGGAAGTCGAACTCTGAACATTTGAGATAGATGCTCTAATTACCATTGACTAGGAGAGGATTTCTTACATTTTCTGTCAGCCTTTTGCATATGATTTGGAAATTTGATAGAGCTTCATACTTAGACAGAAGTTTCTCAGAAAAGCAATGTGGCCCTGGTGAAACTGTCAAAATGTTTTGCAAATGCTTTTCATATGAATGACTGAGTTGCTCAAAGTTTAATAAATTTGGATATGTCTCTTACAAAAAATTAAAAAAAAAATAAATAAAAAGACAGGGGCATGAATTTTTCCTGTATTACAGAGACATGGTTTGCACCATTAGGTCAATATTTCCATTCCAAATCTGTTATCCAGAGATATATAACTTAACTATAAACATTCATTCAGAACTACAATGAGACACAGGAATGTAACAAACTTGAACATGGCCTTGAACGATTTTTAAATTACAGAAAGACTAGTAGATTTATTTATTTATTTTCCCCCCACTCTTTGAATTCACAGTTAACTCCCACTGTTTAGCCTACATTATTGAAGAGTGTGCTTGTGACACCTAAGTAGAAATCCAAATATGAAATAGTTTTTCACGTCCTGTAGAGACACAGACTGATGTGTATGAAAAAAGTAAATATTTATACAGTAATTTCTAGCATAGATTTTGGATAAAATTCAGTTGTGTTGGAAGTTACTGCATCCCCTGAGGATGTCAACAGAGAGATGATTTTGCTCACTGTGCCTTTCATATCTATGTTGAGGAGGCAGATAAACACAAGGTAATGGTGTTGGGGACACTATTATAAACAAGTAGGGGATAAGAAACTCTCAGGAACTGAGATTATTTTGCTGTTGCTGAATGGAGAAAACCCAGTAGGTGCTCTGCTAGCACGAAGCATGTCTTTAATCATGCATTGGAACATAGATAGAAACTTCTTCCTGGAACGCTTCTCTGGAATTGTGGTAAGTGGCACCATTGTTTCCAAAATACAAGAGAGCAAGTGGGAGAGTGGCTCAGCTTTAGGAAGCCCAGTAGCATTCTCTTGGCATTAGATGCTCTCCCTTATTACGTTAAAGACATAGTTTCTGAGACTCTTGAGAGCTGCCCTGCTGGGCACTCCTCCACATTGGGGAAGGTGAAACACTATCTCCAAGGATGACAGCATTCCTCCAAGTAGATTACGAAAGCTGCACTGCCTGTTTAGACCATGAAATGTCTGGAAGCTTTGGAAGTAATGCAAACCAGCAAATAATAAAAGTCTGGCTAAATGTCACATCTAGGCAGTCAGGTAGGAGCGATCCCTCTGGAACTCACTCAGAAAGAGGAAGAGATAGGCGGTAACTGGGTTTTTCCTCTATTTGGTGCAATGCCATATTGACAGTGGATGCTATCTTTCTTGAAGTCAACACAATTGCAGCCATCTGGCTGAAATACTGTAGGACTTTTTTTTTTTTTCTTTTTCTTTTTCTTTCCCCCCTTCATTTGGGGAGAAGTGGCCCCTAATTATTCTGAAACATCTACACCATGCTCTTCTGTTCATCTATTCATTTCTTACATAGCTATGACAGTGTTGGAATTCATGTTCATACAGATTTTTGTTCTTCTCTGATATCATCATTCAAAGTTCCATACTGGTGAAATGCTAATAACTGAACTTGTCTTTCACCAAAGGCATATGTTCATATGTATTTTGACACATAATTCATGGCACCATATGACATTACCCTTACCACAAAGATGATTCACTGCTATGGGTAATAAATACTGGTGTTTAAAAAAAATAATCTTTCCTTACTTGTTAAGAAGTAATTCCAGGCCCTGAAATTCCTTTGCATGACCCTGCACAAAAGGAGTCATTGTGTTAAGGCTATGACTATGGGTCCAGGTGAGAGGAGAAAAAAGAAAGACAGATTGTTGCAAAAAGGGTGTTTCTAATATATTACACCTGCGCATGTAAGAGTCCTGCACCTACTAGCACAGAGGTAGGTGACCTGGAGATGAGTGCATTCTTGACCAGTGCACACAGAAATTGGGGAAAAGAGGTCTGTGTGCAGCCAGTCCCACAGCAAAACAAGATACTGCTGAGGATACTATTATCGAATAATGCACTGTCAGTTCTTTTGCTGGTTCCATGTAGACTCAATGGCACCATTGTAAAGTCACAGACCCATGATGTCCCAGAAACAGTGGTGCAATGTGACCCACAGATCTGAGTAAAAAGGGAAAAGAAGAGAGAGAGAGAAAGCAGAAGAAAAGAACTAAAGAAGTACAGAAAAGAAAGAAAGGAGGGAAGAAGGTAACTGCCTGCACTTTTTTCCCCCCCTTTTTTTTTCTCATTGCTATTGAAAACACCAGCATGTGATATCGCATAAAACCTTTCAGTCATTATGCTATTCACTGTACTTGAAGTCTGCTTCAGTAAAATATTTCAGATTAAAATGTCAATGTTTATGCTCAACTGGTCCCAGATCTATGGTTTGGAAGTATTTTGCCATGGGTCCCTGATCTCCACACATTCTTCATTTTGCATGGCTGCAAGCCATGCCTCATAAAGGTGAGAATGTGGCATAACTGTGTGAACTTAAAACCACAGTTCTTTGCAATATGCTTTTCATTTTTATCTAAGACCAAATGTATAGCCAAATTCTAGTTACTTTACTTGGTTTACTTGGCTGGCACAACTCAAGAAATCCAGAGTTTGGACTTCAAGTTAAAATATACAACATTTCAAGCACAGTTTATGTTCACAAAAGCTTTAATAATAAGTTTCACCCATTCCAGTGACTTCTACAGAAACTTTATATTGTAAAAAAAAAAAAAAAAAAAAGAAAGAAAAGTTTCAAGCTATTTCAAAGTTCAGAGAATAATGTATTATGATATGTAACATAGTTGGTAGAGATTTCTATGCTTTAGCACTTAATGTAATCATCTAGTATTTGATGAAATACTGTTCCTTAGACTACAGTCCTGCTTCAGCTACTGTTGCAAACAAAATGAGATGTTATCAGAGTTACAGATGAAATTGTTCAAGTATCTCTGTTGACATATGAATAGCAGCCATTTCTGTGAAGAGAAACAAAAGATGTAGTATTGTTAAAGTCTACTCAATGAGTTATTTAAACTTTGTTCTGTTAAAAAGATGTAGTATTTTTTATGTGTTCCCAATGAGTTTTTTAAATTTAGTAATCTGTTACCATTTTTAAATGCTGCGGTTTTGATAGCCTTTTAAAATGCTAATTTTATTAGTAACACCTTAAATTTAATCCTTTGTAAATGAATGGAATCAGTATCAGACAAAATGAGATTTCTTATGACACTTCCATATCTCTTTTTATGTTTGAGTCTTCATTGCTTTTTGCTTTTCTAGTTTCTAATCAATTTCCCCAATACTTTCCCCAGTTTTGGAAATGTAACATTAAAATAATTTCATGTTTAATTAAGTTATAAAGCCCCAGTTAGAACTTAACAGTCAGTAAATATAATTTGAATCAAGCTATTATTACTCAAAGGTAATTTTTATATAGTTCTTCTGGAATAGATGCTGGAATATTTATTCTAGTTTTCAGTGCAAATCCTTTGCATAATCATGAAACAAAACTGTATCTTTAAGATAAATTTGTGGTATTGTTTAATTGTTGGTATGGTTTTACTTTATACCCTTTTGAACACCTTTGCTGCAACTAGTAGAAATTGACATTTGTGCCAGCGGCAGTATCAAAGGACCGGATGAGAATTGCCATTATACTTTCTGCTCACCTGCATACTGTTCATATGTACTTTCCTAATTAAACTTAACCCTGTTTCCTTGTTAGAATACTCCATTGACACTAAATCCATCTTCACACGTCACCAATCCTTGACTGAGTTCCCTCCACTGCCCCTTCTGGTACCTGAAGACAAGTACTGTTGTTCTGCATTGCTTCTTATACCACATATGTCACTTCACAAACCCCAGTGGTATTCCTTCCTGCTGCTTTTGTCAAGACAAATTTTATCTGAAATGCCTGGTCACAAACAGAGGATGACCAGCTTCTCTCTCACTCTGCCTCCAGTCCCCCTCCCACCCCCCTTCAGCTGCGCTGCTCGCAGCAATGTCTGAGCTGGGTGTGGAGATTTGCGTGAAGGATGAAAATTTCCTCCCGTTCTTTACTAAAAGTTGCTTTTAACTCAGTGCAGTGGCACCTTAGGACCCCTTTTTCACACTGGCTGCCATGATTCCCAGGCATTTTGTGACAGTAGGATCTCACTTTGAGACTACAATACACTTGTCTCTTCCTCTGAGAAGTGGAAGAAAGAACTTGATTACCTTTACATAAATTCTGCTCAGTTTTTATACTCCTCGCTTTATAAACCTGCTGAAAGAAATAGAGAAGAAGAGACCTGCCAGGAGAATCTCATCCTTGTTTATCTTGGCTCCATTTTTAGCTGGTCTTGAATGATTAGGGGTGAAAACCTTCTTCTTGTTCAAAGTGGTCACCAGATGCTCTCCATTAGGAAAAGAGAAGGCAATTTTCTCTAACACTGCCTACGTTTAGCTTATTCTGTACAAAAAGAGAGCTCTTCTGTGGTACTGCAGAACAACCCCTTCAATAAGATATAAAAATCTGAAAACTTTGTAATCCTTGCACAAGTATTTAGCCATAAGGCTTTTACTGTTACTAATAGGAGTTCCTCAACTAAATCTCTGCACAGCTTTCTGTAATAATCTACACGAGAAGTAATGTTCTGTAATACCATTCAATCTTTATTTTTATGTCATGCCACAGTCTAATATTCCTCAACCCATGGCAAATATGCCTTCAGAAAATAGCCTGAGACGGGACAGAATAAGATCCATGGCCAAATGAGAATCATTCACTGAAACAGAAGATTTTTTTTCTAGTGAGTTGATAAGCCAGACCACAAGGATATAAAAAGTACAGGGATGGTTTGTGCCAGGTACAGTCTTTAGTTGGAAAACTTGGCTCTTAAAACCCAAGAGGAAAAGAAGTCATTCTGTCCACTGAGTGGAAAAAGAGAAGTCAAGATATTTGAAAGAAAATGGAAACTACCTGAACTATGCTATTTGCCTAATTCACAATGAGAACCACCATTGAACAGCTGTAGAACAAGCTAAAAAACACACAGAAACATTAAATGTTCAGCCAGAGTCAGAGAAGAAGTTTATAGAAAAGAAGTTTATAGGTCTTTTGAGAAGTCCTGTAATTTATAGGAAGTTTATAGTCTCACAGAATCTATCTACATGGTAAGGGACATTAGAGTGAGTTTAAAAACCAGCCTCGAGTGTAAATTTTTTTAAATCATAGAATCATAGAATGGTAAGGTTGGAAGGGACCTCAAGGGTCATCTAGTTCCAACCCCCTGCCATAG
>VWZE01012094.1:120548-166023 GCA_013396675.1 Eubucco bourcierii | reverse complement strand
GTTGTGTTTCTGTATTACCTTTAACTTGTATATTTCTGTAAATATTCCTGTTTATTGTGTATATATCTGCTTGTATGTTGTGCTAAGCTGGCTCAGTCCAGTCTGGGTGATTTTACACAGCTGGGGGGGGGCAGGGAACTCTCAAACCTTCACATGATGAAATACATGGTGATGCAGGTGCTATCAATCAAAGCTCATTCCAAAAAAGTGGTACCGTAACAAAAATCCTTCACTGGACAAACAACCACACTAGAGCAGAGGAGACACTGCTGGCAATAAAGTTTCCACCCAGAGTGCCTGCAACATTTTGCGTCACTGTCCACATATTTAAACAGACAATGCACTGGGAGAAAAAGCAATTCTGTCAAAAACCTGGTGAAAAGCCTACACTCTGTGGAGTTCATATGTGCATTCACAGAAAGGAAAGAAATTGAATAAGTAATTTCTAATTTTGATATTTTATAAAGTTATGTGTATTGTCTATCAGGAAACTTGACAAATAAGAGCAGATTTAATATCAATGATGTGGTTCTCCAATCTTATCTTTTCCAGAATTCTTTGTGCTGTGAAATCCGCTAAATCTGTAAGGTTAAAGAAGGGGTTTTGTCATACATTTGTATTATGGAGGACTCTTCTCATGTGCTTTTAATACATAAGGATGACATTTGGATGATTTCACTGAACGATTTGGAGTCTCCCTGATTACACAGTGAGTTGGTATTTAGTTTATAAATGTTGGGTCCAAAAAACCTTCACAAGACTTTTCAAAATTTCTGACCTAAAGGACATCTTAACATGTCTGAAGTTGGAAGGCAGTAATTAAGACACACTCGAACAGTTTGGGAAACAGGTCTGAATCACAGAATTACAAAGTTTCAATAATGCAATATATTAATTAATAGATAATGAATTATTAAATATTTATGAAGACAAAACTTATGACATAGGAAAGGATATGTCACTGGAGATCTGGTAGAGGCTAGCTTCAGTACTTCTGTACTATGGCAGTGGAGGAAGTTAGAGTTGGCTGGAAGAGGCCCTAAGTTCTACCAGGGCAAATCAAACAATACTGGAAAATGTAATTTGCTTTCCACTACCTTAATCTGCATTATGTCCTAGGGCAATTGGGAGATGGTGAAAGGCAGGGTGGATTTGCCCAACAAAATACATGCAAATACCTCCATAAAAATTCCCTGGCAATTGNATTGAAGCCAAAATAATATTTCAGTATTTTCAAAGATGTATATTCCCCAATACCTTTATTAAAATACAAACAAAGTCAATGGGACGAGAGCAGATTGCTTTCCAAACTGGAGTGACTCTTAAGCTCTTTTCATCAATTTAATTAGAATAATGAATCTGGTCAATACGATTTTTCTCAATGGCTTATGTTTGAACATACCTTGAATGTGTATATTTGAGAAATTCCCTTTCCTCAAAATGTTACAAATCCATCGCATTGAATAAAGCTTGTGTGAGAAGACAATCAACCCTGATTTTCAACAGTACTCATAGCAGAAAATCTCCCTCTCTGAGTCTTCATTTCTAACCTCTAATACTTTCTTTCTGCTGCTTTTATGACAGTTTTCTGAAGTTGATTCCCTGAGGCCTTGGGTCATGAGGTTTATTTCACTTTGTGTGATTTGTCTTAGATGTGAATTCAGGTTGTTTCTAGGGTGTGTCACCTGCATCTCTAGAGGAGAAGGATCAGGGCAGCTGAATCGCTTCTCACCCTAGCGAAGCCCAAGGACATGTGTCCACCTCTTTAAGCAATCAGGGAATGTTGTGAGGGGTAGGCTTTCTCAGATTATTTCTGTTTGGAAATAAAGTGATAAAGCATTTTTCCTTGTCCTATTTCCAATTGGAAATACCATGAGGAAGCATGTTTCTCATTATATTTCCTATTTGTTCAGCTATATTCCCATGCCAAGGGAACAGCTGAATCAAAGGGCAGGCAATGCCCCAGACTTCTGTATGCAAGCAAATGGCAAGTGACAGCAAATTATTTCTCTCTTTTATTTTTAAACTTCTCTTCCCCCGCCCCAAAAAAAGTTGAAAATTTGTGTTGCAAAATGAGAGCAGCATTAGGAAGCCTCCACAAAGCCTTACTCATATTTTCTCACAACAAATTGCTAGCTAATTTATGTCAATAAGAACCATGTGCTCTTTCTGGTATTAGTTCAGTCAAATAGAAGTCCCAGGTTCTGGTCAAGGCTGATCATAACTCACCCTGTCCTCATGGATTTGCTGGAAGACTGAATATGATGCTGTGGTACTTCACTTTTTTCTTTATGCTCATCTTAACAAAACTTTTCTTGTTGTGTAACCAGTATGTGTAGGGCAAAGCTCTTTTATCTTGTGCCAAGGGAAAGACTGTTCTGCAAGCAAGATTTTACCACAGGGCAGGGAAGGGAAAAGGAGCATCTCTTTGCTCCCTGATGTTACTAGTGATGAATACAGACTGGGCTCCCTCCTCATCCAGAAATTCTACTCTCCCTTCTGGGACTGCAACCGTTTGGCATCATTATTTCTTTATGCCAGTTGCTTGATTCTCAGGCAATGAAGCTCACTGTGGTGAATGTTGTATAGCTTCTGCAGTCCTATATATATTATCTACATCTCACTAAAATCTAACACAAAAAGGAAAAAAAAAAAAAAAAAGATTTGCACTGTTCATTGACCTCTCTTTGTTCGCTTTCCCTTCTCAGTGGGCAGTAACTTAGATAAGTACAATTCATAATGACTGACAACATGTTTCACATCACATCACAACATGACCACTGCAGGAGCCCACTGCTACCCCATTTTTCCTCAACCATTTTCCAAAGAGCAGAGAAAGAGACACTTGCTGATGTGAATGGCCAGTGGTCTCAGTCAGGACTGAAAATAATGGAGGTAAACATCCCTGCAGGAAAAGCAGTGCTTCTGTTTGTGGACAGTCTCAGTGCGTTCTCAGCACTTGTATCTCTGCAGGGTTACCACACTGCCTAGCAGAAAAAATGACATCTTTGCACATGGCCCTGAATGCAGGAAGGTGGTTTACCATGCACTCTGTAAGCATTAAAGTGTTGGGGGGGTTTTTGTTGTTTGTTTTTCAGGGAAAGATTTCTCACTAAACTGTTAAAATTGCCATCCATTCTGAGCCTTTGTGTCTATAGCTAGAGGAGGGTACACCTTCTTCACTAAGGTAATTTCCAGATGGATTTAAAAAAAAAAAAAAAAAGAAGCTTCCACTTCCACAGAAGAGAAGTTTTCAGTTCTATTTAATCAAGATTTGTTTTCAGGGCTGGTAGGGGAAAGAAGAAGAATGCTTTATACAGGTTATTGTTTTTTCCAGTGTCATAGAATTTTAATTTTATATCTTTTTATACCAACGATAATGTTTGTTGCTTGTAATGGACTTCCCCCCCTCCCCAGTTTTTCTTTCTCATATTTCCTAGTGATGGAAAAAGTAAGGTTGTTAAACAGGTAGAATGAAAAGTTCTTATCAACATTTTATTTTTACTAGTTGATCTTTTTTATCAAGATGGTTTCTCTAGACACTATTTTACCATGGACACATTTTTCTTGCATCAGTGATGCTGAGTTGGATTAATAAGGGTATCACAAGCAGGGATGAAGATGTCATTCTCCCACTTTATACACACCTTGAATACTGTGTACAGTTTTGGTCCGTTCTGTACAAAAAGAACGTGGACAGCCTGGAAAGGGTCCAAAAAATGGGGCACAAGAATGACCAGAGGACTGGAAGGCCTGTCATACAAAGGAAGGCTGAGAGAACTAGATTTGTTCAACAGGCTTAGGGGAGACCTCGTTACCATGTCCAAGTACATAAAGGGCTAGTACCATGAAGAGGGAGACTCATTTTTTACAGTCACGTGGTAAACACAAGGGGTAATGGTTACAAGCTGCTACTGGGGAGATCCAGACTGGATGCCAGAAATTTTGTTTTCAGCATTTGAACTATTAAACATTGGAATGAAGTCCCAAGGGAGGTGGTAGATTCCCCTGCATTAGACAGTTTCAAAGCCCAGCTTGACTGGATAACGGGCCATCTCATTTCAACTATATTCTTACCCTGAGAGGTTGAACTAGATGATCCTTGAGGTCCCTCCCAACCTGTTATTCAATGAATCTATGAATTTATAAGATTGAGGTTTAAAAGCCACCAATTTCACCAAATAGTAAATACATTACGAATGAGGAAACTGAGGCAGAAAGAAATATGACTTGTAATTAATTCAGCTCATTCAGTGACAGAATTTTAAATTCTTTCTGAAATAATTTGAGCTCAGAAATGAAGTTGTCACAGAGAAACAAACAGACACTAGGCTTCTATGTACTTTGAGTAATTTTTTAATTAGAAGAGTGTGAAATTATTGAATCATAAGACACCAGCAATAACCAGAATCACACACAGAAAACATCCAGTTGGAAGAGACCTCAAAAAACATCCAGTCCAACCTTTGACCCAGCACTGAAGGAACAGCACTAAACCTTGTCCTCAGACACATCCAGGAATGACAACTCCACCACTTCCCTGGGCAGACCATTCCAATGTGTGATAATCCTCTCCTAGCATCCAGCCTGAACCCCCCCTGGCCCAGCTTGAAACTATTTTCTCTAGTCCTGTCACTTGCCATGAAGCAGAAGATGCTGGCCCCCCTCCTTGCTCCAACCTCCGTTCAGGTAGTTGTATTGTAGTAATAATTCATGCAAGTTTTGCAATAGTACAGCACTAAATATTTTGTCTCTTTTATGTATTTTTACAGATAAAAATAATTTGTGTACCAATAAGCTTTTTAATTATGTTTTAGGATTCCGTTGTGGAGAAAGAATGAAGGAAAAAACAACTGTAACTCGTCACTTAGTAATTCATGTGGAAAAAGACCTAGCCTACAAAAGGACATTGTCAGCTGAATGAAAGAGATTAAATTAGTAAGAAAGAATAGAGGTCTGTTTTTTTCATTGTCTTGGAAAATACATTTGTTAGGTAGCTCTCCAACACAGAAAAGAGAGTAAGACACTTCTTAGGATGGAAAGATTAGTAGTTGGAACAACAGTTTTTCATGATAAACAAACCACTTTTTACCCTTTTAGGATCTGAGAATTGCTCTCCAATAACACTCCCCTTTTATCAAGACATGAACATGACAGCAATGGGATAACTTAAAGAAGACTTAAACTGTAACACACAGGGCTTTCCATTTAGTTGTGTTAATATCCGTTAGCCACACTCAGGTTTGGGTCATAGGTTCCTAGCTCTCACTTGGTGACAAATGTGCTTTCTTAGGTAGTCTAATGTTTCTGTGACAAGTTGTTGGTAGCACTGTACTTCATACAAAAGTAATGTAAGCAGCTACTGCTGAGGACATGCCACAAATTAATTGACTAATTTTTGTCAAAAGGACATGAGCTTGATTCCTTGATCAAAGACTAAAAAAGTATTCTACTCAATGGACTTTAAAATGCATAAGAGATAGCAGTTCCATACAGGCCTTTGTATAAAAGAAACGCTTGGCTGACAATAATCATATACAGAGAGAAAGAATCACAACAAAACAAACCATTGTTTCTTTAAAGAAAATGTTTCACAGAAAAGGCCATTACCAATAAAATAACTCTGTGATGATAAGAGAGTGAGTCGATGTGAATTTGCAGCTGTTCTGAGTTCCTACAGACTTCTCTCCAGTTTAAAAGCTTGAACAAATGCCAGCTCTTTCTGTTGACTGTAATAAGCCTCAAATAAGGTCTCATACATTCAAACAATGCATTTTGTATAATGATCCATCTCATGATAATTCCTGAGTTACAGTCAATGCATGTATTTGTATGTATACATTGTGGAATATCTGTACATCTTCACTTCATGTATTAGCATCTGTTAGTCATCCAGTTTTAAACTTTCTTCCAAAAGAATTGACTCTATCCTATCTAGTATTGCTTCTTCTACCTCCTGTGTGCTTGAACATCTTCATGTGGGTTTTCAAAGGGCTGTTAATTACTTGTGGAATTGATAATACGTAGAAATGCAAGTGTAAAATTGTGTAGACACAAGTGTAAGTTGCTTTGAAGATCTCCTTGAAAATTTGACCGCATACATCCGTAAAGCAGCTTGTAAAATATCTTGAGTGGAGGTACTTTGGTGATGTTCATTTGAAAGCAATCAAGGAAGGATTAGATAATTAACCACAGTTTTGTGCTTAGAAAGAAAAGTGCAGTATCAGTTTACTACAAATTGGTAAAAGCAACTGAAATCTCATACATTTCCTTATAGCTGAAGGAAACAGTAGCACAGTTCTACTTCTAAGCTGTTAAAATAGGCAAAATGGGTTTTGCTTTGGAGGAACATTTCAGTTTATGGTGATATCCTTCTTCCTCGTTCTTTATGCCATTGTGGAATGTAAATTATTATCAAATACATTCCAAAGAAATTCAGTAGACGATAAGATTTCTACCTCCCGCTACTTGTACTCTGAGAATAAAATAAGCCTAAGTGCTGAAATTCAGAAGGATAAGGCCCAGGTCCCAAAGGGAGCTGAATTCTTACATATCTGGCACAGGCAGGTCCGTTGGCCAGATGTCGTTCGCAGATGGAAGTAATTAAGAACTTACTGGTTTCCATCTCTGCCCATGTCTCTCTACACAGTTGCAGCAGATTCAAAGGCTGTAAAACTGGCAAATTCTAATTTCAATGAACGGCCTGATCTGACACCGCTACTCTGCCTCTGTCCACAAAGAGAACTAGGTGTTTACATGGAATTAAAATTGATTTTAATAACATTTCTGGTAAATTTTCTATTAGAAAATACTATGGGAAAATATGACTTGCTTATAAAATTTACTTGGACAAAACTTGGACAAAAAAAATGTGTCTTGTGAAAAAATTTAGTCACCTCTGGCAAATAGATTATATTACCCTGATCACTTATCCCTGAAGATCATAGACTGATATATGTTATTTCTATATGTTTCTATAAAACAAATAAATCCCATCCTTCCCATTCCGCACTTCCTGTAAAGCTGTAATGTTTCTCCTGAAGGCAAGATTATACATTGCACTCATTATAAGTGATATAAATTAATATTTTGTTTAGAATTTTGTGTTTTCACAGAATCTTGATGTTTGATTTAGCAACACTTCCCCAAAATTTTGTCTTCACCAAAATTTTGTCCTTACAGTATTAGTGCTGATGTCGCATCTGTAATGCACCGATATTCCAAACGTATGTAGTTCATTAAAAGAGCACAGTTAGTTAAATTACTCATAGTCATATTATCAAAATAATTATGATCACTTTCTTGATGTGTGAGACAATATTAGCAGGACTGTTGACCTTTTAAAGTCTGCTCATAAGGACAGCTGAACGCATTTCAGAAACAACTGAAAGGGACAGCTGTTTACTGTGTTTCAGAAAGCAAACCAAATCCAGAGAGCTTTGCTTTCCTGATGCATGTAATGGCCAAAATTACTTCCCCACGGTATCCCTAGGCTGCTTTGTGTACTATAAATCACCACAAAATTAGACCTGTTAGAGTTAAGAATCACATTTAAACAAGATGACCAGAGAATAGTCTGTATCTTTGCATGTTACTATGTACCTAGGTAACTTTGTTCAATCACTATTACTGAAGGAATTAGACACAATCAGGTCAACAACATGTTTAGGCTGGAGAACTGAACTTTTTACATTACCAGAGACATGAGTCCCAGAAGGAGGACACAGAAGGAAGAAATTGTAGGGATTTCTCACTTTGATACAGTTGTGGGGGGAATTGCAATACTTGACTGCGTGACAGCAGTGCATTAGACTTAGGGCTCTAGGTACTGTAATTTGCTGGGTTAGCAGTGTCATTTTGAAGCATGCCTGCCTTGCCCTGTGTACTTTTGCCAGCATTGACAGAAGGAGCTAGATGTCTGCTTCATGCCAGCCTCAACTCCTAGCTCAGTGTACTTGCTTAAACTACTTTGCATATACATTCCTGTTAATCCTCTGTACAAGAGCCAAGGTGTTGAAACGTGCTTTTTTTACTGCTGTGGTTAAATATCTCACCTCCAGCAGTCTGGTGATTAGTGTAACTTCAGGTATTTTAGAGCATGCGAAACAAGAAAAAGCTGTGATTCAGGTGATGAAGAGTCTACTGACATGAAGAGGGTCTATACAATTTGTCCTGCATACAAGTAACTTTTGTGTTGTGTGCATCCAGTAAAGTGTAGCACCCAAACATGACATCATTTAAACTGTGAGATGTAGGACTGCTGTCCTGGTAAACAACAACTGCTTCAACAGTTTTTGTTCCTGGTTGACAGTGAAATACACGTTAATCAACACTGACCAGGTTTCATAGAATCATAGAATCATAGAATGGTAAGGTTGGAAGGGACCTCAAGGATCATCTAGTTCCAACCCCCTGCCATAGGCAGGGACACCTCCCACTAGTACAGGTTACTCAAGGCTTCATCCAATCTGGCCTTGACCACATCCAGGGAGGGAGCATCTACAACCTCCCTGGGCAACCTGTTCCAGCGCCTCACCACCCTCACTGTAAAGAACTTCCTCCTAACATCTAGTCTAAATCTCCCCTCTGCCAGTTTAAGCCCATTGCCCCTTGTCCTGTCATTGCAGGACCTTGTAAATAATCCTTCCCCAGCCTTCCTGTAGGCCCCCTTCAGATACTGGAAGGCTACTATCAGGTCCCCTCGAAGCCTTCTCTTCTCCAGGCTGAAGAGCCCCAACTCCCTCAGCCTGTCCTCATAGGAGAGCTGCTCCAGCCCTCTGATCATCTTTGTGGCCCTCCTCTGGACCCGCTCCAACACTTCCATGTCCTTCCTGTGCTGAGGGTTCCAGAACTGCACACAGTACTCCAGGTGGGGTCTGACGAGAGCAGAGTAAAGGGGCAGAATCACCTCCCTTGCTCTGCTGGCCACGCTTCTCTTGATGCAGCCTAGGACTCGGTTGGCTGTCTGGGCTGCATGTGCACACTGCAGGCTCATGTTGAGCTTTTCATCAACCCAGACTCCAAGGTCCCTTTCCTCAGGGCTGCTCTCCAGCCATTCACCACCCAGCCTGGAGTTGTGCTTGGGATTGTGCCTACCCAGGTGCAGGACCTTACACTTGGCCTTATTGAATTTCTCCTCCTGAGTTTCTCCATGGTGCAACCACATGTATGAGGGTTCCCTGCTTCCTGGGACCACTACTTGCACTGATCCTGTGTCCAGCAGCTCCCTTGGCTCAGAGCCTGTCCCTCTCAGTTTTACTGCATATGATGTAATAAAAATAATAATTTGGAAAAGTAAATAATTGAAGTGAGTTCTAAGAATATTTTTAGTAGAAAAAAAATAGAGAATTAAAAAAAAAAAATCATAATGCTCTGTCCTTTGTGGTGCATTTTCCTTGATTTGATTTTAAAGCTGTGAAGAGCTGATGCCCATATCTGAGGATGACCTCAGGATTTCTTTATAGTTAATGGTAGAGTAATGGACACTTCTAAAGCACAGTTAATCTGACCTTTTAAACATGTCTTTGTGAATCCTATCCTTGGTGTTGTAACATATACTAAAGGAGACTGTGCTTTAAATATTGAAAGGTAATCACTACCTCTTCCAGTGAGAGCATACAGTGTATTGCAAAAACCATTTGCCTCATGGTACATCCCATATTAATCACTTGTTGGGAAAACAGGAAGACCATTTTTGCATGCACCTACTTCCCTGTTTAACTCAAAGAGACTTTCTTGTTTATGTCTTCGCTTTCAATAAATCTTTTAAGCATATTTGAATGGAAAGACTACTCAAATCAGGTGATCCAAACTCCAAATCTTGTTGTTGCCTTGCAGCATCTTTTGCTAGTCAGTTTTTAAGTAAAGGGGTTAATCTTCAGGTGTCACTGCTAGAACATCAAAATTCTGAGTATTGAACAACTCAGTTCAAGATGCACAGTCAAAACTGAAGGAAAATCTAACTTACAAACACCTTTTTGAAATCTGTTCAACTTCCACATTTCTCAATTTTATTTTCTTTTTTAATGCATAGAATAATACTTATTTCACATGGAGTAAGTTATGTTCTGGCCAACACACAATGTATCAGTGGCGAAGACAGGGATAAAATCATGGACTGCTGACTTGTGCTTTGTACAGTAGTTGTGCTACCTTCCCTTTTAAAATTCAAACTGGTTTTTTCCATTATTTCTTTGAGGTTTATTGTAGTTTTTTGCTACCATTAAAGAGCAGAATATTTCAAAAGTACCTTTTATTAAACCTAAATTGACTTCAAAAAAGAACTTAAACTTGCTCAATATATTTCGTTTCCCTCAGACTTGTCTCAACAGACTTCTAGCCATAGTCAGACTTGAAAGAAGCAGACACATCTCTCTTGGCTTCTGTAAAGGTACTCATTTACATCAAGATACATCAAGATAACATCAGGAAAGGAAATGGCTCTGACTTTGTGTATGGAGTTAGTGTGCATCTATTTGACTGGAATTTACAGGCATGCTATGGCGCAATTTGCTAATGGGGGTGTAGGGAGAGATTCTGTATTAAATCCTATTGGCATCTCTGTTGTAACATGGCAGGTGATCTTCAGCAATCTTCTTCAGTTCTTCTCTATTTTGTCTCAGTTGTGTATTAAGTCCGTAATTCTGCGTAAATGCAGGCCCAAAATTATTTTACTTATTTGAATCTTTCAATTTTTAGAAGTTTATAATCTGAGCAATATTTTTGTAGGGCATGGATTGACTCTTCCTAAGTTTATATGAAGTACAGCATAGTAAATGCCTTATCTTGGCAGGAGAATTTGCATACTGTCACCATACTGATACCAGGCAATTATCAATGGGCATAAATTGTTATAAACTAGGTATAATTTTACAGATTTTTTTATCATAGAAGAAAGTGGATTTTTCATTCTGTGGTAGGGCATGTTGTCATTAAGAAAGTTTCCATATTAATGTTTTTAATTCATATTTCCAACATTGAAAATGAGTGCATGAAGGTGCAATGTCCTAAATATCTTTTTTGATGTTTGAGACACTGGAACAGGTTGGCCAGGGAGGTTGTGGCTGCTCCCTCCCTGGAGGTGTTCAAGGCCAGGTTGGAGGAGGCCTTGAGTGACCTGTACTAGTGGGAGGTGTCCCTGCCTATGGCAGGGGGTTGGAACTAGATGATCTTTGAGGTCACTTCCAACCTTACCATTCTATGATTCTATGTTTTAAAATATCAACATTCCCATTAAACCCTTCCATCACCCATTGTTCCTATTTCCCTTGCAAAATGTATTTTCTCCAGCTTTAGTGGTAACAGTTACATCATCACTTTTGGAGAATTATATTGCTACTGTCAACAAAGAACTTAAGCAAGAATGTTTTATCATGATCAAAAGTTTGTATGCTTACTGTATACTGTGCCAAACTTAATTTCCTGCTAGAGTGAATTTTCCACCATTGCAAATCCTGACTGTCCAGAGCTTTTCTTAGGAATAAGACAAGTATGCAGTTACTCATGGCAGCAAGGTGATTGTCCTACAAAGATAACTAAAGCTCTGTTTGCTAGACTATGAAGCCTCTCTAGCTGCCACCTTAATGGGAAAGGGATCTGAAAGATGAGAAGTATTCACTCAGTGGTCTCTTCCAGCAGCACACATTGCTTTTCCTGCCTTTCCTGTTCCTTCTGCAACCACGTGGAGTAGCACTGGGAGCTTTCTGCATCTTGACTCTGCATCTGAGCCCTGTCCCTACTATACCATTTCAAACTCCATGGCTCCACCCCAGTCCAAGTCCTGGACATCTTAACGACCAGCTTTAAAAGGAAGTTTACATACTATACTGAGTAATTCTGAGATTAAAGTTTGATGATAATTAGATTTTTTCCTCCATGTAAATTACATATTGAAAAGATAATGATATTTTAACAAATAAAAATGGCAAAACTACTAAGGAAGAAGCTATATGAAAGCTTTTCATGGGAGGCAAGTCAGTAACTTCTTTTTTTTTTTTCATATCTAAGAGCACTATTATAAATTTCAATATGTAAGGAAAACACAGAGTATGTCTGACATTAAATTCCTGACTTGTATGCTTTATTAGTTTCTTTTCAGTATTAGTATTTTGGAAGTTACCTCACTGTTCCACATACTTAAGCATTGCTGGCTGATGCTAATAAAAATCACATATACATGTGCAGATTAGAACTCAGTTATCTAAAGAGTTCAATTTAAGCATGAAATACAGGCAGAGCAAATATGGGATACATTAGGGATTTTGAGACTTTGTTAAGAGTAAGGAAATGGTATTGGGATTTTGTTAAATGATAGGCAAGGAAATCTTCTAGCTATCACAAAGTGATGTCAGAATGATATTGCTGTGAACTGGGAACACAGTAGGATTTTCTTACAGGTTGTCAGAGGGGGGTGGGGGGAAGAGCTGCTCCCTGTGGTATATGTTCATTTATTGACTACAGTCACAGTTATTTTCTTCAGCCAGCATGATCTGAAATGCAAGTATAAAAGCATATAGGTATTGGAATTTTCAACCCAAATCAGAATCTTAATTAACTGTAAATCGTAAAACCAGTAGCCTGAGGTATATTAAAATGAGAACTTTGTACATGAAAGGCTGCACATGCCCCAAAATCTAAGCATTTCCTACTTATAAACCACTGAATTCACTGCATCAGCTTCCATGACTGTAATTCTGCTCCTGAGGGATATACAAGTAGAGTTGACTGAAAACAAATATGAGTTTGCAACTTATAGAACAAGTAATTTTATGGACACATTAAAAATCACTGACATAAGAAAAGACAACATAAAATATTTGTATTTAAAGTAAGAATATGACATTAAAGTCAGAATTTAACTTAGTCCATTGCACTTCATCAAATGCCTCTTTAATCTATAAATGTGTGTGATTATAAAGACATTAATTTCAAATGGAAGACCACATCAGTAAAGCACTGCTGAAATACCTGTCACAAATGAATTTCACAGAGCACCAAATGCAAAAGTGAAGAGCTGAATTTAAGAAACACATTGGAATTGAACAGAACTAACGTGGAGGACATTGTTCTCTCAAATACATAAAAGTATTGGCTACAAAGATCTAGTCCTGCTTATGGTAACAGGACTATTATTACCTTTAATAGGAGCTAGAGCAGTTTGTAAAGGGATATTTCATCCTTTGGTGTTCAGACAGCAAACAAAAACAGAAGTTACAAATCTCTTGAGTGTGAGGACCTTGGGCTCCATATGGTGGCAAATTATCTTGTGGACTTGATTATAATAACAGTTATATCCTTCCAGTTACCACATACTTAGTAACGCTAATTCTTCTCAGGCCACATTCCAAATAAAAGCTACGGTATTTCCTCAGCAATTCTGTCACTGCACTCTGCAAACTGTAAACTGGTTTTATAATGTGCATGTGTGCATCTGTGTCTTTCCTAACAGGCATAACTTTTTCAGTTAAACACTCAAGCTCAGCAAGCTCTATCTTTAAATATATTGAAATTCTGTGGAAAGCAGGGTATCCGCTAAAAGAATGGGAGATGGCAGTTTTCATCTTTTGGCTTAATAATGGGGAGGTATCTGCTACCTTCTCTATTTTCCTCATGGAGGAGAGAATTTAACAGTAAAGAAAGTCTATTATGAATACTGCAAAACATAAACAATCAAAGCAAAAAAAGCTCATCCTCTCTGAATTAAAGAGGTGGCAGGAAGAATCTCAGCAATGAGATACTGAAAGATCAGTCTTCAGCAGTTCCCCTTACCAAACAATATTTGTGGAAGAAATAATGGTTAAAAGAGGGGAAGTGAAAAGAAGCTAGTGCACGTTAAGGGAGCTATGGACATTTAGAAGTTTCTTGGGAGCATCTTATGGTCAGATACAGTAAAGATATTGCCAAAGGCAATGCTAATACTAATACTAATTATAGAATATCTCAAGTTGGAAGTGGCCCATAAATATCATCGAGATCAACCCCTAATATACTGCCGCACCACATGTTCATATTGCAGACTTTTGTATGGCCCACTGCTGAAGTGGCAAAACTTCACTTGATTTTTTATTTACTGTTCAGCTGCTGTTTACATTTAAATCTGTTTCTTGCTCTCAGAAAATTCCACCATCACCTGTTAAAGGGGGAACAAATATCACCTATGTATTCAGTAACTGAAAGTGTTTATCTGAACCAGTGAACTACACCAGAAATCAAGTTGTGAAATGTTGCATTCAAGAATTTTCTGTGGATTTCTGACTTGGAAGGCTTTAGATTCACAAAGCAATGAATAAATTATAAGAAGACATAATTATGGTATTTCATCTCTGACAGATATAATTTTACTTCATAAGCACAGAAAAGAAGGTTGTTGTTTTTCTCAGATCAACACTCCAAGAATTCTAAAAAAAAGAAGAAAAAGAAAAGTATTTTGCTGAAAAATGACATATTTAGAAAATATTTTCCAGGGTAATTGTTCATGTGGGACCCCATCAGAAACATCTTTCAGATACTGTAGTTACTGTATATTCAAAGTGTATAAGCACTGTATATTCAGAGTAGATCATAATCTCTGTAATGTTTGCTATGAAGTTCCTTGTGGACACTCAAATGTAATTTTAATGGTGTCCTGGAAAAAAAATAAAAATGTATAGCACTCAAATTGGATTCTAGTGATAAGGTTAGTTACTGAGGGTATGATTTATGTCAACTGAATTTAGCTGTCTAACATGCACGTGTCTAATTTAGGCTTCCTTTGCAGTCCATCTAGGGACATGAGTACCTCCAGTGGGAGGCAATTCCACTCACTTTGACAACCGTTTTAGGACAGAATAAGCCCCCAAACACCAGAGAGGAAAATCAGGTGATTTGATAACCAATCTAACTTTAAGATACCAAAGACAGAGACAGATCTGAAATGATATTGACTGTTTGCTCATGAAATCCAATTCTTGAGTCCCACCCAGCACATGGAGTGCAGCCCTGCAGCCCTCAGCCCACATAATGGAACCAGCGTTCTCTCATCAGCTACCATAGCTCTAGAGCTGCAGACCAACCACAATAGCTACCATATCCTACTCTCCAGGATACACAGTCAGGTTTCTTTCCAGTGGGACAGGCAGTCTGGTGTTTTCCAACCTACAACCACAGTGATCACTTACCACAGAAATAAAATGTGAAGTTTCCAAGTGTCTCCAGGGACTCAGATTCCCTCACATCAGCTGCAAATCATTAGGAGATGGGTCCACACGAATGTTTCAGTCTGAAGCCTCAAGTCATCACTGTATCTTTATTCAGCAAATCACTGTAGCATATATGTAAATCTTCAAGCTTAAATCCCATTAACATCAAAGGAATTGTAAGCATGCACATAAATGTTTTGCTGAACTGGTACCCTTGGCCCCATTCCAGCAAAACATGTAAGCATATGCTTAACTTTAAGAATGTTTAACCCTGTTAACTTCTATAGAGTTGATTTTCTACAGTTTCCTTAAGTAAAACATAGATTTCAATGCTTTGCCAAGTCACTATCTTAATGAAGATGCAACACCCCTATCTCATCAGCATTACAAGCCTCAGTTAAATCAGTCATACTGAGGCACAAAGACTGGAGTTACATATACTGCAAGGAGAAAAAATCCATTAGAAATGCCTATCCAAATGGTAAATACTGAAAACTAAGCACTTTAAAAATGAATTCTGAAATAATGTAAGCTAAATTAAAGCCTCGATTCATCCAGGATTCTAGCACTTTATGTGCTCCAAACAAGTTGTGTTTGTGCTTACATTTAGGCATGTGCTTAAGTACTGTGATGAACTGGTCCATCAGTGTACACCTTTCCTTTTATACGTTAGATAAAGTAAAATCCTTTGGCTTTTGTAAATCATGCTGCTTTGGCTAAGATAGCAGAAAGGCTGCTCTACTCTAATGTTTATATGTCCACAATAAATCCAGACATAAAAATCAATAGAAACATTTAAACCAGTGAGCTTATAGAAGTGCCCCTTGGAAAAAGTCAGATGTTAAAAAAATGAATCTCACATAATTATGAGATTGCTGTAACAGGCAAAGGATAGTTCATGTCTATCCAGATCTTTTTTACAGGAAAAAGCAATGATAAAAATAAGTTGTACAGAATACTTTTAATGATACATATTTTAACATTTTTCATGCTTATAAATTTCTATGCAAATGAACTTTTATACAATTATCTGCAGTATGCCACACGTGGAACTTACTATTTGGTCATAGATTTTGAATTTTATGGAAACTGTGTTTCAGTATAAAGATTAATTCAATATAAAGATTAATGATGTATACCTTTACAAATCAGTCTATACTGACCTATGTTTTGTTTATGAAGGATGGCATCCTATATGCTAAATATATCCTAGGTTTATGTTACTGTGATGATGCATTGTTCTTCAGGTATTAATCTAAATTGCAGAGTGCATGTATATTTAATAATCCTCAGAACATCTGCAAGATTTATTTGTATTTTCTATACATACCATAGCTTTAAAGACTTTTAAATACTGACTACTAATTTTCTACCTCGCAGTGCTTCACCATAAATTAAAAAAGATCAAAGAATAATGTGAGTCAAATCAATACTCAAAATGACAATAAGGATGCTTTGCCCTTACACTGAGGTTCTAAGCCAATGCCAGTTTTTAACTGTAAGATGTTTGAAGAACTGAATATCATACACAGGATATAAAATGGCATTTCTTCTAGCAGTCTGAGCAGCAAACCACAAAAATAAAGAAACAGTAAAATGAGCAAATTGGTCATAATAGCAGTCTCTTGTAAATAAATTTGGCACTCATCTGAAAAACGAGTTAATAGAAACTTACAGTATGTAGTGTTAAGTTATTGTTTTCACTGGTAACATATGCTTAAAAACCGATAAATATTTATCTTTCCTTCATTACAATAATTCATATCTTAGAAGAAAAACTGCAATTGCTTTGGTTATATGGGGTTTGGTTTTTTCCTTCCTTATGGTATGCCATAAGAAACAACATTTGCAAGAAATTAATTATGTTTATTAACAGGAAACTGCTTGGGAAAACTAGCAAAAGTATGAAAATTAATTTATAAAAAAAGTCTGAAAGAACAAAGCACAGATATTATAGTATCATCATTTAGAATCTATGAACTGAAATGTATTTTTTAAGACAGAGTTAATGCCTCCCTTTGAAATCCTCATGTTAAAATCAAAAACACAACTTTAATAGAAGGCAGACATAGGTACTGTATGAAGAATTACAGCTTAGAAAATTAATAAAAGTAGTATCTAAAACAGTATTAGTAAGATATGAAGCTCATTCATTAATGGTCTCTGTGATAATATATCACTGAAAATGTTGCATGAAGGACAGTCTTTGATAGGATTATGTACAGTATAATAGCAAGATATTGAAATTAAAATTCACTGAGAAGATACATCTTGTGAACTGAAGGGTAAGAAGATAATAATGGTAGCATTAATAATAATAAATAACAAGTATAAAATGATTCACATAAATAGAATTTCCATCAGCAACCATTATTGTAATTATGGGAATGATAAAGTAATAATCTACAGTAAATAGCTAATCTTTATTGATTCACTATTTAATTTCTTTTTTTTTTTTTAAAGGCTTTAGAATTGCTGTCAATAACAATAATGTGTACACGGGGAAAAGTTATTTAGAGAATAAATGATAAAAGTAGTATTGTGTAATCTGTTTCAAAAGAATCTTTTGAAGGTATTTATGTTGTTTGGTGCAGGAACAGAAAATTCTTAAAAGAATTTCCCCATCTCTTTAATGAATGATGTGGGATTTCTTCAACACATGGTTTGGGGGGTTCCAGAGGCGTATCGGGAAAATTTAGAAAGTTCAGTACCCGGCTTTTTAATCACATTTCTCTCTAAGGTAAGAACAGCTCTCCATCAGTGGCAACTATGAAGAAAAAACAGACCAGAAACTGTTTGACCCTACAGCAGCCCTAGAGGCGATTTCACAGCCAAAAGCAAAGTTAACACCAGAGGCAACCAAAAGGCCAAGGAAAAGGACAAATGAGAGAAATTCTAAGTAACTAACTGTGATGCTGAGCAAATGTATTCTGGAATTTAGCATGTGGGTACCAAACAAACCTTAAGCATACTAGCTCAAATGAACGAAGAGGAAAAAACAACAACAACAACAAAAAACCCCCAACCAACCAATAAAAATAAAATTTAAAAAATACAACACCTCAAAAAAAACCAAAAAACAAACCCAAACCCAAACAACACCAACCAACCAAACAAACAACCTCTCATGAACCAGGACCTTATATGAGCTATTAAAATGGTGATGATATAGTGCCGTTGAAAGTAGGGTTCAATTTCAACTGCTTTTGAATGCACACAGAACCAGGGAATAGCCTATGATATGCCTAAAAACCAAAACCCAACCAACCAACCAACCAAATAAAAAACAAACAGTAAACCAACAGTGTAATCCCAAGAGAAAGACTGTAGTTCATAGAGGTGTTGTCTTTATTTTTTAATATATTCATCATCCTAGCATTATCTTTTGGCAATTAGTAGATGGCCTTTGATCATGCACATATGAGTATTTTTATAGTTTGTTTTCCTTCCGTATGAAGAAAGATATTGCATAATATTAGCCTCCATTGTAAACTGTGATTTTACTTTTGCATGTTGCTGTCTAACAGAATTCTGTAGGTTGATGCTCAAAATAAATTCATGCAGGTGAGTAACTCCATTGGGTAAATGAGTCATTATCTAAACAAAATCACAGTTTGCCTTTAACTACATCAGTTGTGACACTGGACAAGTTAATTTCCACTGTGTAACACAGAACGTGCTTCTGATTTTGCAAACTCTTCTCATGAACTGGAAAAGCAGCAACCAAAAACCCAAATGCTCTGTTCACTATGAGAAAATAATACAAAACCAGCATGGGTCTAACTCCTTCTAACAGTTTGAATTCATGTCCTTCTCATGATGGGACATGGTCATACTGGCATAAAAAACCAGAGCGAATGATGACTACTGCCCTCCAGATATTCAATGTCCTAACAAGCTATGTTGTGTCTTCAGCATGGTGGACTCAAAAATTGTATGCCTGGATCTGGCCCTCATAAGTTCGCATTATTTGAAACATAAAAAGGAAGGTTCCTGCTTAAGTGAGAGGAACTGGCAACAATTTGGAATATCTGATAATCTCAGAAGTGCAGCAAAAGGACACCTCATCTTGATGTCAACGCTATGATATGCATATGGTAAAAAACAAAATGGTTTATTGTCATGGAACACTAATCAGAAATATGTATCAATAATTTGCTATCTTTTCCTTTTTTATGGAGTTGGCATTTCCCGCTATGCCTGTTCCCAGGATGGGTCAGATGACAGAGTCCTGAAGTATGGACTCTGTGCAGAGAGCGAACAGACCTGGTTTACATAGCTAAAGAGGAAAATGGGTACATGGGAGAAACGTTGTGCATGCATAGAATCACAGAATCATAAAACCATTAAATCATAAAATCATAGAATGGTTTGAGTTGGAAGGGACTCAAAAGATCGTTTAGTTCCAAGCCCACTACCATAGGTGGGGATACCTCCTTCTAGACCGTTTTGCTGAAGACCCCATCCAGCCTGGCTTTGAAGGTTTTGAACACTTCCAGGTTTGGAGCCTTCACGACTTCTCTCAGCAACTTGTTCCATTGCCTTACCACCCTCATAGTGAAGAATTTCTGCCTAATGTCTAATCTAAATCTAGCTTCTTCCAGTTTGAAGCCATTACACCTCATCCCATTATTACATGCCTTCATAAGAGGTTCCCCTCCAGCTATCCTGTATAACTCCTTCAAATACTTAAAAGTGGTTAGGATATCTCCCTGGAACTTTTTCTTCTCTGGACTAAACATCACCAACTCTCTCAGCTTGTCCTCACTCAGCTAGGAGAGGTGCTCAGCCCTATGATCATCTTCATGGTGCTCCTCTGGACCTGCTCCAACAGTTCCAAGTATATGTTGTGCTGGAGCCTCCAGATCTGGACATAGTATCCAGGTGAGTTCTCATGAGAGCAGAGTAGAGTGGGAGAATCACTTCCCTTGACCTGTGGGCTGCTTGCATATATGCAAAGAAAAATCTATAAGCCAAAGTAGTAAGAGGGGAACTCTATGAAATCGCCAAGTCTGACATTTAAAAGTAATAAATAACATACCTATTTTTCAAAAACAATCCATGGGACTTAGTGTCATAAGGTATTTTTAGATATGCACAGGGTTCAGATAATTTAGGTGAACAAAACACTACACAGTAGCAATACCATGGATAAAACCGCAAAGGACAGAAAGATCTATGTATGATTGCGAACACAAAAAAACCCAACTGCTTTTGAGATCAAAAGTTCCCTTAGGGCATTCATCTTGTAATTGTCCATCAGCAACTTCCTGAATCTCCCTCTGACACACATGGCTTTTGCCCCACCTGGAAACAGGATAGCCAAAAACCTTTACCATATTCCTTAGCTATGAGCAGTTACTTTGACTGCCCACAAACTTAAAAGAGGATCTCCCATTAACCAGATTACTCTTTTAAATTTTTTTGTTGTTTTTATCTGCTTCAGTGAACATTTTCCTCAAGTGAGGAGTGTGAGACCACAGCCTTTGTAAATATCTCTGCTGTGTGACAGTGATTGTTCTGATAATGATTCATCATTCAAGACTACAAGAATAATTACCACTTTCAAATAAATACCCTGCAAACCATAAATGCTTGTATCAGAGCTATCCTTTGGCAGGCTTCTAGAATGCTACCTTTAAATGGAGAATTTTGACAAATATTTTCCTCTTCTCTGGAATTAATTTATCTATAAAAGTACAAGGGTGGTCATTCTTTACTTGAGTGTATCTTACCTTCTTTTCAGGTAGGGCACTCATTTATGGAGTGGGTGTGAGTCCAAGGACTAGGAGTCAGTTGCATCCAAGAGCTAATGGATGGGAAAAAAAAATTAAGCATGAATAAGTATGGAAGATTATAGACTCTGTAAATGGGGCATGCAATTTTAAAATAAAACCCTAAAATTCTGCTGCTTGGGCTATTGTTAATTAGATAATTTAAATCTATTAAAAAATAAGTACTGAATTCAGTCTGTTCCCTTTTCTATGCTTTATTTCTGTTGGTGATTTTTTTGTAAAAGTAAAATGGTCTCGCAGTTATATGATTGCTCTAACCTTTAGTCTAGATGCATTGTATAAAATATAATGCAGCACAGATGTCAACCTAAGAACTAAATAGCTTATATTTCTAAAGAACCATGAAAAAATATTAACACTATAGAAACAATGGTTCAGTAATTACTTTTTGCTGTGGATTGAGGTTAGGCATTTATCCTTATAGATCCCTAATAAACTTAAAGTCAGCGCTGCCCCTGTGGTCCTTTTACCTTTGTTGATAAATGTATCATACAGGATACCTTGTATGACCACTACAGTATTTGAGGTCATGCTAGGCTGTTAGCACAAATGGTGTGAACAATAGTTTATATGCCACTTAACTCCTTGGGAGAAACAGTTAACCTTGCCAGAGAGGACAGATCAGTCATGTATAGTTATTAAAGTCTAGTAGGTTTTGTTATGCTCTGAAATAGTTTTATAGAACTACAGTATTCTGGTACAAGCTTTACCAAGTAGGGAAGCAACAAAGTCGACAATTATCTTCACTGTTTTTGAAAGAGATATTCAAAGTTTCAAAAAAAGAAAATATTTTCACTGACTTGCTTTATGAAATGCACACAAGTAAATTAAAATACATTTAATCACTAGACTTCCTGTACAATCCCAACCAGATAATAATATATTAAATCACTGAATTAAAACAGACAAAAAAAAATTGATTTTGATGGACTTGTAAGAGGCAGTCAGAAATAAACAATCTAGGTCTTCTTGATTACAGTTTTCAAAATTGTGCTGAAACTTTAGAAATTACAGAGCATGGACATCAGAACTGAATTATATTTAATTAGCGATTATCTGTTAAAGCCACCTTCCAAGAAGTACTCTTGTACATGAACAAAGAATAAAACCCAGTAGGAGATTACCAGGTGCTCTACATACAGACAGCAATGACACTGCTGTTTGTGCAGATGATCTGGTTTCATGAGGTAACAGTGCTGCTACTACATTGTTTACTCCAATGAACCAGTTTTTATCACTTTTAGAAAATGCAAATCTTAAGGCAACTGAGGGGCAGATGTCCTCATCCATTTCCATTTCAGGCATATAAGCCTGTCAGCCCCTGTACCTGCATGCATTTTTGTACTCATCCAAATGTTATTAACCACCAGACAATATTTACATCTTTAGGGTTTATTCAGAATTCCAGTTCAGTTGTCTGGTCTGGATTTGCATTTCAACATACTTAATATAATATTTTTTTCTCCTGCAGTTCCAGTTTAGCATCTTTATATGCAAACAAACAGGTGCTCCATAGGTAAATGGGATCTCTTGTAGGGTTTGAGGTTGTAGAGGACAGGTCATACCTTTGTCAATTAGTATGCCATCACATATCCATGCTGCACAGCTTCTGCCTCTTTTTCCCAGTCAGGGAAACCAAGTAGATGTATTTCTGACTCTATCTGAATTGTTGATACCTAACTCTACATCTGAGGTGGAAAAGACAGCCTTAGGGAAACTCCTTCCACTGACACAGAAGTGTCCTGCACAACACCGGAGCCCTCAGCACTACAGCAGCCTTCACATTCCACCAGGAAAATCTACCATGTTCCAAGGTAGGTGGGAACAAACATGCTCCAGAATGAACATTTGGGGGAAAAAGTACTTTCAGGTGTAGACTTAAATACAACCCTTCATGGATAGTTTTATCAACCATGTATATACTTTCTTATCAAGAACTACTACCTCATTAAGTAAGAATATTTACTATGTCTTCAACAAAAGGACATGAAGTACAGTGAGAACAGGAAGAAATCAGTTTGCTACCACTGCCTTTTAAAATTTCCCAACTAGCAAATTAAACCATGTCTCTTTATTTATTTATTGCACTTGTAAAAAGATTAATGGGGATGTGATTCCTTCAGGCTTTTACATATAACTCCATCACACAAAGAACAAAATTACACAGTGAAGCAAATGAACTAAATTAGCTACATTTATTTAAATAACTGCTATGGAAGAAACAATAAATCAACAAGATTCTTCACAAAAATGTGTTTACAAAGTGTCTTGTAATTTGTTTTAGCAAGGACACAGACTTCTAGCTCTTAGCTAAACTTGCTTCTAACAGTCTATTATTGTATCAACTGTTAATGAGTGTTTGCTATAGAAAAGGATTTCTAGCAAAAAAGAATATGTGTAACTTCTGCCTTACTGTTCTTTAAGACATGGCTGGCAACCCTACATGAAATAGATCTTCCTAACAAACATTTTGTCAAAGGCTTCTAATAACTTGGAAGACAATCAAATTTAACTGACAGTGCTTAGTTAAATGAGAAAAAAGAGGTTATTTGAATGGTCATAATCATGCAATTATCTCATCTTCACTGTATTTCAAAAGACTGTATATATATCTAGTCCTATATCAAGAGTGAGTAGGGGGAGCTCTAATGCTGAACCTGTGATGTATTCATAAATCAGTACTTTCAGAGCCTGTCATGGGCTCCATAATGAGGGTCATTATTCAGGCAGAGTGTCAAAACTACTATCAAAGGACCTTCTCAGAATCACAATCATTCTGTTTCTTGTTAAATAAGCAATGTAGTACACAAAAATGGCAAACAAGGAGCAGGTCAATTTGATACAGTATGAGGGCACAAAGACCTCTAGAGTAATTTACCCTCTGGGAATTCTGATGGCTTGCGAGATAAATTATATACACCCTCAGAAAAGATTAATGGTAATAAAATCCCAGGAATATTTTCAGGGAAAAAAAAAAAATCTATATGTACATATGGCAACTTCAGTAACAATGAAGACATTTTCTAAAGAGAAACGCTTAAAGAAAATTATTATTAGAACTGCAAGTAGCTCTCTGGAAAGCTACTAAATCTTATTACAAAGTTGGCAGCATTCAGTGGCAATACCTTATTTCAATTTCGTGAGTGAGTTTTTTTTTTTAAGAAAACCCACAAACCTACAGCTTTTCTGAATTAAAAGGAAAGGCAATAAATAGCAAAAAAAAAAAAAGGAAAGATAAACCTGTCAAAAGTAGATTTATTGAGACAGGTTATTACTGATTTAATTTTATTATAAATAATAGGAGATAAATGAGAATTATTAAGAGAACAACATCTGGACATTTGACCACAATGGCAGTAAATGTAGATATTTGTAAATGATTGAAAGTTGCATTCAAATCACATAGGCAATGGCATTGCTTTCCTCCTTTCGCTTTAGGGAACGAGAATCTACAAACCTACACAAGAAGTAGTCTGAATTGCTCATTCTCCCTTGAACTAAAACCTTACATTAGTAATGGATAAATTAGGTACTGGTGAAGCCAGTCTAAGTCTGGCTCAAGATTACTTCTAGTTATTCCAGTGGCCAGTCATTTTGGCATTAATAGAGAACCTCTTCTGATAGCAGTGAAGTTTAATGTCTTATCAAATTATAGTTAAGTAAAAGCACTTTGGTTTTACTTGTCATTTAGGTATATGTATTGAGTGCATATATCAATTTGTAGTGACGTAGACATATATATCACACTTCTGCATGTATGTGTGTAATTCCATAGGTATGTTTGTACACAGCATAACTCTGGAACAACAAAATACTTGGCAGAAATTCCATAATGGTCTTTTAAAGCAGTGCTTCTTATTTTAACTGGTCCGAGGCTTCTCCTAAGGATTTGCCTAGGAAGGAGTAAAATGACATTAAACAGCATTACCTTACACAGTAATGATCTTCAGAGATGGATGCTCAAAGGTCCATTTCTGAGTACAGATTCAGATACCATCTGAATACTTCTTGTGGCACAGACTTTCCCCTGTGCTCATGCTGAGCACTGTTGTCCTCAACAGAACTTTTCTGCAAACAGAAAGCTACCGCAGAAATACCACAACTGCATCTAGTATCGTTTACAGGGTTTGAGACTTTCAAGTAAGTTTCTAAGTACTTAGAGCCTTTGAAACTCATGTAGATTATATTGTTGCCCTATCACTATTTTCGACTCTTTTTTTTTTTGTTAGATTTCTACTATTTAATCATCTAGTCATTGACATACACACTCACATGGCATAGATAGATTGTTTTTTGTATCACCTTAAAAGCAATAAATAGTGGGTCAGAAGATACTCCTTTTCTCACTATTAAACAGCAAGGTGAAAAGTAGATTAAAAAACCAGTCCCACTAAGTGCCTTGTAAATCCCTTAGCTTCACTTTACCAAACTGAATTTTGTCTGACAATAAATCCTACCTTGTCTACACTTATTGTTTAAATAAATTTGTATCTGTGGAATAATCAAAAGCAAACCAATTATATCAGGCACCTTTTTTATCCATCTGTTTGGATATAACTGTCTGTTAAATGGTGTTTGCATATGAAGCAATGTTCTATTGTATGCATAGGTACTCAATTATTTAGATTATACATTTGAATAAACTGTGCAGTTAAAGGACTACCCTTGTAATGTAGGACAATTACATTTTTCTAGCACAGTTTACAGGTTATTAAACTAATATCAATTTGGCCAACAAAGCTGGATATAGGATCCTGACCTTCACCTAAGAAAGTTCTTTTCTTTAGGGCTTTATTTTACCCCTACAATTATTAGTCATTGTTAGTCACGTCAAATTATATCAAATTACCTAGAAGTATTATAGAAAAATGGCTCTGTGAGTAGAGACTACAAAAAAATTAATTAATTTCATACTGAAGACTGTGCATTAAAATGTAGGTTAGGTTAATTCAGCTATAAAAGTTCTGTCTATATGCATGGTAGGGCAGTCTAAAAAGTGCCCTGTCCATAAGAAAATCATTTTGTCTACTCAGTATAAGAAAATATTACTCGATTGTTATACTGCAAAACAGCAGTTCATTGAATAGCTCATGATCCTACCAAACAGGCAACACATTGCCACATCTTTCCAGAGGAAGATACAAGAATTTTTATGTTAAAGAAAAAAACAAACAAAAAACCAAACCAAACAAAGAAAAAAAACCCACAACCAAAACCAGGAAATCACAAACACAAACAAGCAAAAAAACCCAAAGAACATGAAACACTCAGAAATTAATAATATGACCTTTTGAGGTCCCTTCCAACCCCTAATGGTCTGTGATTTGTCAGTCCTTGAAAGGAGTTTTCAGTGGCCATGAATATCTGAGTTCTGAGTGAGGTGGGGGAATAAAGTAAGTGAGATGTCCTAAAATAACCTCGACTCCATCATTCTAGGGATTTTTGTGTGCCTTGTGTCTTTAAAAGACAGTATACTTTGCACATGTACAAGTTGACTTTAAAATACAGTCTGTTCTTTTGTATTTGTTATACATCTCTATGGTCAAAGGGGCAGAAGAGGTATCTACAATGATGATCTAACAATGAAACTGTACTCAGAATCTGGTGTCACATCATGTTTGTCCAGTTTGCACTTTCGCTAACTCTCTTCACTGAATACCATTTCTGGTCTTTCCTGTGACCATCATTATTCTGAAATAACAATCTGGAAGCAAGAAAATGCACAAAAGATGAATTTTTTTTACAATGACTAATCTCCACAGACTCCTCCATACTCAGTGCTGGTAGATAAGCTCTGCTAAGAATGAATCTGACCATCTAAAATTAGTTTCCCAATCTAAATAACATTCAGGAAAATCTTATTTGTATTGATTTTGGAGACTCCCTGGGTAACGATGGCCAACATAATTTGAATTTGTCACCATCTTGAGAATGAAGGAAATATCATGATGCTGTTAAATATTATCATACACTTCAGTTAAAGGGAGCTAATGATCAAAATACCCACACAATCAGAAACAATGCCTTGGTGCAGTATGAACAGCCTGCTTAACCTCAGAATGCAATAGTTCTGTGGAACCCCATGGTTGTGTGACTTATTTTTCTAAGGTCCCACAGAATGTATCATGTTTCGCATGAAACTATTTGCTCTGCCTATAACTGGTGACCATTTTACTTTGCCTGACAGCAGCTATTCTCCTTAGCAGTTTTGCTGCAAAAGAATGGCTTAGTGAATGGTAAGTATTTATTCCAGGTTGGTTCATAGGGGAAGGTGAAAAACCCAGCAAAGAATTTGGTCTTACATTCAGATGCATGCCAGAAGTCTAGACTAACCAGACTAACCAAAATTGCACAATAACTCCAACCCAAAAGGGATTTTCTCCAGTATTATTTCTCCAATAACTGTGAAGTTACCTATGTGAAGCTGACAAACATTGTAAGAAAACAGATTCGTGGCTACCTAGGGAAAACCCAATAAAGTGTCTATTTAGACACTTATTTAGAAGTATTGTTTAGCCATTTTCCTGTTTCCTCTAGTCAAAGTTGCTTAGGTCCCTCTGGGCTTGGGTATGGATCTGCATAAAACTGTCTTCTGTTCCCGTCTTATTCCACCAGATGAAGTGGACATGCAATTGTCTCATGCACTATTTAGCAATAACTACAGAGAGCCCAGTTCAAGGAAAGACACGGTATTACTTGACCTGTGTTCAGAATACTGTGGGAGGACAACTCATGCCTCACATTGCAGGCTGAGGTTTGGACAAACCCACATCTATAACCACACAAAGATTTTTGCTAGTTCCCTTTGATTTTCTGCCATCCAGTATGAAATTAGAGATGCTTCTGATTGAGACTCTGATCTTAAACCCTGTTTTATTCATGTATTGATACAATCTTGCCAAGGGATAAGGAATTCTTGTAGCATCTTCCCAAATGCAAAGTGGAATTCAGCAAAACCAATAGGATCCTCAGAAGTGAGGGAAAGTTGTCTTTTATGATATTAGGACACATTTGTCATGGCCTTCAAAGTTACTATTACTCCCTTGAAGGTAAGAGTGCAGAACCTACCACAAAGCCTGCCACGAAGCTGAAGGTGCTGTGCAAATGGACCAAAGCTTCCACAATACTTTCTGTCTATAGGAAAGCAGCTGATAAGTAAATGTGGCATCAAATACCATCATGTGGAGCCACTGCTGTTCCTGGAGGTGTTCAAGAAAAGACTGAATGAGGCACTTAGTGCCATGGTCTAGTTGATTGGATAGGGTTGGGTGATAGGTTGGACTGGATGATTCTGGAGGTCTCTTCCAACCTGGTTGATTCTATGATTCTGTTGAGGTGAGCTGGCCACCTGAGGTTGATCTGCAAGTGTAGGAAAGTCATGTCAGGAAGTCACATCACAATTATTGTGGCTCATTGAAATTTTGTTACTGATGAAGTAGCCTAGAGGCATTCAAAAGCTGAATAGAATTTTGATTATTTTCCCTATCAGAAAGAATGACCAAATAATGTCACAATGGATTGCAATATATATTTTTGAATGCAACTATGAATACATGAAAAAGAATTGCTGAAAAAGTTTTCAAAGTTAAAAGTTTTAATGTTCTAAATAAAATTGAAAATTCGGTAATCACTGTCTGGCCCCATCTGGCTTATATATGCTTCTGTTTTCACTAATAATATTTTGAAATGTGCCCTGGTAGATAGATCAATATATTTTTAAAATTTTGTGCTTACAGCTGCTATTTTTTTTTCCTTCATTTTTTCTTCCAAGTTAGGGTATAGACTGAATATTATAATGGAAAACTTTAAGACTCTCTTTCAAAAGTACATTTTAAGCTGCAGGTCCTACCTGAATGACTTCTGAACCAGATCCACCTTCCAATATCAACTTCATCTCTCCTGTAATTGAATAATAAGATAAAAATAAATATGTGCACACTATAATGAGCTAGGTGTGTCTGTTTGGTTAAATTCCTCTATGTATGATTTTTCGCTTTAATAGGAGCCTTTAGAGTTTAAGTACAAAATTACCCTTAACTCCTGCCAGCCATTCCACCATAGCCCTTCAGTTACATGTGTACTTTACTCCCTCCGGGTCACTCATAATTGGCCTCTTTTCCTTTGTGTTCAGTAGCCTTCCAGTTTTCTGCGGGCCTGTTCAGGACTGAAATGACACTAAAGAAATTGTGGATAAAGGCAGACTTGAAGTCTGTGCAGAGGATAGACCGAGACTTGCATTCCTGAATAGAAGAAATATAGTCTCAGAAGCTTCTGAGAAACCTGGTGCAGGGTATTGTACTCCTCTCAAGGAGCTGCACTTTTTGAAATATGTCAGACACTCTACCACATTGAAGAGAATCTGGAAATACTCTCTGAACCAGCTGTGATAAACCACTGCTTAGTAGATACTTCAGACATATATGGGCAAAGATTTGCAGGCAGGAGCTCTGTTGTTTCTAAGACTTCTTCTGTGAGAGCTGTTGGCAACACCCCCAGCCATCACAGTATGACACTGGCCTTTCTGCCAAAGGGCCCATGTGGTGGTTTGGAAATAGTTTAAATGCTGCAGGTCCTCCTCCTCTGCACTCCCTCCGCTTCCCAAACACACTGTGTATTTTTTTTTTCTTACATGCAAAGGGAGTATATGGGCCTTGGGGATCTGTTCATTAATAACTTATACAATATTTACATGAGGATTTTTAGGTAGTTTGCTCAGAAGTGTTTTGAATAGGCTGCATGGAATTGATATTCATCATAATGAGTTTTTCTGAGCAAAACAAGGCACTGCAACATGTAGGGGGTTGCAGTCTGAAGGAACAGATGAGAAGCAGCAATCAGACATGAGAGGAGACACCACCAGGAAGGCAAAAAGGAGGGTTTTGAGACAGCATGAGAAGTTTGTACAGAGTAGAATATACTATTATTCACTGTTGATTGTCCAAATGCCTTGGATGTCACCGGTTAGTTTGCCTGAATTCAGCAAGAGTTGATCAAAAAGTCAATCAGCAAAACCTGGAAATATTACAGACCCAAATGCTACAAAAATACTGAACAAGAAAGCTACTTAATCACACATGGCTGAACCACATTTCTCTTTTTATTCTGCCAGCCACCTTTCTGGTACATTGTTGATGTCCCCATCATTTTCCCTTCCTCTTCTCTGTGTTCCCCAGAAGGCATCAAATTCAAAACCACAATTTTTTTCCCATTTCCTTAGTTTTTCTGAACTCAAATATTCTTTGTCTTGCCTTTTTTTTTTTTTTTTTCCCCTCTCCTCTTTCCCTTTCCACAGGTTTGATTCTATCCACCACAAGAAATGGAGTGAGAAAACAGGAGGCAGCTGTGGGTGTGATTTTGGTAGCTGGAATGAAAATCATCGTAATTGCTGAACAGTATTTTTACTTTAACTGTCAATAAGGTACTTTGTGAGTATTGCCTCCACCTGTGACAAGATGGAGTAGAGAGCATCTCAGAAGTAAAAAAGGTGAGCTGCAAGAGATTGGTGTTCACAGAACTCTTTTGCAAACAGAAATCAGAAAGGTTGCAGAAAGCAACCTTTTCTTTTCCTGTTTCCTTTTAGGAACCCACTCTATTGTATCAGGAAATAGACCTAACGATCTCCCTTATAAATCCCCCCTCTCAAACTTAATGAGAAAGTCCATTTCTCATCCTTTTGCTCTGGTTCAGTTTTGTGATTTTTTTTTTAACCAGAGGAAAGAGTTTAAAAAGCGGCACAGATTCTTCAGTTGCAGCCCCGGCTGCTGTAAGATTGGTGTGATTTACAGTGCTATACGACCCACTGTAGACGAACTTAGCCAAACTTTTGGTAACTGTAACGACAGCTTAGAGAATTGCTATGCAGTCCAGAAACTTTGAGTAATCATGTAAATTTTGGTAGACACACTCTCCACACACTCAAATTTCTGACATAAGTGAACACAATGTTCTCAAATATCATCCTACATTTTGGTTCAAAAATCATAATTTATAACTTGTATTTTATATATTATAACACTGATGAAAAAGGGGAAATAAAAGAAAGAAAAGGGGAAAAAAAGAAGAGCAGTGGGCTAAAAAGAGTAAGTAGTCTAAATATAATTCTTACGTATATACTTCTGGGGAGCCAGCAAGATAAACTGTGTTACAAGACCTCAAAAAATTTGGTAAGTTGAAGTACTTAGTTGCTGTGTTGATAAATGTAAAACAAACAAAGTTTTAATTGAAAACGAGATGCTTTGCTGATTCCATGTTCACTTGGCTTTGAGTGCTGAGCCAGTTCAAAGTCCAAGCAGAAAAGCTATAAATTCATACAAGAATTGAAAACAGGTCTTTGGACTCTGCAGAGAACTGAAATAAGACCAAGACATGTGTCTGCTATGGATACCTGCGCCCCGTTGGAAGTAATCGTAACATTTACTGACTATTTGGCCAGAAGCTGACAAGACTAGTCAACTATTTACTCAGAGGCTGGAATGCTATGGCTATAAATACCTACAGACTTTTGTTTGCCAACAAGCCTCCGAAATGGGGCCATTCACTGCAGCTCTCAAAACTCCAGTGTCACACACATGTATATGTTGGAGTGCTGCTTAGAGAAACAGAGAAGCTCTCTGAAAGAAAATCACAAGGGAAACTCCTCACATCTGTGTTTTAAGATACAAATCATATTAACACATTTAGTTTATTTACTTAGGAGATGAACAGCAATAAAAGTAGGAAAGGCTGTTTAAAAAAAACATTTATAGGTTTGCTACCTAGTTTTCTTTTGTTTTTTTCTGTTGCTCAAAGACATGTTTAAAATTATAGTAAAAGTGCACAAAGTTCTGTACATTAAAAAAAAAAAAAAAAGGAAAAAAGAGTTACTAAATAGAACAGTATTCTACTTCAACACTGCTGCAAATAAATGTGCTGGTTTGAGGCTAATTAGAATATTTTAATGGAGAAAATTACACTATAGGCTGTGAAAGGAAAACATCATGATGTCTACTTCACTCATACGCTTGCTGGAGAATTTGTTTGGGAATACTAACCAAAACATTAGATAAGTCAGTCTCTCTCTGTCGCTTGCTGGAGCAGGAGCTGCTGGGGTGATCTAGCAGCTTCTGGGCTCTGGCTCCTCTGCTGATTAATCCTCACTAACCACTTTTCTTCTAACCCTCCTGATCCTCCTAAGTTACCTTGTGCGTAAGGCAAACCTTGGGGTAAGGTACAGGGGTGGAGAGAAGGTGGAAGGGTGGTTGGGAGCCCCTCCTGGGGTCTCTGATTTCTGCGAGGGGAGTTGTGTTGCTGTATTACCTTTTACTTGTATATTTCTGTAAATATTCTGTATATAGTGTAAATATCTGCTGTACATTGTGCAAAACTGTAAATAGAGCTTCATCATTTAACTTCCAGCTGGCTGAGTTCTAGTCTGGGTCATTTTACAAAGTGTGGGGGGGTGGGGAACTCCCAAACCGTCACAATAAATTTCCAACATTTATCCCTAAAACAGTAGGTCTGGGATTTAACTTTTAAAATATTCTGGGGGATGTCCTGAAGACATAGTACTGTCTCATTTTTCAAAAACATTTTGTGATATAGTAAAAGAAACCTGTTAGTGACTAAACATCCAAATCCTCAATATTCACTGCTATTAACAAAGCAGGAAAGTTGAGGAGAAAAAAAAATCTGAAGTTAATTTTAGCATTACATAAGTGAGAACAAACCTCTGTCACCACAGAAAACTTCTGTAGAGTTTATCTGTTTATTAGTACATCTGATTACAGCATTGTAATAATTACACAGAAGTAAAAAAGATGGAAGAAAAGCTCTAGAAACCAGATTTTTTCCCCTTACTTTGCTGTAGATTTTGGAAGGGAAAGATTTCTTGAAGTATGCTTATTTATCTGAGCACTGTCAGTTTTGGATTAACAATTCTGAACCAGTCCACAACCCAAAGAGAGACTGTGAAGAGACTAGTTAAGGTAATTATTTTGTGCTTTCTAAAATCCTGCTACTATGCAGACACAATTTTACCTAAACCTAAACAGTAGAAAACCTCAGTAAGCAGCAAGACTCACAGATGTTTAGAAAGTGGCCAGTGTTTATTTAGAGTAAAAACCAAAATAAAGAATGTAACAACAGTGGCATTGAGAAGAAGAATCCAGATCACATATTCTGTATCCAATACCTGACTCAAAACTGATACTTTACCTTTTCTTTACTGAAGGTGTATTTAATTAAGATATTCCTTCTTCCTGACAAAGTTCCATCATAGAGTAAGTGGGCTGGCTCCTGGGGAAACTGCAAAGACTAAGATATCGGTGAAATTCAATTTCCTATTTGCTTTGTAATGTTGCAGTTCAGGAGGAAAGAGAAGTGCCACATCTGATGTCAGCAGCCACCCCTATGGCAAAGGAGAGCTAAAATCCCCCTAATCCCTTTAAATAGCTTACCAAGTGTTACTTTTAACATAAAGGTGAAGAGTACACTCTGAGGGAAGTATTCACTTCATCATACACAAGGCTCCTAACAAAGCTGTCACCTCCACCCCTCCCACAACCACCAGTGTCACCTATTGCAGCTCCAGTGCCGGCACTTTCCATACCTCAATCATCTCTGACACTGCCCCTTCCATCACCGGCACCAATGAATTTCTCACTATTACTGCTGCTGATACAAGTCTCACCAGCAGCCCTTTTAAACACCTTTGAGCCTCTTCTCTTTCTCTCACACATTTCAGCTGACAGCCTATTTTTTAAACACTCAGGTCCTGGCTTTTAAAGCATTTGATGTCTCTAGCACTTCAGCCCCTTCCTTCACACCTTCTGCTCATAGGGCCAAGTGATATGTGAGGAATTTCTTTTGGTTTAAGAAAAAAAAAAAAAAAGTCCTTTGTTTTTTCTTTATATAAGAATTCACCTTATGTCCATCTTTACCTGAAGCACGATGAAAGAAAAATAAACTTTGTATAGTATTATCAGAAAATATTAACACAGCACAGAATTGCTGAAAGACAAATGGTTTATCAGCATTAAAATATTTTTAATTTGTGAAAAGTGGAAATTTGCCAGAATGGTTTGCTTGTTAGTTTAACCATTGAACACAGACCTTAAGTGGCTGTCTGTGAAACTTCTACAAGCATCAGAGATATTTCTTTCTATTACTTAACTGCATGCATTTTTAAGTCAGAGAGTCATTAGAAAAAATAATTACTGTTTTTCATCTAAAAATTATGTACATTTAGCCTTCTTGCTGAATATTAACTCTGCTATATAGCTTTACCTCAGGATCTGCAAAACTAGAGTAACTGAGTGAATCAATGAGAGTAAAATTAAATGAGAACTAAATATGCATTCCACTTCAGCAGCTTTTTATATGAAGGGGACATTTCTTCCCGTGTGTTGAAGTTGATTATAAACACAAGTATCTCAATCCCTTGGAACTTTAGATTTAATTATACATTTCCCTAATGGGCATAAGAACTAGAAAAACAAGGTGCCATCATTAATTTGGAATACAATAAGTTCAGAGAAAGTCATCTGTCCTAGTAAACTTAAATTCATTCCAAACTCTGCATTAAACATAGAAGTCTGCAAGATAGCTCAACTTTGAGTACAACATAAGGTGGATGTGTGCATCATTTTGTTCTCTGTGCTCTACAGATCATATTTTGTATAAATAGCACTCTTCTATAGCTATCTAAATATTTTTATTTGTTCATCAGTTTGTTGGCGTGCATATTACTTTGCGAAAAGATATACTCTTTTAGAACTTCTCCCTAGAGCTTGATGTTGCTACCCAGGTCTCAATGTAATTACTGGGAAGCATGAGAGGTCCTGTTTCAGGTTTTCTCTGTGTTTATGATCTTTAGTCAGATAACATTCAGAAGAACTTAGAGATGTGTTTTAAGTCTATGGAGAAGATATCTGATCAGTCTTCAAAGAAGAGACTAACTAAAAGTCTTCAGAATACTTGGTGGTGTAAGATACCTGAAGAGCTGGTTGTCATAGATTTAACACTCGCCTTCATTTTAAATCAAGCAATTCAAAGCTATTTCAGTTTGGACCACAAGAATAATTAATGACTTACAGATATCTTTGATACTGAATTGAAAAAGTCATTCAGCCTGGTAATACATAAAATGGGCAAATAATTTGGCCCTACCTATTTATGTAGAAAGGAACCTTGGGGGAAGGAAGAGGCAAAATGTCATCCGTTTTCCTCATTCCATTGCTCGACTCATCTGTTCCCACCAACACAGAAGGCACAAGTTTTTATTTCTGCAAAAGCGGATTATGATCAAGTCCGATAACATTACGCATACAAATCACACATTTCTACTTTTAATCACAGGAAAAAAAAAATAATGTGGTTGGAAGAGACATCCAAGATCATCCAGTCCAACCTTCAACCCAGCACTGAAGGTCAACACTAAGCCATATTCTGTCAGGTGCACATGCTACTTAAACACCTCCAGGGATTGTGACTCCGCCAATGCCATGAGCAGACCATTCCAATGTTTGATAACCCTTTCTGTGAAGAAGTATTTCCTAATATTTAGCCTAAACCTCTCCTGACACAGCTCATAACCATTTCCTCTAGCCTTGTGGCTTGCCACCAAGAAGAAGGAACAGGCCCCCTTCTCTTTCCAACTTCCCTTTAGGTAGAGAGCAATGAGGTCTCCCCTCAGCCTCCTCTTCTCTAGTCTGAACAGCCCAGCTCCCTCATAGGTCATGTGCTCAAGGACCTTCACAGTTCTTGTTGCCTTTCTCTGGACATGCTCCAGCACCTCAATATGCTTCCTATAGTAAGGGGTCCAGAACTGAACTTGAGTTCTTGAGGTGTGCCTTCACCAGTGCTGAGTATAGGGGGGTGATCACTTCCCTGTTCCTGCTGGCCACTGTGTTTCTAACACAAGCCAGGATGACACTGGCTTTCTTGACCACCTGGGCACAATGATGATTCATATTCAGTCAACTATCAAGCAGTGCCCCCAGGTCCCTCTCCACGTTGCAGCTCTCCAATCATGCATCCCCAAGTCTGTAGCTTGTCATGGGATTGCTGTGACCTGGCACTTCACACTATCACAGTATCACCAAGGTTGGAAGAGGTCTCAAAGATCATCAAGTCCAACCCATTACCACAGACCTCAAGACTAGACCATGGCACCAAGTGCCACATCCAAACCCGCCTTGAACACCTCCAGGGACGGTGACTCCACCACCTCCCTGGGCAGCCCATTCCAGTAGCCAATGACTCTCTCAGTGAAGAACTTTCTCCTCACCTCAAGCCTAAACTTCCCCTGGTGCAGCTTGAGCCTTGTTGAACTTCATGCAATTAACCTTGACCCACTGGTCTAACCTGTCCATATCCCACTGTAAAGCTTCTCTAACCTGTAGCAGATCTATACAGCTACCCAGTTTGGTGTCATTTGCAAACTTACTGAGGGTGAATTCAGTCCCCTCATTCAAATTATTGATACTAAAGAGGACAGGCCCCAGTACTGAACCCTGGGGGACACCACTAGTGACTGGTTGACAACCAGATTTCTCACTTTTCTTTTTTCTTTTTTTCCCCAATGTTCTTTGAGCCTCACACTCAGGCTTCATATGAAGGTGATCTGCTCACATGATGAAGAAATGAAGTAATGTTCATATTCTTTATGAGGTAGGAGCAGGATGAAACAGTCTTGCATTTTGTTACCTTCCCAGCAGAAAGCATAGGGCAAAGTCATTTCTCAGTGTATCTTGGCATCCAGTTGTGCCAGCTAACCTCACTTCTCATTTAAATTATTATTTTTAATCCAAGTCTCACTTTACTTTCTTCTATGTTTAACATGGCACTTGAAATGAAGCTGTAGAAATCCAGTTTACATTTAAGTCACTGAGATAGTATAGTCTTAAAATCATAGAATCATAGAATCATAGAATGGTAAGGTTGGAAGGGACCTCAAGGATCATCTAGTTCCAACTCCCTGCCATAGGTAGGGACACCTCCCACTAGCACAGGTTACTCAAGGCCTCGTCCAACCTGGCCTTGAACACCTCCAGGGAGGGAGCAGCCACAACCTCCCTGGGCAACCTGTTCCAGTGCCTCACCACCCTCACTGTAAAGAACTTCCTCCTAATATCCAGTCTAAATCTCCCCTCTGCCAGTTTAAACCCATTGCCCCAGGTGATGCTTTAATGAGAGATAAAGGCAAAATAACCCAGTAGTAGGCTACTGACGCCAGTGTACCATTTCCTGTGCCTTTTCTACCATAATCACAGTTGGACCAACCTCTAGTTCTGCCTAAAGGCACCTTTGTGTTACCAGACAGTACCTTCCACACTCTCTCCAGGAGAGTGTGACTAATTTCCTTCTTGTTCATTGTCTCTTCACACAGATTTTTGACAGCCTGTCCTAGATGGTCTTCTAATTTGGCCCAGTTCTGTACTGTAGTCTGTTGGCCTATGAACCTCTGCTTTACTGTCATTCTCATTGTCCCTCAGTGACCAATTTATGGTTTGACACTTGTGCTTACCCAAACCTCCACATTCTCCAACGTGTCTAAGGACCCAGGCTTACAAAAGACATCTATTCCAAATGCGATTCTTGAATATCAGCAGCGCTCCTTGCAAGCACAGTTCCACCCAAACAAATTGCTTTGCAGGATAAGGACATTAAGCTTTAACTGAGTATCTACCAAATACAACTAACACCCTTCATTTCTCTAAGGGAGCTGATTCACCTTCATAACTCTTTCTGCTGTGGGCATTCATTTACCATTCTGACATAATCTAGTGCCTCGCTGCGTGATGCTGATGATGTTTTTGTCAGTGTGAAGAATGCAGTACAATTGTTGCAGAAATTGTCTAAGAAACTGAGACCTTAATATGTACCATCTGTTTTACAAAAAAACTCAATGTGGTAATGCATTTGCAATACCAGAAGCAATATCTCTCAGACATGAAATGAACATATGCTGTCTAAGAGCCTTCAGGCTGACACTGAAAAAGAGAAAAGATAGTACTTCAAGGCAAATATTGTCCCAATAGAAAGACTGCCAGAACCAATATGGCTCAGTCTATTGACAAGTCTCTCGTGAACAACATCATATAAAGACACACACATTGTTATGGGTTGTACAGCTCTATGCCCCATTTTTTCAGCTTGGGGGAAGAAAAAAAGGTAGAGAACACCTTCACTGTCACACTGGCTATTCTCCTGTTTCAGATCAACAGATGTTGTCAGATGAAGACATCCTATCCATTATTCTTTGATTAACTTATTTTAAAACAAGTCAATGGAACTCACACTAGCCTCTTATACTATGTTAACTAAGCAGCTTGTTTGGAAGGAAAGAACTGAAAGAAGCCTCTGCTTTATAGTGGATTTTTTTTTCCATGTGTAAATTAATACATTTTATGCATGAAGATATCTGTGATTCTGAACCTAAAATGTCATTGGAAATTACAATAGCTAGTAATGAATTTTGCACATGCCAGAAGATACAGTAATTTTATTTACATTATCCTTAAAGGAAGGGATCTATGTTACTGTTTTGTCAGCCACAGTTTATATCAACGTAATCTAAAATCTAAATTGTTTTCATATAAGAAATAAACAAAAAATGCTGTGTTACAGAAATGGCTATCTTTGATTGATATTTTATTTGCCTTTTATTATAAAGTAATAATAATAATAGTTAAAAATAAAAAGACGAGTAGCCTCCTTCAAACTTTGACAAATCAGACACATTCTCTGAATATCAATCTTCCAAAAACGTTTTGCTTTACTAGATTTTTTTTTTTATTTGTGGGAGAGGAAAAGGGAATAGGTGAGACATTTATTAAGTATTTTATACAGTAAACATTTGGGTTTGCAAGCATTTTTTAATTTCAGTGGTGGGAAATACAGAATCGTAGAATCATAGAATGGTAAGGTTGGAAGGGACCTCAAGGATCATCTAGTTCCAACCCCCTGCCATAGGCAGGGACACCTCCCACTAGTACAGGTTACTCAAGACCTCATCCAACCTGGCCTTGGACACCTCCAGGGAGGGAGCAGCCACAACCTCCCTGGGCAACCTGTTCCAGTGCCTCACCACCCTCACTGGAAAGAACTTCCTCCTAACATCCAGTCTAAATCTCCCCTCTGCCAGTTTAAACCCATTGCCCCTTGTCCTGTCATTGCAAGACCTTGTAAATAGTCCTTCCCCAGCCTTCCTGTAGGCCCCCTTCAGATACTGGAAGGCTACTCTAAGGTCTCCTGGAAGCCTTCTTTTCTCCAGGCTGAAGAGCCCCAACTCTCTCTGTCTGTCCTCATATGGGAACTATTGTACTCTCTATGTCCATAATAACCCCAATACCTTTACCGATGTGAAGAAATCTAAATATTTAATGTTTAAGTTAATGATAGAATTTTTTTCAGCAGTGGTTACTTTAAAAAAATGTTTCAGGAATATTGCTGCTTTTTCTGCTTAGAACATTTAAGGAATTTAAAGGTAGTAGTCAGTATGTGTATTGAACAGACAGGGTCAAATTTTGAGGTTTTAGGTATTATTGCTGATGTCGTTAAAGTTATACCATTTTAAAAGAAAAGTAACACACTGATAACATGGGCTCATGTTTGTAGACCTAGAGCACACCTGATGGAACTTAATAGCTTCACATTTAAAGATGGCTGTGATCTTATTAAATTCTTACAGGCAAATGAGGATTCAGGAAATCCACAGCATTTCTCCTGTGAATTTTATTAGTTCCACAGGAGGGAGTCTTTTTTCTACGGATTATAGATGTTATAAGAATGCTAAAGGAACTTGTAAACAGTGCTTGAGGAATCTACCTTCTTCAGATCTCAGAAACTCTGCAGGAGGTAGCACTTACACTACAGATCTTAGAAGTAAAGGCTGTTTAAGTACAGTATAATTCTAATTAACTACACCATCAGTTACGTCAAACAAGGGCACAGTCACTGACCTTTCACTGAAGGCAAAGCCATCAAAGCAGGATATTTTGAACTATAAGAGAGGAGAACCAAAGGAAGAGCTCACATCATCATCTCTGGAGATTGTGGTGGATACAGATATCACAAGAGTGAAGGAAACGGATAGCTACCTTGCTGTTTCTCTGTCATGTGCTCAATAGCATACTCTGTAATGGGAGGCTTCTTCCTCCCAAATCTGCCTGGTAAGTTTGGCAAGTTTCATGCATTCACAAGATGAAGAATATCAAGACCACTTCTTCCTATGAAGCTTTTGCTATGACTGGGAAAAGAGCTCGCTTTCAGATACAACCGCTTTTGAATGTGCAGGTTTTAAGTAACCATTACTGTGAGAACCAGGAGAAAGAAGAACAAAACAGTAGAAAACATTGTTCAAAAAAGAAATACTAGTAAAAGGCTTTCTTACTACACCTAGTCACATCAGGAATTAATAACAAACTTATTACTAATATCCCGTATCTATTTAAAAAACACCTGCAGTTAGGCAAATGAGCACTGAAGACTAACAACTAGATAAGTTAAAAGCTGTTGTGGAACTTCTGGAGACTGTTTCAAGATTCACAAAACTTAGTGTGCTTTAAAACACTGAAACAATGACACAAGCTTCAATACTTAGTAATTTCAACCTTTTCAAATATAATTTTCGATGTGCTATTAACATTGGTTAAATGAAAAGACAACTCTTTCGAGATGCTGTTTTATCTTACATTACTTTCCTTGTAAATATTTTCAGATCAGTGTAAAATGAATTCTAAGCACCATCAGCAAATCAGCTGAATGAACCATGTCAAAAAGCATGTGGTGAACAAATTTCTACTAAGTCTTGCCCTACAATATGAAAAAGAAAAAAAAGTATGTATAATTCTTCCAACTATTCTCTTCAAGTGGCCCCCCCTCCAATAATTAAAATAAAATAAAATAAAAAATAAATTAAAAAAGGTCATGAATATAAAGCCTTTTAGAAACAGAACTTGGAGAACAATGGAGAAGAAGGCATTTGTTTCTTCTCTCTATGATCTGAATTTCTGCCTTGATATGTCTATTTCTCTCCATTAAATATCAAGGGAGCATAAACATTTAATGGGACATTTAAGGAGATGTGTTCAGGCATCTGTAAACTATAAGGGTTTAACAATTTGTCTGTAAAAATTTGGCATCCTTATGTAAGCAAAAAAATGGACACAAATCTTCAGATCCACTGTTGTAACTCTTAGACAGCCCAAACTTGATCTGGAAAATGCCTCAACCCTCTCCTACATACCATAACCAGATCTGGGAAATTGAGTGCAAAATATTTTATGTGTCAAGTGAAATACATGGGAACCAGTTCAGCAAAAAAAGGAGAGAGCAGAATGTGACCATTAGTTGAATAGAATTGACTGATGAATGAGATGAGGCATGGAGAAAAATGGAAGAAATAAATCAAATAGTGGACAAGATGAAGTTCACAATATACAAAACTCAAGAGTGGGAATTCATCTCAGCTAACAGTTGTTAACAATTTAGTGGTTTAAGCTAATCATCTAGGGTCCCTCTCTAATCAATAGAGGGAGAGAAATAGATACCTCCAGAGAATAATTAATCTCACTTTTAATGTTTTAGAATGGAATAAATGAGTTCTGGAAGAGCCTAACTCTCTATTGACTATAGTGGAAACGCAAATGATTTGCCTAACTTGGGTGTCTGTCTTTTCAGCTGCTAAAGGTAGATAAAATAAACGATTGCACTACGAGGAAGAGGCAGAGGGCTTAAGCAAACTCTGCTGATCTCCCCCTTTGTCCTCCTCCCGTTCATTCCCATAAATATCTGCTTTGCTGACTGCCTTATCCATATTGTTAAAAGCAGTGGAGAATGTCTTCAATTTCTCTGACAATTTGATACCATCTTATCCTCTGGTTTGCCAAAAGCTCATATTGCACAACATACTGCAATTGCCGCTCTGAAATACTTCATTTGATTCTTGAACTGCAAGTGTTATTATCACAAATAGCCACAGTATTCCTTCCATTTTCAGTCACACTGGCATCACACAAGTGTAAGTCTGTTCAGACTCAGGGAAAAAACAGTTTTTCTTTAGAAATCTAGATCAAGACCTAAAACTAGCAAAAAAAAAGTCAAACAAATCAGCAATGGCTCTGCAAATACTGAATAAGAAGTTGTCAGTTCAGTTGGGATGGTTTAAAGGAAAAGCTCCTTCAAAAAAATATTCCAGATATGGGCAGCTAATATTTTCTCCAGCAGGTGGTTATATGGAGAAGAGCAAAAACTAATAAAAGCACTGAAGACATAGGCCCATGTATATAGCCTGGAGCTAATATAATTTAACCTTTTCAGGTATGGAGAGGATGAGGATTAAGAGTCTGTTTACTATCATGTAAGCATGGCATGATCTGTCATATGGTGGAAAAAAAATATCTGTAACTGAAGGCCATGCAGACCTTATAAATTTTGCAGTTGCACTTCACTCTGGGCTCTATTTTGTATGCAGTCATAATTCAGTCATTCTTATATATTTTGATGAATTGTTTATACCAAGAAATCTTTTAAGCATGACTTTCTTTCTAACCACTCCGTTTTTCTATTTTAGTATACTGGTTTCCTTTTTAGTGGAAGCTTTTAGTTAATAGTTGGCTCATACAGTTCCATTTTTCCTCACTATCTCTGTCACTACTGTTGTCACAACTCTAGGAAGAAAAACCTTCCCCCTGCAGAAATCAACAACAAACAAAACCCTAAACAGTCTTTTTATTGCTTTTAGTTTAAAAAAACAAGGAATGTACAAGAAAATATGAACTACAAATGACATTATTTCCTAACTCAAAACCTGCATTTCAAGGATAATTTTCTTTAGATTTTTCTCTGATGAGTTGAACTCGTGTTCTTCCACATCTGAATTTTATTAATGAGTACTGTTGAGCATGTGGGAAGATTTAGATCAAGTGAGACAGCAAGCCAAACCTGAACCTTGACCCTCTTTTCCAGCCTCCTTCATGATGTGCTACCTAGCAGTTTTTATAAAATAGCTAATTTTAAGAATTACTTTTCTTTCACTTTCTCTATTCAAGAATAACTAAGGAAAAATGAACACATGCTATTTTTGGTTTACTGCAAGGTACACTTCACACATGTCTATTTATTGTAACAGGCCAGAATACAATTACATTACTGTTGTTCATTCCATCACTGGGAGTATGTGAATTGTACAATGAACTGTAGTGGGTCAAATAGTGGCGACTAATAAGACTAATAAGACTTTTTCTATGTTGGAGCTAACAAATCCTTTATCAGCACTTCAACCATTCTGCTTACGTGGCCTCATTGTTAAGATTATGGCTTTCATCTATGGGAACTAATCCCTTTCATATACAATTTAAGCAAGAAGCTTATAAAATTTGTATTAGAGCAGTATTGACTTGTCCAACAATAAAAAGTACAATTAGGCTTCCAACACAGAGCATTACTAATTTGCATAAAAACCTCTCTAGACCATTCCTTTTACTGCAGAATATAACCAAGAGGTTACATTCGGTACCATGCACCAGTAATTTACTGTAAAATCAGTAGATAGCAGTACCTGTGTAATAGTGCTCACTTTCTTTGTGTGAGTCTTTTAGAAGTGAATTTACATGTTGAACATACCAATAGGAAATAATATTAAAGATCATTACACTGAATGACCAAGTACAATGGCTTCCTTTCATAATGTCCTGTAATGCAATAATGCAGGACTGACTTACTGAGAGTACCTGTCCTGATAGAGGTATGGGTAGGGTCACACCGTAGACTCAGTTTTATCATACTTCACCGTTGCAATAGCTCATTTTCATAATGTTCTATTTAAGCAAGGAGCTTATAAGAACTGTAGAAGAGTCATAATGACCAGTCTATGCATAAAAATGTATAAATAGTTAGGCTTCCAACACTAAGAATTTCCATCTAAGAAGATTACTTAATATCCCTTTTTCAAAATTCCTCATTTCCATAACCAAATAGGCGATATTGTCTATTCACTCTCCAAGTACTACACCTCTTTGTAGCACTACAGGAACATCTTTTCTGTATCTATTCTGGTATATCTTATATTAGATTTGTAAAGTACATGCCAACTAGTAAACAGTAGTAAGACATGATTCGTATGGGGTTTAGACTCCCCAGAACTAGCAGAAAGAAAATCAGAACAGACTACTTGCCATTAACTGCTTCTGCCTATAGAGAGCATAGAAATTCCTCATGACTAGAGATGATTAGCCTTCTCTTCACTTGCTTAATAAAGAACAGTATTTCCTTACCAAGGTAACACAAAATGACATTGCCTCAGGTCACTGCAGGCCATGTCATATCATGTAACACAACGCAACCTGATGTAACCTGATCCAACAGGCCATGTGCCTGTTGCCTATTTGTAGAAAATACTACTTTTTTTTTTTCAGCACAGAGAGCATGTCACCATAGATAACAAAATATTAGCTCTGCTTTTCAGTCCAAAAGCTTCTATGTTCACAATTATCTTGGCTTATAAGTCCAAGAAACAGGAACATTTTCCTCTTCGGTTATTCAGTTTTGGCTATTTTGCCAAGGAAATATCTATAGATACCTTCTGGAGAAACCATCTTTAATTAGCAAAGGTTTAGATTGCAGAGGGATTAACTATGCCTTGTGAAATGATCCTAATTAAACAAACAAACAAAAACCAACCAAAAACCAACCAACCAACCAAAAAAACCCCAAACAAAAAACAACAACAACAAAAAAACCAAACCCCAAACCCACAACATCCCAACAAAGACCAGAACTCATTAAAACTGCTAATCACTCCATTTTTACAAAACTTGGACATATGTCAGGGTGTCCATTTCAAGATCAGCACAATTCTGCTATATGCTTTCTATTTTGTTGATACATTCAACTGTTAATGATGGCATATTTTAAAAGAATAACAATTTATTGTGTTATAAATGTTAATGTCAAATACATATATACTCCATTATTAAGTAAGGAAAACACTAACCTGCTACAAAAACTTGAAACTGGTGTGTTACTGATCAAATGGTTACATATCTAATGGACTTCTGAAAATGTCTACTCCGAGCCATAAAGTGATTTTATTTTTTAAAATATCCTATACATCTAAGTGCCTTAATGTACTAATTTTGAAACCTAACTCTTTTTTATCTTGTTTCTGAAATAAATACCCAGAGCTAAGAAAAAGCATTTTTAGAAATCAGTTGTCAAAGAAAAATAAACTGTTACCCCAAATTAACATGTAGGAAGCCTAATTAAATTTTAATGGTGTTTGAAAGGTTTGCTGTGCTAATTAGATAAAATAGTATAAATTTCTCTCATAGTCACATGTGATGAAGCACCAATTATACTACAGAGAAATTTAGCCCAAATTTTCCTGAGCTTGCAACCCTTGGGTAAGCACATGCCCTACAATGATCTGACTATTACTAAGTCACTCAAATGCAAATTTTCCTTCAAAAAAGTGAATTTGGAAGGAAGGATGGATTGAAATAAGGAAAGGAGGGAGGGAGGGAG
>VWZE01012094.1:84442-120189 GCA_013396675.1 Eubucco bourcierii | reverse complement strand
AAAAAAGGAAGGAAGGAAGGAAGGAAGGAAGGAAGGAAGGAAGGAAAAGAAAGAAAGAAAAAAGAAAGGAAGAAAGGAAGAAAGAAAAGGAAAGAAGCTTTACTCTTTCAAAGCTTTATGTCTTTTCTTTTTTCTCTTTTTTTTGTTTGCTTGTTTGTTTGTTTGTTTCTTGGGGTTTTTTTTTGCTTTTTTTTAATTATAAAGTACCTGTTTGGGAGCTATAGGAAGGATAACAATTCATTAAATAAAAATTCTTTTTATTCTGAACATTCATGCAGAACCTGCAAGTTCAAGACCTATGCTGTTTGTTCTTTTATATCGCATCATAAAAATCTGTATTTTTTACAGTGTTTGGTTTCAACAGTCTCTTTTGTATATGTACACTCTGTATATTTATATAAGGATTGTTGATTAAATAAATAAAACTGCAACACAAAATATTGCATAAATAGAGATTTCCAGGAGCAGGAAACTGCTATTGAGTATCCAAAATCTGTTATTTTAATTTAGTTTATTGTCTTGACAAGTAGGAGTGCGTAAGAAGAGGAATAAAATTAGAGAGCTGTTTTTAAAATATGGATGTTTTTCAGACTCACAGTATGTTCAAAGATTAGTACCTAACAAATAGTAGAACAACTGAAAGAGTTGGATCTGAATGCTTTTTGTATTTGAAGTAAATCCCAAACACTCTATCTGAACACCTAATTTTGATAATTCTGAAATGTGCATCGGAATGATGCGTTTTAGCCATATTTGGTTTAGAAACATTACATTAGTTTTAATCCTTGGGAATGAAAATTTGGCATCATTCTAAGCCAGTAACAATATACAAAGGCATGAGCTATACAATCACCTCAGAGGAAATGTTGCTTTACTATCTACCCACAGTCTGACCCTTGCTAGCATGCATGAATCAAATCAAGAGCTTGAAGAGTTTGCAGACCTGGATTAACATATTTGCAAGGCTCCACTGGATTTTCACAAAGAAAGTAGATATGAAAAATCTACTTTCATTGTTTGTGGACAGTCTGATAAACATGTGGTCAACACCTGGATTTTAAAGGGATTGTATTCCTTGCTCAATAAAAGTACAATAACTACCTTCTGAGGCATTCAAACAATAAAACAAAATGATAACCACAAAAAGAGCTGCCACGTGTAATTTCCCTCACATCTTTAATTTTGTTTAATAACAGCAAATTAACTTTTAAAAACAAAGGAATGAAGTAACAGGTTAAAACAAAAAATCCCCTTAAAATATCCATTAAAACATGGAAATAGATATATGCACCATGAGGTATATGTTTTGCTACAAAACATTTTATATTGTGAAAAATCATACTGGTGAATGCATTTCTGTATGACAGTATTTTGTGTTCTGGAAATGCCTGATAAAACTGCTGTGAATGACACAAAATTAATGATTACTGGAGTTTTTGTACATCCCACTGACCTCTTCAGGGTTAATGAGAGAAAAATAGGTCCTATAAGGGTAACTGTTTAGTACAGGCAAATACATGGACAAGAAATTGCACTAAATTAGGATTGAACTCTAGCTAGTTTTTTCTGTCAGCATACATTAGAAGAAAGGCAAAAGCCATCTCCACCCTAGCATAACTGTTAGTAATCAGGAGATACATTGGCATAACAGCCCTTTTGTAATCACTGGACTGTTGTCCTTATTCAGTTTGTAGAATGAATGGAATTATTCTCTTTTGTTCATAAGTACATATTAAATGTAATACTGGAAGAGAAATATATGGACACAGGTGAGAAGACATCTAGTAGATCAGACTTGTAGCCCATGTTTTTATACACCAGCCATCATGTCTCAAGACTGGTCAGACCAATTGCTTTTGGGAGTGAAGTACTCTCCCTTAGAGAGCAAAAGGAGACCTGTCTCATTTTATATATCTAACTTTTAACATTCTGATGAGCCACAAGATGAATCTCATTTCAAAAGTGAGGACTGTGAGAGCTTCTTTTCACTTATGTCAATGAATGCAAGGTGTCCACTGATTTGGGTTCCTAACCAGCCAACTCTAGAAACTTGTGGGAGTGTACTACATCTTTCCTACAGAAATTTTCCTATGGGAACTGAGAAAAGGATGGTGAAAAAGTTTGCTTCCACTCTGTATTGAGTCTTAACTCTCTAGAGTCTTAACTCTCTACTAAATAGGTAACTCTGACGAGATTTCCTGGAATTACAATGCTTGTCTACGGGGTGAGATGTGATACGAAGTTCTTCTGAAGAGCAAGAGTTTTAAAAGTTTGTGTTTAAAAAAGGATAAAATAATCAGCTGTACTTGGAAAAAAGTAGTATCATTTTAAATTTTATTAAATTGCTTCTAACTCCCATACAATTAACTGTGAGATACAGGTAAGCCAAATTCATTTCAGTATCTTGCTGCCAGCAGTTCCCAGAAAAAAAAACATGTAAAGGAGTAACAGTTGAACTGTACATTAGAAGGGAAAATATGGTCATCTCCAGTTATGTTCTATTCATTCTACAGAAATAAATATTTTCACTTAGTTAAAATTCTTCCATGTAGATAGAGAAACTGAACAGGGGAGGGAAAAAAAGAAAAGAAAGAAAAGAAGAAAAAAAATTTGGATTTGTTACATGGTATGACAACATATTGCTAGAGTGCATCTCTATATTTGAGCTAGTGTTTTTCCTGTGCTATCTACCTGGTAACAGAGTTTTAATGGAGTGAATTTTGGATTCCAGTGGAACTTCAAAGCAGCTAATTAAGCAAAATAAAAACAGAGAAAGACAATGTCCATCCATAATGATACATAAGAGCACTGAAGCAGGTGATTCGCACCTCAAATATGTTTGCATCACACTTTGAAGTCTTGTGGTATGACACTGCCACATGCCAGCGTGCTTTTTTTCATGCTATAAGGACAAAAGAACACAGAGGGTTAGACCTTCATATATTTCATTGTTTATCTGACATTTATCAACCTGAAACACTGGCTAACTTGAAAAAGCTCTATTATGAAGAAACACAAAGAACATGAATTTTCTTCTCTGCTATTAGCAGATATCATTTACTTTTACTATATACATTAAGCTGCCAAGTAACATATCTTTGTGAGCAGAATATTTGAATTAAGCAGCTTTCAACAAAGAAACTGTAGAGTTGCCAAAGGAACAATGATTTTTATTTCATGTTTAAAGAGGGGTTTACAGACTGAATCAAACTTGGAAAAAGAGAAGCCTTAATGGTAAAAAGATGTAGCTGTCCGTGGGGAAAAAATAGATGTAATTATTATGGGTTTGGTTTTAGAAGCTGTCAGCTCACAAGAGTCTAAAATTCTTTGCTTTGAAAACGTCACTCTGTTTCCCAGATTTTGTGGTTTACTTCTTTAATAAATGTATACATAAGACAATATTTGAATCAATAAAATTAAAGAGGGGAAATTATGGCATTGCCAAATTAATATTTTAAAATATCATGACACTTTTATAAAATTCATTATTTTTATAAAAATAACAAAAGTTTTATGGAAGCAGTTTTTACTCTTTTTTTCATTTACTGTCTCACTTCTGTGTAAAGTCTGTCTCCTCACACCAACTCTGTGGGCTAGAAATTTACTTTTTAGGAGTGAAAGATGGTGTTCTGATACAGTCATCTGACTGAGGGTTTTGACACCTTAAGAGAAAACACCGAAGGTTACAGCAATGAAACATGGTTAAAAGAAATGTCATGATAGATTATGCCAAAGAAATCACACTGTAAAAATCCCTTGACTGGACTGAAAAGTTGTTGAAATATACATACTGTAGCAACATGTATGATTTGGGAAGTATTTTCTGCCTTTTATACTCAGTTGTGGTTTATCTTGAGCATCCTTGCATTTTGTTTTCTTTCAGTTTGTTTTTTTAGTAAGGAACATGAAATGTGTACTCTCTCGGTTAAACTAGAAATCAGACTAAGTCACATAATGCAAATCTAAATCAGGAATAAAAACTTCCTAAAGAATCAACTGCAGAATATTTACTTCTCTATACACATAGACAGTGACTGTTCCTCAAGTTAGGATGTAAGAACTTTGCTAGTCTTGAAATCAGAGACATCATTTTTCATAATCAGCATTTATGAAATAGTGCATGAGGCTCTAGAGTGCTGATTTTCTCTGCGAAAGACAGACCAGAATTGTTGTCTCTGACTTCCAGAATTCCATAGTATAATATTAGTAGTGATTACAAAGGCTGGTCCCATTTTTTGGTGTTTGAATGGTTTATGACTTCAATGAAAGTAAAATAAACCCCTAGTCAATTCTCTATAATTTTAAAAAAAATAATTAAATAAATCAGTTGCAAAACTACATGGCCTTGAATTAAAAATAAGATAAAGGCTGAATTATGTATGGATCCAGGACCAGAATCTCTCAGAACTTGGTTAGAATGAGCTACAGCTAAAATAAGGGAGAGAAGGGAAGGAGGGAAATCTGAGTTCAATGAGTTTCCTACTCGGGACACTCAATGTTCAGAAGGCTAGAGAGACCGAGGAGAAGATTTGGAGGGACGATAAATATCTCAGATTCTTGAAGAAATTCTGCTCAGAAAATATGGCTTTATTGCAACGCTCAGAAACGTACTATCAGTTACCCTTCCCAGAGACATGTGCAACAGATTGCTTATAGAACTCTGCTTAGACAGGTTTTCAGAGTGTGTGTGGTCCTCTATTCAGCTGGGCAAATTAATCTCTCTGTGGTAAGGGATATATATGATTTTAACACAGGACAATAAAGCGACTCCAGAGTTTTATTCTAAACTTACTGACTGAGCCTCTCTTAATGTGATAAATGTTTATGGATTCTTCTAATTGCAAGTCTGGTTTCAAGCTAAGACACTTAGAGAATACGACTCTCTTTCATAAAGTTTCCAAGCTTTTCCTATAATAATCAATTACCATAATGAGTTTTTTTAAAGCTGCCATTTGTCACTTTCTTAAAATATATAAACTACACAGTATAAAGATAAATAGCTAGTGACAGCCTACCCTGAGGCCTTCTACCAAAGATGTCCGTTAAATCAAAATCAACTGGGAAACCTGTTGGATTTTATTGCAAAGACAATGCTGCTTGTGCTAAATAAGAATCTGCAGAAAACAACTGTAACTTTCGGTCAAGAATCACTGTCTTCTTACCAGACTTTAAAAAAAAAAAAAAAAAAAAAAAAAAAAGTATGTTTGTTGTACTCCTTGAAACTGGAGTCAACATGGTTTGGAAGGAGAACATGCAACTACATAAATTGCAGATCTCTGTATGACAGGACAGAGCAATCATACGCCATGTGTTTTTAGTCCTGGATAAGTCTTTGATATCTATCACAATGTTTGAAGGTGGCCATACTTTCAACAGTGCTGACATGGCAGGTTCCTTCACTAGGCTAACTCTGCTGTGGATGACTCTGCTAGTTTTTGAGTTTTCTGCTGGTGAAACCAAGAAAAGTCACCCTACTCTGACTATTCAATCTTGTCATCACAGCATCATTCTTCTAACTCCTAAATTTAATATGGATAATGATTTCATAGTGATGATGTATTATCATTGTTTTAAAGGAAAGTACTCTGCTAAGGCACTTCTACAGTACACTCCAAGCAAATAATCCAACAGGTATTCTTGGCACGCATAGCCAGGTTTTTAATTTGTCCTGGATCTTTGGTCAGACACATTTTATTGCATACCTAGGCTCTTGAATCTCATCCAAGTTATACCTTATATAAATAAAAATTCCAACAGTCTAAGTGCCCAAAGAAAATTGGAAGGAAAGCAATTTGCAAAATGGAGTTACTGCTTCATTGATGGCAACCCTGGTAGAAACTGATGGTTAGGTCAGCAGTAGAACCCCATTCTGGATTTCTTTTGTCGGAAGTATTTTCAAGAGGCTCATTTTCTGTGAATGAAGAGAGGGTTTTAATTTCCTTCTTTATTAATTTTTTTTCTCCTGAAGAACATGAAAGGCAATGTACTCAAACAACAGGATAACTGACACCCAAAGACTATTTGCATTTCACATCTAAGCCAATGTCACCCAAATAAATATGAGAAGATAATTGCAGATTAACAGATGCTTTGGCTTATGCATACATAATGGAATTTATAAAAAATGTGAAGCTCCAGGAAAAGGCAGCTAACAGTTCCTTTCAAAAGCCTGTAGCTCATGACCACAACTGCAATAAGTCTGAATCATTTTTGCTCATCAGAGGATTTCTCTAAATGTATTTAATAAATATAATCTAAAAATAATGACAGCAATCATTGTTTTGCTCGCAAATAATACTATGAGAACAGAGTTTAGTAAGCTTTCAAAAGAATATCTGTTTCTTCTAAGGGTTGTGTAGTATATCACTGCTCTTCTCATTCTTTTAGCTATGATGAGTATTTTGTGAAGATGTTTAGAGGCTATTAGCTCAGCAAGAACCTTCTATTTACTCAGCTCTAGAGATCCTTGTCCCTTTTGGGTATTTAGAGGCACTTTGGATCCATTTAACTGTACTCTGTCCATCCAAAAGCATGCAGGAGTGCCTACTCTCTAATAGAGGGCATTTTTAGAGCCGTGCACCTGAGCAGGGTTACAGATGTGGAAGATGATTCCATACTCTGCTTGTACATTGTTGGTTTAATTAGTAGTACTCTTGGAATTCTTTCTGAAAAAAAGGGTCTGTTGTTAGACACAGCACATGGGTTGTGTTGATCCCATTCTCCTTTCTCAATTGAACATAAATCCGTTCTTTCAAATATACATGTGACCATGACACAGGTCAGACAATCATGACATAGAATCTACGTTCAGGTTGTGGATCTATTCTGTTTTGACAGATCCAAAGATTTCATAACCTGTACTTGAATGTTTTACAATTCTAAGCTGTTATTTTTTGTGTAATGCAATAATTTCCATATTAGATATATCCTTTCTTTAGCTGACCATTATGTCTTTTATCTCATTACCTTGTGTACTCCTGGAATCCTATACATATAGGCATTTGCCCTTGAACAAAAACAATCTTTTCTTTATGAATTTGCTTTTCCAAGAAGTCTATTCTACTGCTATTTGTTCTTCATTCTCTAGAGTTCTTACATATTTTTTTGAGAATACTTCACTAACTCGGAAGTCTAAATTTCATTTTAAAAAATGCCAGTGGCATTTTAAAGGCAAAAGGGCTAAATCATTTATTGTATTCAGGAATGAGATGGTGTCTTTGCTTACTATCAAAATTCTGCACGTATTCAACATCAGACTCAAAGAAAAGCTTACCCTGACCTCATCTAACCTGTCCCAAAATCTCTGTTGAATGGTTATTTTGAGAAGTCTCATACCTGTCATGTACTCTGGTTAAAACTTACTTGTATGCTGCAGAACCAGTACCAGAAGTTACTAACACCATTCCCACCATATTTTTACTCCTGAATTTATGAGCCTTCTGCTGCTCTTGATTACCACCTGGGGTAAAATGAGGGATGAGTATTCACACCAAGTTAAGGTCCATTTACAGGGCTCAAGCTGAGTGAGAATAACTCGAATGAAAATCCTTATTGTAAATTACTATATAACCAGAACGTACCTAACTCCACATTTTCCTTGAATATACATGAAGCCAAAGTTTATAATACTTTCAAAATATCCTTTCATATGCTACCTGAAAGCACCCAAGGGTTAGGGCAATTTGAACAATTCCTGTGGGAAATTGTAAGTTTGTCACACCACTTTCAAACCTCAATCCAACAAGGTGATGTTTGAACAATTAAATTACACAGTCCTGGACATTGAAACTCGATCGTCCCCCTGTACTCTGCACTCCCCCTGTACTCTGCATTTCCCCCTGTATTCTGCACTGGTTAGGCCACACCTTGAGTACTGTGCCCAGTTCTGGGCCCCTCAATTTAAGAAGGACATTGAGGTGCTTAAGCGTATCCAGAGAAGGGCAACGAGGCTGGTGAGAGGCCTCAAGCACAAGCCCTATGAAGAGAGGCTGAGGGAGCTGGGATTGTTTAGCCTGCAGAAGAGGAGGCTCAGGGGGGACCTTATTGCTGACTACAACTACCTGAAGGCTGGTTGTAGCCAGGAGTAGGTTACCTTCTTCTCTCAGGCAACCAGCACCAGAACAAGAGGACACAGTCTCAAGCTGTGCCAGGGGAAGTTTAGGCTGGAGGTGAAGAAAAAGTTCTTCACTGAGAGAGTCATTGCCTACTGGAATGGGCTGCCCAGGGAGGTGGTGGAGTCACAGTCCCTGGAGGTGTTCAAGGTGGGTTTGGACATGGTACTTGGTGCCATGGTCTGGTCTTGAGGTCTGTGGTGATGGGTTGGACTTGATGATCTTTGAGGTCTCTTCCAACCCTGGTGATACTGTGATACTGTGATACTGTTAAACCGTTGTGGACTCACCACAGATTTGGCCCTGGCCAGCTAGAATTTGTCTCTGAAAATACCTGCTGGGCACAGTTAAGGGACTTACAGACATAAAATAGTAATTCCCTGGAGACAGTTTGAACGTAGCCATCCTGTTTTAAAAGCTAAGAGAGTTTGATATTAGAGACATTTAACATTCTTCATCAGCTTGGTGCCAAAGCATGCTCCCGACATCATTAATTTTAAAGTATGGATATAGCTTCAGAGTTCTCATAACATGTTTCATATAACAGACTGTTGTCATTAGTGGTAGAGAAGAGGGCACTGTTACTGCTGCCACCCCTCTCTGATTCAATAATTCCTGTCCTAGAGCATTACAAGATTGACAGAAAACATATTTATCATTTTTAAGAAAGCATATTTTAAAATATAAATAGAGGTGTCAAATGAAAACGTTAATGTATTTTGACCAATACTGGACAAACTTCTCAAATAATACATTTATATATCAGAAACAGATTCAATCTTGAAGTATTGAATGATAAATCTGAATTGTTGGAAATCACTGGAAAGGTAGATGGGCCCAGAGTCTGTTGAAATGAAAAGCAGCTGTTGTGTGCAGTAGAATCTTTCACAGTTGTGCAAAGAATATTTTCTTCATTTCAGTCAAATTGGTTCAATTACTAGCTCACTGAAAGGTGAGAAGCTGGGGCGGGGAGTAAAAAAATTATAAAGATTTGTTTTCTTTCTCCGGTCTGTTGTTAAGAACCAGTCTCAGAAGGATGAGATCTACTAATTCTAAAACCCTGGTGATTATGAGGGCAAAAATGAAGCAGTTCAGTCCCCATCTCTAGATGAGTCTGTAACCCTTGGCTCAGAGGTTCATCTCTCTGTGATCCACAGCTTAGTTTGGTGCAGCACAACTCTGTGACCTAGGCTCAGGTTTACTGAGGAAATTGTTAATATATGATAAAATCCATGACCTAAAACTATAAAATATAAAAAAAGTGAAAACACACAGAATTGAAACTCTTGAGATGGTGATAGCAGCTCAAGGTTTCAAGAAGAAAAATACTGACATGGAAAGGTAAAAAACCCCAAGACAAAAACCAAATAAAAGTCAGCAATGCAGCAACACTGAGGAGCAGTCCCTTCCATGGAAAAATGCACATATCCTCTTCTCTACCTGATGGACCTCCAGGTCCTCATCAGGTATCTTGTGAAAAAGTGGACAGAAGGTGACTATATTACACCTTAGCCCATTCATATATCCTATCTAGTTTTCTGCTGTCTATATTAACCAACAAATAATCCCTGAATACTTTTAAAGTGTTTATAGCTCCTTTGCAGAGCTTCTTCCCACATGACAAAAGATATCCTGACAAAAATGACCCAGAAACATTACTGCAAGTAGTTTCCTTGCAACCTTGTTAAATACACTTATACATTTCTTATTTAGAAGCAAAAGCTTTTACTTAAATTTAAAAATACAAAAAAATATTAAAATAATCTGCTTCATTAAAAAAATATTTTCTGAAGAAATTAAGTATAAAGACAACATTAGTTAAGTCAAACAAAAACTATACTAACAGTGGAAATGTCTATTAAAACCAACAGAAATGCATACTAGAAGTTATTTTGCTCAGAAAAATTAGAAAAAAACTTGCTTCAACAATGTGTTTTAGTGTTTCCCACTAGAAATTGGTCCTTTTACAGGAGAATAAATAAGCAAATGAGGTTTATATTTCTGTCATACTGTCACTTCCCTAAATCGCTTCTCTAAATTTAAATATACCAACCATTGCTTCCAAAAAAAAAACCTGACCATTCCTAGGTTGTGGGGTTCTGGAGACTTTTTTCCCTAAGAACATATATATCACACATGGAGAGGGTTCAGGGCTATGAATCATAGGTTTCAGGTGGACATCAGCATTTCCACATTACCTAGAGCTGGATTCTTTGCTTCCAAAAAGCCGTTGTCTTCTATTTGAAAGGTAATAACATTCAAAGTGATGATATTTATGGATGTGGTATTAAAATTTACTGAAAGACAAAAAGTGGGTTAGGCTCTTAAAGGATTTTTTTCGTCTCATACTTTGAAAATTGGATTTACATTTTAAAATGAGAGGTTCAGATTCAGAAAACCGCTAAAATTCAAGCTCAAAACCTTCAATCCTGAAAAAGTCTGAGTTCTCATCTGCATAACCCTGAAAACAGCTACACATCACTGCTGTCTTAGTTTTTTTTGCATTAAATGGCTTTTGTTAAGGTCTTTAAAAAAAAAACAAAAAACCTCTCTACTCAAAAACAAAAAAGAAAATTAGATTGTAGGCCTGCTGTGTATATGCAATTATGAACAGAGAATATATATATTATTATACCTTGTTAATTAAAGGATTTATGATCGGTTACTCTCTCTACCATCATCTTCCTATGTGGCCTTTCCTAAACCAATTAATCTCTCTGAACCTTAGTTGAATTATAGGATGCATGTTTCATGAAGTTCCAGTGAAGTTAAATACATTACAGATTTGGAGGTTGTTAGATAAGATTAGGCAAGTAATTTACATATAGAAAGAAGGAACGAACCCTCGCTTTTGGCATGGTAAGATCCTATTGGGAGATGTTATGATACCTACTTGTAGATATGTTGCTTAGGTGTCCCTGGGTGTTTGGAATTATGAATACAGATTGGTCTTTGACAGTAAAAGATGTAATACAGTTTTGGTTTTCATTTCTCTTTTTTTCAATTAAATATCTTCACTGAGTTGTATCTTCATATGAAGATGAACAGCAAAACAAAGGGGAGACGAGAAATAAACAGGCTTCTCTGTGAAACTGAATATAAATGAACCACAAGAGGAGGAATCTGTGAATCATCTGACTTTTTATGTACCTGAAATTCTGTCAGAAAGTAAGGTCACCTTTAAACAAGAGAAGGAACTAAAAGGGAAATAAGAATTTCCTGAGATCACAGTTTCGAAGTCTTATTCCATCACAAGCTAAGGAGAAGGAGCTACCAAAAGAAAAGCATTTGAGTCACTTCCTTGAGGAGAAGAACAAGTAGCATGGAGAGTGAAAACAATGGTAGAAGAAGAGTCCTGATTCTCAAAATCATCTGTAATAACACATCCTCCTTAATTTTACAGATGATTTCTATCTCATAGTTGCTGTGGTAGGCCTAAATAGGCCAAAATAGGCTTGTACATGTCCTGGCTTGCCCAGACGCTTTTTTCTTCTCTCCCTCCTTCTGCTATGGGGAGAAGCAACCACGGGAAAGAGGACAAAAGAACCCGGAGCCACTGAGTCTAAGGAATCTGGCCTGCCCAGAATTGTTTACATCCTGTTGTGAACAAGATACACACACTTGGCTTGTGCCTGCCTTGTGCAAGGCCTGTGTTCTGCTCTAAAAAGAGTAAAGCAAGCCTATGGTTTCACCGAATATGGTCAAGCTTGGCTAACTGCCATTCTGATTGGTTATTCTGTGTCCAAAGGCCCAGTAGTCTCAGGCTATATTGACAAAAAGAGATGAGTAGATGACACAATGTGCTCTGCCTTTGTATTCAAGCTTGCTGCTTGCTACTCCCTACTGCCATTGCTCACTGCCTTATTGTATCCTGAACTGCCTGGATGACAAGACAGTAACAGAATTCCCTGAAAGCATTTGGGTACTGTCTGAAGGTGTAGCTAGCCCTGCAAGTCAGGAGATTAATATTTGTGAGTAAATACTCAAAGCCTCTTGTAATTGCCGCCTTCTCTAACCAGAAAGGAGCTCCTTGAGTCCTTCTAGTGGTCAAATAGTACAATTAACCGCAAGTGGTATATTGACCACAGGAACCTTCTCTTTCAGTTCAATTAATGTTATATTTTTGCTAGTTATTTCTAGATCATGGAAACATTATCTGTATAACGTTTCCATGATCGTTGAAGAATTATTATTAAAACTTAGTGGTCGGGGGTGGTGAGAGTTTTGAACACCAAAATTAATAAACAATACTAATTTTGAAAATACTACCTTGCAATCAATTAATTATCCCTCCATAACAATAGCCTAGCACCTAAGGAAAATAGCTTCAGATCCATGCTCTTACATTAACATTTGAAGAAATATTTTTAATAAATTAAAAATTAATAAATATATTAAACCCAGATAAAATTACTTAACAGAACAGGAAACATGACCAATTATATTAAGATGAAATTTTCTGTGAAAGATGTATCAGGTAAGTCTCTGTCACAGTCTCAACAAGAGATGAGAGAGATTTTGATATTTAAGATCAGTTTCAAAAGAGTAAAGCAATATCATTAAAAAGATCACAAAGTTGGATATAAAATTTTAAAAGTCAGTGTTATTTACACATAGATCTTCTATCAGCTGTAGAACACTGTTTACAATAACTAATTAAATATGAATGGATGTATCACATTTCATGTGGAAAAAGAATTGTGATGGAAATATAAAACTGAGGGTGAAATAAGACTACATATCAGTTACTGTTCTACACAGAAAAGGTCATACAATTGTGGGCTATGTTAGGGTTAATGACCGTAGGTTCAAAATGCATTTGAAAAGAAGTATATGGAAGTATTCTATAGAATAAAATATATGCAGTGGCAATGACTTACACAGAACACTGGGCTTACAGAAAAAGCACTGGTCCAGATAACTAGCTTCTTTATTTATGTCAAGATTTTTTAAAATGCTACATTTAATTTTAATATCATGATGAGAAGTATTTCTCCTGCTTGATAGGCCTCATTACCCTACACTGAATATAGTGTTTGCCTTATTTAACAATTTTTATCAATCATTTAACAATGTATAATACACTCAATGTTGCTAGAAATACAAGCAACAAAGACACAAGGGTACAATAAACTACGAAAAACAATTTTTGTCTTCAAGTGTAGTAATATAACCTCAATGGAAAAGAAAAATGTCTGTTGCTATTAAATGAAACATTTCAGGGTGGTAATCCTAAATGAATTCTAGCTCTGTTTTGTGAAACCCTGAACTGTTATGACTTCCGTTATACATGAACCTATACTTTCTACTTGTAGGAAATATGGGTGTGGCTCACATTTCCATTAGTAAATAGATCAGTCACGGCTTATGGGAGTCTGTATACATCTCACTTTAGAAGAATGAACTGGTACCTACCAGACAAAGCTAGTTTTCTTTTGTCCAGGGTTTCTGGTGAGCTGAAATTAACCTAAAACTTAGGTGTTGAAGGTATAATATACATCTCACTAGATTTTATCCAATCCAAATATCTCACTAGAATGCTCCAAATCCAAAACTTCGGACTGATGAATCTGATGTCTTAGATAATGTAAATTCTTCAAATTCTGAGTATTTATATAAAAACATTAACTGCTATTTCTTTGCATAAGTACTAATATTGATTATTAATTTACTTATGTACTTCTTTTTTAAAGCAAAGAGCGGGTTCAAATCTATTTGCCTGAGTACTAAAACAAGCATAAAGTCTTCATATGAGACTATTCCACTGTTGCTGCAGATTGTTGAGGCATAATAAAAGTGTTTGAGTGTTTTGATGGTTATCAATCTACTAAACTGGTCATAAAATTGTTTTCTTAGAGATTCTTTAGCCTTTCAAAGTCAAATCAGGTCCCATCAGTTGTTTAAATTGACGGGTTCTAAAAATTCTGGATTATGTTTATCTCAACAACAAAAAACCCCACAATGCCTTGTCTGTTAAGCACTTATGATTCCATATGAATAATGAAAAATAATATAAATATTCAGCAGTGATCTACCCTGGCAAATGGAATATTTTTGTTTTCCATTAGCCCTTTTAAACTAATTAATGAATTAATGAGTGAAAAGAAGCAATATCAGACCTCAGTACACAGAACTGAGGTCACTCTGGTGCCATTTCCAATTAATGTTAGCATTTCATATGCATTAACATATTATTGAATGTTGAATCTTTGTGTGTTGGAAGTATTTTGTTGCTGGAACAAGGGACCATGGACCTGGAGCTGGTCCAGTTCAATTTTTTGTTCTTCCACTGATTCACCTTGTCTCCCCGGGTGAGCCACCAAAGGTGGAAGCTACTAGTGTACCTACCTGAGAAGCAATGTGAGGCATAATTAGCTAACAGCTTTAAAGAGCTGGGCTATAACCCAAGGAAAGGAAGAATAGAACAAGATTTTTTTAAAAATCTGCATATAAATAGAATCATAGAATGGTAAGATTGGAAGGGACCTCAAGGATCATCTAGTTCCAACCCCCTGCCATAGGCAGGGACACCTCCCACTAGTACAGGTTACTCAAGGCCTCATCCAATCTGGCCTTGAACACATCCAGGGAGGGAGCAGCCACAACCTCCATGGGCAACCTGTTCCAGTGCCTCACCACCCTCACTGGAAAGAACTTCCTCCTGACATCTAGTCTAAATCTTCCCTTTGCCAGTTTAAACCCATTGCCCCTAGACCTGTCATTGCAAGACCTTGTAAATAATCCTTCCCCAGTCTTCCTGTAGGTCCCCTTCAGATACTGGAAGGCTGCTCTAAGGTCTCCTGGAAGCCTTCTCTTCTCGAGGCTGAAGAGCCGCAACTCTCTGTCTGTCCTCATAGGAGAGCTGCTCCAGCCCTCTGACCATCTTTGTGGCCCTCCTCTGGACCCACTCCAACACTTCCATGTCCTTCCTGTGCTGAGGGTTCCAGAACTGCACACAGTACTCCAGGTGGGGTCTGACGAGAGCAGAGTAAAGGGGCAGAATCACCTCCCTTGCCCTGTTGGCCACGCTGCTCTTGAGTCAGCCCAGGACTCGGTTGGCTGTCTGGGCTGCATGTGCACACTACAGGCTCATGTTGAGCTTTTCATCAACCCAGACTCCCAGGTCCTTTTCCTCAGGGCTGCTCTCCAGCCATTCACCACCCAGCCTGGATTTGTGCTTGGGATTGTGCCTGCCCAATAGTAGACCATCATAGGTGGAGGCCTACAGCTCCTCTTTTTATTTATTTTTTTTTTCTCTCTCTCTTACAAGAATACTGACAGCCAACACTACTAGCTTGCCATTTGGAAGAACTATTAGAGAATAAAATTGTTTGTGCAGCTAAGCAGTAAAAGAGGCTTCTCTGTGGTAGTTTTTCAAAATGTTGCATGGGGTTTTAACTATGTGACTCTTATTGACTTAAATGGGAGTCATGCAGCTAAAACCCCATACAATACTTTGAAAATGTATCCCTAAGTGTTTTGTCAATAATCGTATGTAAGTAATAAAATGGGATTCATTCTTTTCTACTCAAGATATATAAACATTATGTTTATATCAGCACAATTACTGACTTTCTGTAGCTTGATAGCTAGTCTTTAGTCATGCTGTAATTGGCATCCTGATCGCATAATGTCATTTTAATGTGTGCTTCAGAACGCACATTATATTATTAGATTCTTGCTGTGAAAGAAGTGCAGAACAACTATATCATACAAAATTGCAATAATGCTAACACAAAAAAATCATTCCCTATTCAAAATTCAATATAGATTGGTGTCTGAGTAATAATTTTCTAGAAACATTTCTAAATTGTGAAAACACAGCTAATTTCTGGGGGAAAAAAAAAAATAAGGAAAAAAAATTCCACAGTGTGCTGCCTATACACTGAGGAAAAGGACATATGGAAAGGTCTTGAAAGGATTATCTCAGATAGTCAGGAGGGAGGAATACTGCACCCTTGTTGATTGATAGTTTACCTTCTGAAATATTTGTGAACCAAAAAAATTCCTCTATATTGTGATTGGATAACAGCATCTAACTATTTAAGTCCTGAGTTTGTGATATGTCTCATTAGATATATTCTAATTCTAAACATTATTCACATTTCTGTTAACTGGCTGATGTCCTTGTCCTTCAGAGATTTTGAGAGAACAGACAAGAGCTGGGACTTAGAAATGGATTATTCTTGTCGTGTTTATTGAGGAACAATTATTACTCAATAATCAAACTACTGTTTCTCATTGATTGTAAAACAAATCTTGATTTTAACCTGCTCTCAAGTTATTAAAGAAAATTCATAAAAAAGAAAGTAAAAACTGTTGCACTGATGAATTCATGACATGTAAGGAGGAACATTTGAGAAACAGGAGCTTAAGCATGTTGAAGAGGGCAAAACTACAATAACATGCTTAAAGTTGACATATGGACAAAACACTGTGAAGATGCCAGATCAGAGAACATTCACAGGGGCTACCCACAGCACAGTCATGAGATAAAAGTATTGACTGTTTCATTGTTTGACAATACCATGTATGGAGTGATTGTAATAGTTTATCATGATATTATCTTCAAGAAGACACAGCTTTTATATAGCTTATTGTGCAGCTTGTAAACAGAAAATAAGAACCTGGAATCGCTATGCTAGGTTAATTTTTAATTTTACTTTTTTTTAAATAATGGAAAATCAGAAGAATAGAAAAACTTGTCTACAAAAGCTCTGCCAGTATGTTAGCTTTGACCTGCCATTCTGCTGAACAGAAGCTGCCAGTTGTGTTTACTTGGTGATTTTATGACGTAGACAAACACCTTCCAGAAAATACGAGACCACCATAATTTTTAATTTTTTTTAATGGTAAAGGATTAGATCCTATGACTACAAGGTGAATAGTGTAAAGACATGGGGATTTCATATTTAAGTTTGCACTAGCAGACTCGGGGGATTAAAATAGCAAGGTTTCATCTCATGCTGATTTTATCTCCCTGGGCTTCATGATAGTGCAGGCAAAGCACTTCACCAAAAAAATACCATCAACAAAACCAAGCTCTTGTTGTACCAAATATTTATATTGCAAATAATTTTTGTCATTCTGATATTTGTATCTCTGATGGTTTGGGAGTTCTCTGCCCCTCACACTTTGTAAAATGACCCAGACTAGAACTCAGTCGGCTGGAAGTTAAGGACTGAAGCTCTATTTACAGCTCAGCACAATGTACAAGCAGAGATATACAGTATAGACAGGAATAGTTACAGAAATATGCAAGTTAAAGGAAATACAGAAACACAACACCCCTCCCAGAAATCAGAGACCCCAGGAGGGTCTCCCAACCACCCTTCCACCTTTTTCCCACCCCTGTGCCTTACCCCAAGGTTTGCTTTATGTGCAAGGTGAGCTTGGATGATCAGCCAGGGGGGTTAGAAGAAAAGTGATTAGTGAGATTACTCATCAGAGAGGAGAAAGAGCCAGAACCTGCTAGCCCGAGACGCTGTGCCCCTACAGACTGACTTATGTATGTTTTGGTTTCTTCTCTTAAACATCTCAGTAAGCCTATGCGTGAAGCAGACATCACCACTGTTTCCTTCTCACAGCCTATAGTGTAATTTTCTCTATTAAAATATTCCAATTAGCCACAAACCAGGATAGTATCTCATCTTTGTGTTTACAGGCAAAAATAATCAGTGCTAAAGACAGACTAACCTTGTACCTCTGATGATCATTTGACAAAGTCTGAAAGTGTTTTCCAAGTAAGAACCAGGAGTTCTATTTCTATTACTGTTGTTTTCTCAAAAACGAAGACATTTTTATTAAACAAGTAATTAAAGGATAATTTAACACATCTTTCCAGTTTCTGCCTTTATATAAAAAGTGTATTTCCCAGATAAGATAACATGCATTTCTATATGAATTACCATTTGTGTAGGTAGTAGTTTGTAAAATTATCAGAGTATCACAATATCACCAGGGTTGGAAGAGACCTCAAAGATCATCAAGTCCAACCCATCACCACAGACCTCAAGACAAGGCCATGGCACCAAGTGCCACGTCCAAACGCGCCTTGAACACCTCCAGGGGCGGTGACTCCACCACCTCCCTGGGCAGCCCATTCCAGTAGGCAATGACTCTCTCAGGGAAGAACTTTCTCCTCACCTCCAGCCGAAACTTCCCCTGGCACAGCTTGAGACTGTGTCCTCTTGTTCTGGTGCTGGTTGCCTGAGAGAAGAAGGCAACCTCCCCCTGGCTACAACCACCCTTCAGGTAGTTGTAGACAGCAAGAAGGTCCCCCCTATTGTCTTACCTTATGAAATTGTCTTACCTTTAAACTGATACTGCAATGTAATAATTTCATAAGCATTTGACATGGCTATGTAACAGCAGTATAATGAGTTACCTAGGGCAACGAGGCTGGTGAGAGGCCTCAAGCACAAGCCTTATGAAGAGAGACTGAGGGAGCTGGGATTGTTTAGCCTGCAGAAGAGGAGGCTCAGGGGGGACCTTCTTGCTGTCTACAACTACCTGAAGGCTGGTTGTAGCCAGGAGGAGGTTACTTCCTTCTCTCAGGCAACGAGCACCAGAACAAGAGGACACAGTCTCAAGCTGTGCCAGGGGAAGTTTAGGCTGGAGGTGAGGAGAAAGTTCTTCCCTGAGAGAGTCATTGCCTACTGGAATGGGCTGCCCAGGGAGGTGGTGGAGTCACCGTCCCTGGAGGTCTTCAAGGCGGGTTTGGACGTGGTACTTGGTGCCATGGTCTGGTCTTGAGGTCTGTGGTGATGGGTTGGACTTGATGATCTTTGAGGTCTCTTCCAACCCTGGTGATACTGTGATACCGCAACTAGGTATTTCTATGTTTCTTTGCACTAAATAACCAAGTAAACATACATGAAACAACAGGAAATTTTCATGTTGATCAAATAGACTATTATACTGAAAGTTAGCCTCATCAGTTGTCAATATGTTTACTTCCTTCTTGGGATGTCTTCACTGCAATGACTGATGGTCTTGATGACACACTAGGATTAACTTAAAATATGTTCAAGTGGAAGAGCCTACAGACAACAGTGGCCACATAGAATTTGGTTTAACCATAGAATCATAGAATGGTAAGGTTGGAAGGGACCTCAAGCATCATCTAGATCCAACCCCCTGCCACAGGCAGGGACACCTCCCGCTAGAACAGGTTACTCAAGGCCTCGTCCAACCTGGCCTTGAACACCTCCAGGGAGGGAGTAGCCACAACATCCCTGTTCCAGTGCCTCACCATCCTCACTGTAAAGAGCTTCCTCCTAACATCTAGTCAACTAATCTGTCTCATGACAGTCTAACCATCTGAGCATTAAATTTGCTACTCCAGTAACTTCTGCAGCCCACAATTGACTCCTTGCTGAAACTGTCCTGCCTCAGGTACTTCTGCTAGCTAGTATAAATATTCTTCAACTTATCTTAAGTGAGCTGCAGCCACAGCAGCACAGGTAGAGCTTTTATGGAAACAGATTAACCAGAAGGTGTCTGAGAGTGTGTTCCACACACTACTGATAAGCATGGAAAAGAGCAATCACAATGAAAATTATCATAAATCACCTAACTTGAATAGGCTTCAGAGATTTGCTACAGACTGGGTTCATGCTTAATCATTTCAGACAACACATTTAGTACAAATCAATGCATACACTCAGCATCAAATTCACTACAGGTGTAAGCAACCGTGACTATAATTGGGCTGTGCCTGCTCATATTAGATTTGGTCTAAGCTTAGAACGGCTTTCATCTGGTGTAGATTATGGTGCTCCAGATGATATATCTCTTACCATAGCATAAAAATAAAAATAAATCCAAGGACAGATTGTGTTATGATGACCACAGTGTGCAACTAGATCTTAGACGTATAGGAGGTATTAAGTAGGATTGGCAAGAAGATCTGCCACATTTCTTTGTAATGTGGTTTTCTAAGGGCCTTAATAGACCAACTATGGCAAAAAAAGTTTTCCACTCTTTCCTGCCCTGTGCTAGTTCTCACTTGCAGGCTGTTTTCTGACTGCCAGCAGTGGCTGCACAAGTAGTGTGTCCATGCTTCAGCCTGCAGTGTCAAACCAGCACGGATTCGTTTTCAAGAACATATTACATTTATCACATTGTGAAATCAGCTTTTGAGGCAAGGACTAACCTTGCATTCCATTCTGTACTCTGGACACAGTAGATGGAGTTCCCAGCAAAGGAATGGAAAGACACCTTAATCTGTAGTGCTATAATCTCTGCGCTATTGACTGAATTACTCTTTAGGCAAGGAAGACCTTGAGTCCTGTGGAAACAGAGGAAGCACAACCACTGCATCCTAAACCTTTGTCTTTACTAGAGAATGAAGCTGCCTTCTGAAATCAACTGAAAACAGTAGTGTCAATGTGGTTCTGTTTTCAAGCAAAAAAAAACCAATAAAAGAATGAAAGACCAGGCTTTAACATAATCTAATTAATTATAGTTAAACAAAGAGTTTCTTCATACCCTCTCCCAGTTCACCATTAGCATCAACTACTTCATAGCCTGACAATATCAGCACTTATTTCTGACAGAGAAAATGCAATGTGAAGTTACATCAAATCTAATCGCATAATTATGGTCCATGAAAACAAGTGCACGAGTGGATGAGATATAGTTAAAAAGAACCAGGAACATCTTGGATGTCATTTTTGGGTCATGCATATAATTCCACAGATCTGCCCCATGCTATGCACCACTTTCTTCAAATATAAATTTAGAAATTATGAAGAAACTGGCTTGTTTGGGTCAAAATCTGTTGAAACAGAGATTGACAAAAGCCTGTTATCCAAAGGGAGACCAGGGCCACTGTGCATGGTAGCGTGTGCCCTACAAGTCAATTCATTTCCTCTTGGCTTGACTTCTTTCCTGGAAGAGCAAGAAGTGCTAACAATGAATGAGAGGTTTACCTGGCTGACAGTGCCTGTCCTTCCATCCATTAACACTCCCTAATCTGAAAAATTCACCAGCCCTATAGGTTCCCACACCACACACCAGTTATATTGATTAGAAAATTCACGCTTCAGTATTAGTGCTGATTAAAAGGGTTTTCTTTTGCTTTATGCAGATATTGAATATTCATCAACAGTCTGGTTTAAGAAATGATAAATAACATAGGAAATAATTTTAGAGGTACATCAAAAACTTATTTATAGTGTTCGGCAATGTCCCCCTACAGCCTAGTTTATAAACAAATTATCTGAATTATTAATTTATCATGCAGAGACTACAAAAAAAGAAGAAAATCCCAATGGGTTATTACAGACCTTTCCAGGAAACATGTATCTCCTGGCACTAATGACATCATCAATAATAAGATGCTTATTTCAAAGAATTCAAAACAAAATTCAATTAACTCTATATGATATTTTTCAAATTAAATATGAGTTAAGAGGTTCAAAACTGGGATTAATATTAAGAGTTCTGAAGTAAATTAGTCTTCTAGAAGATTTAAAACATTAACAGCAACTACAATAGAAGTCCTTTAAAACTCCAAAATAAACATATAGTTTAGTGGTAAGATTCACATCATCTGCTAACAATATGGAAACGGTTTGCCTCTCTTTGGATTCCCATCTGTTTGAAAGAATCAGCAAGAACTCTGGTAGATAGAGAGCACAGCACAGCTCAGCAGTGATGAAGCTACAATGAAAAAGGAAATCTTGCCAATGAAATCCCCACCTTCCCCTACTGTTGGCTGTCGTGCTCTTCCTAGATGGCAACAGCACACAAAGAGAAAGCAATCTACACTGCATGATGTCCATTTTGAAGTCATCTTTGAAATAACAAATCAGACATACCAGACACATAATAGAAAACAGGACTACTTGGATTTCTACTGATATTTCTTATGTTTGTTACCAAAGACAGTTGGAAAACAAAATAAAATAGAAATGAAATCCAAGAAGTTACCTTATAAAAAGAGAAATAATGAGATTTATGCTTATGGCAACATCAGAAAAAGTATTTGACATTGTTCTGAAGGGAAAAAAAATGACGTCAGAACTTTCAAGCATGAAAAACAACCAAGAAAGGAATGACAAAAATGCAGGAATTCCTCAACGTTCATTAAATTCTAGAAATACATCTGGTTTAGTTGTTAAGATATTCAGATATATGCACTATTCAATCAAAATCAGTATCAAGTCCTTTTTCATTATTTCCTTCCAGTAGAATTACATTTTTGAAAACAACAAAGCACTTACCAATGCATATTTAAGGCATCTTCTTGATGTCCCAGCATTATCCCTTTGAAAAAACAAAACAAAGTAAAACAAAACCAAACCCCCAACACTGGTAATGCAGGACAGATACCAATATGAAAAGGGTCAAAATCTGTAATGTCTTTCTTTTCACGGGGAAAATAAATACTCTGTTACTGAAAAAAAAAATGCTTTTCCATCCAGCTTTCTCTGACTCAATCCTCTCCCAAGGGAAATAGTATTGACAGACAAAGTATGAAACTTGGACATGGATGTTTTGGAGAGAGAGGAATAAACTGCATCCCCACAGCTGCTTCTGCAGATACATGAAGACTTCAAAGTTATGTCTAAAATGAAAAACTTGGGTGAACAAATTCTATTTCCCATTTTGTTATAGTCACTTTTCTGGTCATGACTTCTATTTAATAGTAAATACTCAGAAATTATGGGTAGACAATCAATTTCCAAGGGTTCACAGTATGGTGACAAAAAAAAAAAAAAAAAACCACACAACATAAAAACCAACCAACCAAACAAAAAAACCCACCCCAAACCCCAAGAAGCAGTGGAAAAAAAAGAAAGCTGATTTCCCTTGATGTCTTGTTGTAAGATCTAGAAAATGGAGTCAGCAACAAGAAATGAAGTTTGACTTCCAAAGATTGGTAGAGCAGAAAGACGAGAGGGCATGATACTGTGGAGGAAGCTGGAATTTTACCTAGAACTACTTTTGGTTTTAGAAGACCACTTTAACACAGTAACTGTTTTGTGAAATGCTGACCATAAGAGTCTTCATGAGGTTGTTAAAGGGTAGATGAAAATTTTGTCTGCAAAATGTAATCACAATACTTGACGCATAAAAATAGAGAATTATATAAAATCATATGCACAGATCAGACACTTGAGGTGAAGCCAGGTAATATTAGTTAAATTACATAAATTGTTATTGGTGCTGGTGATGTTTGATTCTTTTACTTTGGCATAGAAAAGCCACTGGGCTGAGTGTCTCTCTTAAGGATCAAATAATTTAAGCTTTCACTGTCTACTTTTCACTTTCCCAAGCCAAAAATCTATATTAAAAAAATCTACATAGCATCAGAAAGCCATTAACATCATCTAACCACAGAAACATTTCTTAATTTTCATCATATTGTTTCTATTCTCACAGTCCTGCTGATTTCATTACCCTGGTTACTTTAGCCATTGTAAACAGAAACTGCCATCAGCCTGAGGTGCTGATATTCATTTCTACTGCACATTCAAGTGTGGTAACTTTCATTTTCACAGCCTTACAAAGCTAACAGAAAATAAAAGACATACCAGCTTTCCAAAAGCATTATATGTTCCCACTTCTGTGGGTAAAAATGCCGAGTTTTCAGGCATAAAACTCAAGTCCTATAATGCTTGGAGATTTTAGCATCTTCTCTTGAATCCTGTACACTCAAAAACACAGAAATGTGTAAAATGCACAATAACTAGATACAGGGTGAAGTATTACTAGTGATCACTGATATTGTCTGAATAATTTCTTATTTGTTATGGTGAGGACATGATACTAGGAAGTGACATGGGGGTCCACGCTGAGAAGGCAGACTGTGATTTTGTTCCCCTGTCTACGTTGCTGGTGCTGTAAGCAATTCGACTTGGGACTAATTCTTCCCAGGTATTTGAACAGCAGCCATAAGAAGGGGTGACCTTGATGTTCTACTGTAATGAAACCAGTAGAAATTAATGTTCACTTACATGAGACTTTGCCAAGCATAAGCACTACAGATGTGTCAAATTCTTACCATCCACTTCACTGGAAACAACTAAGTCTGTATGGAGCACTTTAAAATCCCTTACAACGTAGTTAGGCAACAAAATGCATAATATAAAACTGATTTCAAGAGTAAAAAAGCAGACAATGTTGCTGGGACTTTGCTGAGATTATATTTTTTTACAGAAAAAACCCCCACTGCTATATACCACATCTATTGCCATAATAATATCTTGTGCAGCATGAATATTTTAAATACACATAGTGTACTAAAAATGTAAATTGTCATAACTACACTTCACATAAAATAAATATTATATTGTGTGCAAGGTCTTGGCATTGTGCTAAAACATACTGCAAATAAAGTGAATGTGATATTTTATATATATATAGGTTTGGATCAAATTTCTTTTAAAATAATATAAAGTCTCATTCAAGAAGTCTACAGAGAAAAAACAGAATATTAATGTTCACAGTACTCCATTCCAATATTTCCATAAGTATTATGTGTCTATGTCTACATTAAACTCTTGCTGCATTCTAGGACCACTGCAGCTGAAAATGTTTCATGAGTTGACCAGGAATCTTTCCATCTCAAAAGCACCAAGTAACAGGTCACCTCAAATGGATGGTGAAAAGCATGATTATGAGTACATTTTGGTACCTTCAATGAATCTAGCTTCGAAAGCTTCACATTATTTGTATGTTATATTCCAATTATTAAGAAAAAAAAGTGTTGTATTTCTCTAAAAAATATTGAATTTTCAACTTAATGTACATGTTTATTATGTCACCATGGCATGCTATGTTATGAAGATGTGTATATGGCACACTGTTATGAAGGTGTATATAATTGTGATGGCCAAAACCCCATACTTACACAGCATGAAATTACAAATCATTGTTTTCTTTATTCACAGGATTAGTTTAATTGTGGCTTTACATTTTCTAGTAACATTTTCACAGAGACATATACTCTAATAAAGCCAAGTTAGAAACAGCATTCTATGGTAGGCTTCTTACACAATCTACACACTTACCAAAATACTTAAAGAGGTCCTGTTATAACATAATCTATAACACAATCTGAAGTAACACCCTGACTATGAGAATAAGCAATGACAGTCTCATCTGCAATCTCAAAATACCAAACCTGGAAAAAATTGCAGGGAACTCTCTTTCCAAAGACATCTACTGTGTTCTCCTGACCCTGAATTTTAAGCCAGTTGGATTCACTTTAAGGCTCCTGCAGGCTGTTTCTGCAATCCAGCCACACCAAGCTGAATTCAGCTAAAGGCCTATGGCCTATGTCTAATGCAGTGTCACACACCTAGTTCTTTCTTGCTAGATAATCACATTCCTATGCTCACATTCATAATCACTGCAGACAAGATTGCAGTCAATTTTCACAACATCACTCAGTTTGGAAGGGATGTGAGGAGGTCTTCAGTCTCCCTGCTCAGAGCAGTGTTAACACAGAATTCAGACCAAGTTTCTTAAATCTTTGTCCACTTTTAAAAGTCTCCAAGAATATAGATATTTCAGTTTCTCTGTCTGTCTTGCTCCAGTGCTTAATTATTCTTATAATGAAAGCATTCTCCTTGTACCACATCAGAAACTCTTCTGTTTTAATTTATAGGCATCGTCTCTCATTTTTCCACCATGCACTTCAGTAAAGAACTTGTTTTTGTCATTCAAGGCTCTTCTTTTGAACTAAGTAAGCTCATCTCCCTCAGCTTGCCTCCACAAGGCAAGTACTCCAGCTCTTTGTCTTGGTAGGTCTAAATAGGCCAAAATAGGTTTATTCACGTCCTGGCTTGCCCAGACATGTTTTTCTGCTCTCCCTCCTTCTGCTATGGGGAGAAGCAACCACGGGAAAGAGGACAAAGAACCTGGAGCCACTGAGTCTAAGGACTCTGGCATGCCCAGACTTGTTTGCATCCCATGATAAACAAGGTACACAGACATGACTTGTGCTTGCCTCGTGTGAAGCCTATGTTTTTTCCAAATTTGGGTAAGGCAAGGCTATGGCTTCACCTCATATGGTCAGACTTGGCTGACTGCCATTCTGATTGGCTATTCTGTGTCCAAAGGCCCATTAGTCTCGAGCTGTATTGATAAAAGGAGATAAGCAGGTAACACAACGTGCTCTGCCTTTATATTCATACCTGCCGCTGCCTGCTACTATTGCTCTCTGCTTCCAGCAGTGTTTTGCCTCACTGACTTACTGCATCCTGAACTGCCTGGAAACTCCACTGCCTTGAGTTTACCAGGAACAGGCTCTAAATGCCTGCAGGTGAGTGGCCTGCATAGCCAGCATGACGCATGTGCTGACACTGCACATCACAAGACATCCTGCCTACACCTGAAAGCTTCCTGCCAAGATGTCAAGTCCTGGAGATACACAGATCATCCAGAGAAATCAGGATAAGGGCAGAGATCACCTGCCTCCTTTCCCCAGCAGCCTGTGGAGCTTGGGAAGAATCATAAGCCTTAGCAGCTGATAAGACACTTACAAAATTCCCTGAAAGCATTTAGGATACTGTCTGAAGCTATAGCTGGACAAGTCTGGAGATAATTTTGTCAGTAAATATTCAAAGCCTCTCTCTGAGAAATCCTGTAACTAGATTCTATCATGCCCTTCTGCCTTCGTAGCAGAAAGGAGCCTCTAAAATTCCCTGGTGGGTAAGAGGTATAATTGAAACTAAGAACTTCTTTCCAGTATAATGTTTGCATTTGCTAGTTATTTCTTAACATGTTCTAGTTCTGCCTGTTACCTGTGTGTACAAATATCCAAAATGTTAGTTTCAAACCTTGTAAATCAGATTTCTGGTGAGATTTAATGTTAATAAACATTATGTTTTTTATTACTGGACACAGTACACCAAGTGAGTTCTCATCAGAGCAAGAGTGGCAGAATGACGTCTGTTGACCTGCTGTGCACCCTTCTTTTGATGTAGCCCAGGATGCTATTTGCCTTGTGCACATCATTGGCTCAAATCCAGCTTCTCATCCATGAACACCCCCAAGCCCTTCTCTGCAGCGCTGCTCTCAGTTTTGTCATCCCCCAGCCCATATCATTATGAAGGATTGCCAAGACCTAGGTGCATTCTTTTTGCCTTATTATATCTCATGAGATTGTGCTCAACCAACCTCCCCAGCCTGTCAAGGTCCCTCTGGGTGGCACCCTGTCCTTCAGTCTTATCAATTGCAGCACTTAACTTGGTATCATGTGAAAACTTCCTGAGGGTACACTCAGTGTACCCATCTACCCATCTAGACTGTTACTTCTCAATTGTGCTACAGAGATGAAGATCATATGAAAATGCTTACTAAACTCAAAGTGGATAAGATCAGTACACTACAAAAATCTGGTTAATTATATATGTAGTACTGTGCAATAGAAATATTTTAGCATCATATTTTCAGCCCCACTTGAGCATTCCTTCCTTGTACGTAACAGCTGCTCTAACTGATAAGGGGTTCCCATCATGAGCTGCATCCCATCAATTGTAGATCCTGTGTAGTTTAACATTCTGGTTACTTCACCTTATCATTTCTGATATGACTCGGCAAAAAATATCATAAAATATATGATAATATTTACTGAACTTCATTTGGCTACTCTTCCAGTCCTCTAGTGACTACTTTTCCAAACATCTGTGTGACTGAATTTTGCTGAATTGCTACCAGAAAGCCACGTGTGCTTGCATGCTAGTGTATTGAGAGTAAAGATACTATGTTTCTTTAGGGACAGGATGCAGCTTGAAGTACAGAGATGGAAATTTTTACAAAATCAGTGCCAGACTCCAGGAATACAAACTAAGTAGTTAATTCAAGATCCACATTTCACACATTGAAGCATTTACTCATCTTCAACTTGGCTGCAATCTCCCATAACATTTAATCACATTCATTCTCAAAAACCTGCGTACTTAACTGAATAGGGCAGAGCTCCAGTGCAGTGGATTGACTAGGACACCTGAGGCTGTAGAACTCATCTCATCCAACATTAGACATCCAACATTTATAACAAAAGCATATATCTCAGCTAGTTACTATAGGCCCTTTTCATAATTAATGGAGAGAAATAGACACTACTGGGGTGCAATCCATCAGTCTTACTTTAAACATCTGCTTTAGGAAGAGATGAATTGCACCTGTCAGGTACATATTTTTCCCTACTGGTTATAAAGTGGATCAAGGTAGCTACCTCAGAGGCAGCATCTATATTTGAATCCTGTCCCAAAAAAAGCCTATGAACAGATTCAGGGGGCTATAGAAGAGACCCTCAGCAACTTGTAGGTTACCTCTGAGCCTCATTATGCTCTTTGATTCCTAATGTGAGTTTCTGCCTGGTATGCACTGGTTTGTATTTCTTTTCCATCACACCTACCTGCCCAAGTATCTGTCCCCACCTGGCCTATGCTGTCTGCTCTTCTTTCTATACCCTCACCTCAAATTTAAAATCCCTGGTACCCTAATCTTTTCCTGGATCTGAGTTAGAGTTCTACCTTGCCTCTTAGGATCTGGATATATAGATACTTTGTCTTCTGGACTTTCCTCCTGATTTCTGCATAAGGCACTTTCTCCCTTGGCTGAAGCATTAAGACTCCTTCCCACTGCTGACATTGATCTTTCTTAATTATAGGCTCCAGCTTGCGTTTTCATCCCATTTCCAGCCCAGTTTAGCAGCTCTGTCCACCCATACTCTGGTTACAGTAATTAGGCTGTCAGCTATTGAAGAAGTGATAGTCTTTGCCATATAGCTTCCATGCCTACTAGTAAAAATGATTCAAGGAATATGACTACTAAACAATATTTACAACAGAAAGATAAAGGCAATACAGGTCATTAATGGAGAAACGCACTTAGTGGACACAGGGCTGAACATCAGTATTTGGATATCTGTCCATGAATATTATGTAGGTACTGCCATTCATCTGCTGAAACTCAACAGTCATTTTTTTAAGAGCATAATGACATTTGTCTTCTCCATGACTCTTTTTTCCTTTCCCATGTCAAGTTTTTCTGTAATCTTTTCTTTTTTTTTCTACCTCTTCTCTAGTACTTCACCAGTTGGCATCAGTAACAGAAGCCGTTTAAACAAAACAGAGAGTACCAGGTCTCGGCAAACAAATAACCAAAGCCTTCTCTAGAAAGATCATGTATGTGCCTTACTCTATCAACCCAGCCTTCCATCAACATTTCCAATAACAACCAGCTTCTGATAAAGAGCAAACAAAATACTGATCAGTCGGGCTGTAGTTTTGCAACTACTAGTAGCATCTCCTAGACAGTAAGTGAACAACTAAAACTCTCCGTATTCTCAATGGAGTAGACATTTACTGCACTCCCCAGAACCACATTGATGCAAATATTCTTTATCTTTAAAATGGCAGAAGGTGTGATGGTTTGGGAGTTACTTGCCCCCCACACTTTGTAAAATGACCCAGACTAGAACTCAGCCAGCTGGAAGTTAGGGACTGGAGCTCTATTTACAGCTCAGCACAATGTACAGCAGATATATACACTATGGACAGGAATAGTTACAGAAATATACAAGTTAAAGGTAATACAGAAACACAACTCCCCTCCCAGAAATCAGAGACCCCAGGAGGGGCTCCCAACCACCCTTCCACCTTCTCCCCACCCCTATACCTTACCCCAAGGTTTGCCTTACACGCAAGGTGAATTAGGAGGATTGGCCAGGGAGGTTAGAAGGAAAGTGGTTAGTGAAGATTAATCAGCAAAGAGGAGCCAGAGCCAGACCACCCAAGATGCTGTACCCCCCAGAGAGAGACAGACTGTGAATGCCTTATCTATGTTTTGGTTTCTTTTCCCAAAACAATCTCAGGAAGCCTATGAGTGAAGTAGACATCACCATGTTTTCTTTTCACAGCCTATAGTGTAATTTTCTCTATTAAAATATTCCAGTTAGCCTCAAACCAGCACAGAAGGCTTTGCTACAGTACCCAGCATTAATTTTTACTAACTCTTGCAGTAGAGACAGTGTTAAATTATGTAGAGTTTACAAATCCCACATAAATCAAATTGTTTGCATATTAACACAGTCATTTCTCATTAAAAAAAAAAAAAAAAGGTCCCTCCAAAGTCATAACCACCAAGAAATCCCCTCAAAACCCCACCATTCAGATTAAATGAACCAAAATCCACTAAAGGGGAGGAGGGGTATACTTTCTCTATTCTCCTAAGTGATACCACAGTCATAATGATCTATTCATCCCCCTCTCCCCACCCTATAAATTACGAGTGTATTTGCTTTTCTTTGACTGATCAGCAAACTACTAAACACAACTCATAAGAGCACAGTAAACTTTGGCAAATGGGAAATTAATTGTTAGAAGAAGCTCAGTTTTATGAAAAAAGTCCTTATTTTACAAGCAACATTATCCTTTCTAACATGCCTTTTGTCATTAGCATCCAAAGAGGCCCTGCTATTGCCCTTTTCAAACACTCGAGTATGCTAATGTTCATAATGGTGACCTAATCACTTTAGGTGTGTCATCCAAACAGTTTCATAGAAGCAATTGAGAGGATGTCATTGAGGACTTGCAAATGTAGTGTGCTTCAGCATGTCTGCAGAGCAGGCCAGAGTGTGATGGATGGCAGCTTTGTTATACTTCTCAAAAGCTACAGATCTCTCGCATAAAATCACATTCTAAACCAAGGTTTTATTTGTTATTTAAATGGAAGCACAGCTAGATTCAAGTTTTGGTAAGAGTTGTAAGATATTCTTCACGTTAAAGTCCGAATTTTAAGCTAGAGATGAGAAGCTATACTCACAAAATATAACTTAGTATAACCTGTCAGCAAAATACAAAGCTGTGTAAAAACAGGTGCTTGAGTCATTGACCTATGCATTACAGTAAATGCCTTGCTTGTGGGAGTATGAGAAAATGTCTCCCAAACTGAAAATGGTAAATTGTTAATGAGTAGAACATAGAAAGTAATGTATAACACTTTTTAAAAAAAATATTAAAAAAACCCATATTTTAGTAACATAATAAGCAGCTATGGAAAATGTTTAGGATGATATTCTGATTTTATACAAAAATGGCTGAAGAATCTGATATCAGTTTTAGAATAAAGAGTAAGGTTATGTGCAAAGCAAGAAAAACAAAATATTTGTGTCACTAACAAAATTGATAAAGGTCAAAGTTTTAACTAAGAGACATATTAGGATATTCTATCTTGTACACTTAGGAAACACCAGCACTCCAAAAAGTGCTCAACACCACACTAAATGCTTCGAAACTTGTTTTGTAATGTGAGGAGGCAAAACAAAATGCAGAAACTAATCTCTCCTTCCCTCATCATTTGCTCCCACTCAGCATAGAGATTCCTCTTTTAAATACCATGTCTTTTAGACAGTGATGATGAAATAAAATACACATCAGACAATAATATACTCATAATTGACAACAACAATAATTATATGGAATGACTAGGATGTGAAAATGCCTTTCCAGGAGATCTATTGTACAAAATACACAAGACTTGAAATCTTCTCTTTTTTGTATCTTGGGTTTATTTATGGCCCTGCACTTGTTAATGCAGGAGATGTTTGGACTGGAGGAAGCCATGGGAGAAAAAGCAAGTGGAATCACACTGAAGGTGAAAATGGCCTGTACCTCCTCTGGGTTTCATGTACTGTTTTTTACAGTCCTAAAATGTAATAGTTACATTTCATTTGAGTTTTTTTTCATCTTGAATCACCTGAAGCCTTTTGTGTGGTGTGATGCATCCCATCCACCCCTGTGCTATGAAGTGCAGCACAAAGGCACACAGAGGTTTTGGGAGGACACAAAAGTCAGCTGTAGCAGAAATGGAAGGCTATGGAGGACAAAGAGAGCCAGTCTTAGTGCCTTTTCACACACACTGGCTAGGGGTCAGTTAAGACTCATCCCAGGCAGCAATTTACAGGGCCTAACTGCCCTGAAATACATGGCAGTCAAACAGGATCCATGCTCAGCTGTTCAGAGCCAATTCATTTCTCTGAGATAACTGCATGATTTCAGCAATTCTCTTTTAAAATCCATAAACAATTATACTCCAGGATAAAACATGAGGGCAGTTTTAACCAAACTGTTTCATTTTGCAGGCCAGCAAAACTAGCAGAAATGCCAATGTTCTGTTTTGTTGGTGCTTTTATATAATTTACTTCAAATTCCTTGTCAGGAACCATTTTTTTTCCCTGACATTAAATTATAAATTAGGTTTTCATGATGAAATTGAGATGGAAAGGTAGATAAGTCCTAGTGTTAACTGATAAATAAGGTGGTACTTTCTCCCTCACAATACTACTTCACCTTTTCCCTGTACAAAGTCTTTGCTCAGTGAAAGGGCATCACTCATGCTATCTGGGGCCAAATCTCTCCATCCAAATAAGCTGTTTTCAGCTGTCTGAAATGAGCATAGCTCATAGCAGTGTATAAAAACACAAAGAAAAGCATACTCTCTATAGCATACTCACACCCAATGTCTGAGTCCTACCCATCTCCTCTTGTCTCTCATACTCTAGTACAGCACCTTAGACTGCTAAGCATATTGTTACCATACCTACTGCTGAGAATCAGTTGGATGCTTCAGTTCTCTCAGCTCTTGTTGTTACTATTCTTTCAGCCACATGCTGTTATCATGAATTATCTGATTTCAAAGAACAGAAAATATCTCTTCTTGTAATAAATCTGTTCAAGCTATTTAAAGTATGTTTTCCAGATTATCAAGCTTTTTGTCACATTAGAATTTTACTTTAACACAGATAAGTCACAGCTTTATCAAGTTTTATCTTGCCCAAACTGAGCAAAGGGCAGGCTGACTCACTGACAAGTAATAGAAAGCAGAGCTTTTCATCTCTATGTCACCAGCTGAAATTCAGCAAAGGTCATCACTGATAACCAACTGAGTTTTTGATGGCTGTATGAAATTAGCTGATGGTCTTGGTATAGTGACTACTGGACAGATGTTATTATTATAAAAACCATTATACCAATTGATAACCTCTCCTGCTTGACTCAACAGGGAAATAAAGAACAGAATGAAGCACAGATACTCAGCTACTTTCTCACATCAACAACTGGCACCCGGAAAATAAGTTTAAGGGTATATTAACAGGGGTTAAGTGTGTTCCACCTATCCTAAAGCTGAAGCGTATGAGACACTTAGGCTATCATTCTGTCTTTCCTAAATGCCATGCTATTCCAATTTTTGATTTAGAAGGAAAAGGAAAAAAAAAAAAAAAAAGAGAGAGGGAGAGAGAGGCTCTACTGGTATCAAGTTCTTGCTATTCCAATTCATTTTCCATCTAAGTCTTTTCTAGTTGAAACCAAGACATTCATGTCTAATAAGAAAAGACATGATATGGAGTTGCTCACTGAGGCTGGATTTTGACTTCTACTTAAAAGACATCTTCATTAAAAGGAATGATAGAAAATCTTTATTTGTCTCCCTTATTTTGGGACAAATTTCTTCTGTTGCTGTCAAATGTAATTAAAAAAAAAGGGTCTACTTGACATGTGCTCAGCAGTAGAAATTATTTTTGAAGTTAATTTTACCAATGCAGTTAATTATAGTTTCTTTCAGAGTAATAATAATTAAAAAAAAAAAAAATTGAAGAAAGATATGCCAGGGTTGACTCTGGTTTGATTCTTCCTGAAAGGAGCCGAATACTTAACATTTTAACAGTTTTTCTTGTAATATACCTAACCTGGGTTTCCCCAGGGCCTAAAAAACTTGTTCATTTAGTGAAGAAATTTGGTTCATTCATCAAACACATGATATAAACCACTCTGTTATGCACCTTCAAATCGAGAAGGATAAAAAGAAAGAAGGAGAAAAGGTGCACACAAAGGTAACAGTGCTTACTGAAGGACATGCTTTTTAGTGCTTGGCTGTACAAAAACATGTTCACACAAACAACTGTCACAGTAATTATTTATGATTAAAAAACATGGGAACATTGTGGTGACTTTGCATTAAAAGTCTAGTATATGTCAATTGTTTTATTCATGATAAACAGATCATTTAGTTGGAAAAATTCCATCTGTCTAGATATATCTCTTATTATTTATGAGAACCATGTTTAGGAATGCAGGCAGCACATGTGCATAATTAATCCTGAAGAGAATTAGACATTGTTTGATTCACAGCTGAATGCAATTAGCATTAGGAAGTTTACATATGTTGGCAATAACACAGATTAGCAAGTAAAGTGCTTGTTAAAAAATTTAACCTGAGGCTGCTGGAGCAGACCTCTCTTAATGATGCTTTAAATGTTGTTGATGAAGTAATAATCAATTTTGTTTTATAAATAGTAAATCAAGAATTTAGGTCTAATTAACTGTGTTACAGATCACTTCACTTACATATCCGATGTACATGTGATGTGTGCTGTGAACTTCGAGACTGGTGTGCAAACAGTTGTTAAGGGAAAGATTTGATCCCTTTTGCTCAAAAAAAAAATAAAATTCCAGCACCAACCCCCCAAAAAACCCAAACCAAACCAAACCAAAACAAAAAAAATCCCAACCCCAAAAAACAAACCACAACAAAACCCAAACACCTCACAGATGGGGAAGAATGAGATGTCTGTGGTGGGAGTGTCTCCATGCTCCTGGTACTTGAGAAGGAAAGAGCTTTTCCTTTGTTACTTCACAGATTTTTCAACTCAAGGATGAAAAAACAATGCCTCATCTGCCTTTCTAAAATATAATAATTACATTATAATTCACAGTCTGTGAAATGAAGTCCTCTAATGGAGAGGGAGGAGGAAGAGAGAATGCAAGTGATGAAAGTAAGAAGGCAAAGTAAAATTGAGCTGTAATTGTTTTCAAGTCAACTTTAAGAAGTTCAACATTAATTACAATGTTTCTGCACCACTCACCACCAGATTGGCACAAAAGAGGGCTGACTGGTGTGTGGAACTGCTGACTGGCAGAGATGTCAAGAAGGCAATTGCCAGGAAGGCTGCAGTTTCACATGCACACACACTCCACACACACAGAGACTCATACATACTGAAGATGATGTTGCAATTAGAACCAGCAGTTCAGTTTCTATTCAAGTAGCAGTTCAGGATTTCCTTCCAAGAAAGGAATGAATGCTTCCTGAAACATCTAAACCAGTATGAAAATTATTCCATATATCTTGTATCATACAGATCATGTATCTGTGCCATTGCTCTGCCTTAAGGTTTCATAGAATCATAGAATCATAGAATGATAAGGTTGGAGGGGACCTCAAGGATCTAGTTCCAACCCCCTGCCATAGGCAGGGACACCTCCCACTAGTACAGGTTACTCAAGGCCTCATCCAATCTGGCCTTGAACACATCCAGGGAGGGAGCATCCACAACCTCCCTGGGCAACCTGTTCCAGTGCCTCACCACCCTCACTGTAAAGAACTTCCTCCTAACATCTAGTCTAAATCTCCCCTCTGCGAGTTTAAGCCCATTGCCCCTTGTCCTGTCTTTGCAGTACCTTGTAAATAACCCTTCCCCAGCCTTCCTGTAGGCCCCCTTCAGATACTGGAAGGCTACTATCAGGTCCCCTCGAAGCCTTCTCTTCTCCAGGCTGAAGAGCCCCAACTCTCTCAGCCTGTCCTCATAGCAGAGCTGCTCCAACCCTCTGA